>CM049311.1:3089675-3374675 GCA_026874595.1 Sipunculus nudus | reverse complement strand
CCACTATGACAGAGTCCTGGCCCTCTACTGTACTGACCTGACTGTCCACTATGACAGAGTCCTGGCCCTTTACAGTACTGACCTGACTGTCCACTATGACAGAGTCCTGGCCCTCTACAGTACTGACCTGACTGTCCACTATGACAGAGTCCTGGCCCTCTACAGTACTGACCTGACTGTCCACTATGACATAGTCCTGGCCCTCTACAGTACTGACCTGACTGTCCACAATGACAGAGTCCTGGCCCTCTACTGTACTGACCTGACTGTCCACTATGTCAGAGTCCTGGCCCTCTACAGTACTGACCTGACTGTCCACTATGACAGAGTCCTGGCCCTCTACTGTACTGACCTGACTGTCCACTATGACAGAGTCCTGGCCCTCTACTGTACTGACCTGACTGTCCACTATGACAGAGTCATGGCCCTCTACAGTACTGACCTGGCTGTCCACAATGACAGAGTCCTGGCCCTCTACAGTACTGACCTGACTGTCCACTATGACAGAGGCCTGGCCCTTTACTGTACTTACCTGACTGTCTACTATGACAGAGTCCTGGCCCTCTACTGTACCGACCTGACTGTCCACAATCACAGAGTCCTGGCCCTCTACTGTACTGACCTGACTGTCCACTATGACAGAGTCCTGGCCCTCTACTGTACTGACCTGACTGTCCACTATGACAGAGTCCTGGCCCTTTACAGTACTGACCTGACTGTCCACTATGACAGAGTCCTGGCCGTCTACAGTACTGACCTGACTGTCCACTATGACAGAGTCCTGGCCCTCTACAGTACTGACCTGACTGTCCACTATGACATAGTCCTGGCCCTCTACAGTACTGACCTGACTGTCCACAATGACAGAGTCCTGGCCCTCTACTGTACTGACCTGACTGTCCACTATGTCAGAGTCCTGGCCCTCTACAGTACTGACCTGACTGTCCACTATGACAGAGTCCTGGCCCTCTACTGTACTGACCTGACTGTCCACTATGACAGAGTCCTGGCCCTGTACTGTACTGACCTGACTGTCCACTATGACAGAGTCCTGGCCCTCTACAGTACTAACCTGACTGTCCACAATGACAGAGTCCTGGCCCTTTACAGTACTTACCTGACTGTCCACTATGACATAGTCCTGGCCCTCTACTGTACTGACCTGACTGTCCACTATGACAGAGTCCTGGCCCTCTACTGTACTGACCTGACTGTCCACTATGACAGAGTCCTGGCCCTCTACAGTACTAACCTGACTGTCCACAATGACAGAGTCCTGGCCCTTTACAGTACTTACCTGACTGTCCACTATGACATAGTCCTGGCCCTCTACTGTACTGACCTGACTGTCCACTATGACAGAGTCCTGGCCCTCTACTGTACTGACCTGACTGTCCACTATGACAGAGTCCTGGCCCTCTACTGTACTGACCTGACTGTCCACTATGGCAGAGTCCTGGCCCTCTACTGTACTGACCTGACTGTCCACAATGACAGAGTCCTGGCCCTCTAAAGTATTGACCTGACTGTCCACTATGACATAGTCCTGGCCCTCAACAGTACTGACCTGACTGTCCACTATGACAGAGTCCTGGC
Source organism: Sipunculus nudus (assembly GCA_026874595.1). Taxonomy (NCBI): domain Eukaryota; kingdom Metazoa; phylum Annelida; class Sipuncula; order Golfingiida; family Sipunculidae; genus Sipunculus; species Sipunculus nudus. The sequence goes on along the minus strand of CM049311.1, from coordinate 3,373,079 downwards.
CCTCTACTGTACCGACCTGACTGTCCACAATCACAGAGTCCTGGCCCTCTACTGTACTGACCTGACTGTCCACTATGACAGAGTCCTGGCCCTCTACTGTACTGACCTGACTGTCCACTATGACAGAGTCCTGGCCCTTTACAGTACTGACCTGACTGTCCACTATGACAGAGTCCTGGCCCTCTACAGTACTGACCTGACTGTCCACTATGACAGAGTCCTGGCCCTCTACAGTACTGACCTGACTGTCCACTATGACATAGTCCTGGCCCTCTACAGTACTGACCTGACTGTCCACAATGACAGAGTCCTGGCCCTCTACTGTACTGACCTGACTGTCCACTATGTCAGAGTCCTGGCCCTCTACAGTACTGACCTGACTGTCCACTATGACAGAGTCCTGGCCCTCTACTGTACTGACCTGACTGTCCACTATGACAGAGTCCTGGCCCTCTACTGTACTGACCTGACTGTCCACTATGACAGAGTCATGGCCCTCTACAGTACTGACCTGGCTGTCCACAATGACAGAGTCCTGGCCCTCTACAGTACTGACCTGACTGTCCACTATGACAGAGGCCTGGCCCTTTACTGTACTGACCTGACTGTCCACAATGACAGAGTCCTGGCCCTCTACTGTACTGACCTGACTGTCCACTATGACAGAGTCCTGGCCCTCTACTGTACTGACCTGACTGTCCACAATGACAGAGGCCTGGCCCTCTACTGTACTGACCTGACTGTCCACTATGACAGAGTCCTGGCCCTCTACAGTACTAACCTGACTGTCCACAATGACGGAGTCCTGGCCCTTTACAGTACTTACCTGACTGTCCACTATGACATAGTCCTGGCCCTCTACTGTACTGACCTGACTGTCCACTATGACAGAGTCCTGGCCCTCTACAGTACTGACCTGACTGTCCACTATGACAGAGTCCTGGCCCTCTACTGTACTGACCTGACTGTCCACTATGACAGAGTCCTGGCCCTCTACAGTACTGACCTGTCTGTCCACTATGACATAGTCCTGGCCCTCTACTGTACTGACCTGACTGTCCACTATGACAGAGTCCTGGCCCTTTACAGTACTGACCTGACTGTCCACTATGACAGAGTCCTGGCCCTCTACAGTACTGACCTGACTGTCCACTATGACAGAGTCCTGGCCCTCTACAGTACTGACCTGTCTGTCCACTATGACATAGTCCTGGCCCTCTACAGCACTGACCTGACTGTCCACAATGACAGAGTCCTGGCCCTCTACTGTACTGACCTGACTGTCCACTATGTCAGAGTCCTGGCCCTCTACAGTACTGACCTGACTGTCCACTATGACAGAGTCCTGGCCCTCTACTGTACTGACCTGACTGTCCACTATGACAGAGTCCTGGCCCTCTACTGTACTGACCTGACTGTCCACTATGACAGAGTCATGGCCCTCTACAGTACTGACCTGGCTGTCCACAATGAAAGAGTCCTGGCCCTCTACAGTACTGACCTGACTGTCCACTATGACAGAGGCCTGGCCCTCTACTGTACTGACCTGACTGTCCACAATGACAGAGTCCTGGCCCTCTACTGTACTGACCTGACTGTCCACTATGACAGAGTCCTGGCCCTCTACTGTACTGACCTGACTGTCCACAATGACAGAGTCCTGGCCCTCTACTGTACTGACCTGACTGTCCACTATGACAGAGTCCTGGCCCTCTACAGTACTAACCTGACTGTCCACAATGACAGAGTCCTGGCCCTTTACAGTACTTACCTGACTGTCCACTATGACATAGTCCTGGCCCTCTAATGTACTGACCTGACTGTCCACTATGACAGAGTCCTGGCCCTCTACAGTACTGACCTGACTGTCCACTATGACAGAGTCCTGGCCCTCTACTGTACTGACCTGACTGTCCACTATGACAGAGTCCTGGCCCTCTACTGTACAGACCTGACTGTCCACTATGACAGAGTCCTGGCCCTCTAAAGTACTGACCTGACTGTCCACTATGACAGAGTCCTGGCCCTCTACTGTACTGACCTGACTGTCCACAATGACAGAGTCCTGGCCCTCTACAGTACTGACCTGACTGTCCACTATGACAGAGTCCTGGCCCTCTACAGTACTGACCTGACTGTCCACTATGACAGAGTCCTGGCCCTCTACTGTACTGACCTGACTGTCCACAATGACAGAGTCCTGGCCCTCTACTGTACTGACCTGACTGTCCACTATGACAGAGTCCTGGCCCTCGGCTGATGTGGCTGACTGTACGTGGCCTTGGTGTGACTCTAGTAGCTCCCTTGTAGAAGCCATCCAGCCCGCCAGTGTCTGTAGCTCCTCCAGGAACACTTGTGCCTGTCCTGTCTTCTCCTGTAGAAGCTGCTTCTTCTCTGGGACCAGCTGGGCTATCTGCAAAGACACACATGTTCATTCAAAAGAACTGTTATTATATTATTTTAGTTATTTTTGTAGAAAAACAGAAGTTTTACCAGTAAGTTTTTATCAGAATAATGAAAACTAATCATGGAAATAATCCAATTAACCCATCTGGGGGGAATCTTCAATTTAAGTTGTGGCAGATAAACATGGTACTTTACAGAATGTTTTCAGACAAACTTTAGGGAAAAAATCTGTAAAACACTGGGATATTTTACTTTGTGCTGAAAGAAGTATTTGAGCCTGAGTATTTCTTAATAAATAATCATGTGCAAAATTAGTTTGGCCATGCAGGCATGTATTTTTAGATACTTTGTTAGTTTTCATGTAATACATGTATTATATTGATAAATAATGAACATCTGTTCTGTTCTTTACAAATTGAATTAAAGTGTTCTGCATATTACAGTGTAATAGCATACACCACTTCACATGAAACTTGCCTCTGACATATATTCACTGCACAAGGGATGGCTGACTTTGGATTTCAAACACTGTGCATTTTGCTGTGCATTTCAATTAGGTGTTCATGATTTATAATAATACAGTAAACATCTAATGACCACCTAAGTTTAATGACTTCCTAAAAATAATGACTATTTGCTCATGGTCCTGATTCATTTTTGCTTGTATAGGACCTTGCCTAGAAGACCATCTTGAAAATGCGGCCCCTTTATTGAGGTCCTGTTAGTGGTCATAATATAGAGGTTTTACTGTAGACATGGTCAATTATACACATACATATTTTATGCAAATCACCCCTTATCTCACAATACTGTTCAAAGACTACTCTAACAAATCTCCCAATGTGATATGTTTAATGCCAAAGAAATCTTTTTTTTTTTCAAAATTCCAGTCACCAGCTTGCGTGACCTTATACTATTTTAGCTATACGGTGAATGATAGCTATATGCACCAGTGGAATACTACATCAGCAAACCATCGTTATGGTTAACCTTATCAAGACGCTCTCCTGCAATCTGCAGGTCTCGCTGGATGTTTTCCTTGTCTTCAGCTGACGTGTATGAGGCGTCCACAAGTTTGCGTCCCTGTTTGTTCACAGACTGGAGGATCTCGTAGTGAGTGGGTAATGTCCCTTGTTTCTCCTGTCAAAATAAAGTCATATTGAAATAAACTGCTTTACTGTAATATCAATATCTCTATTTATAAACTCAAAATACCACATTTTCTATTTCATATTTTCAATCTAAAAATAATCCATCAGGCCACCAATATGACACAGTTATACTTAAATTGCTGAGTTTTAGAGGGCTAGTGGTTTGCAAGTGGACCATTTCTAGCACCGTCACAATTTATGTTCAGATAAACATAGAAATAATTGCTCCACTACCAATTATAATTTTATAGATAACTGATTTCTGATCCTGGGGCAATAAATGTATAGGTTCTCATGACAGGCTGTAGATCTGATTCTGGTCACCATTTAACTTTTTTTCAGAGGGATTTTACTCATACTTGATCATATCCAAGGACATAATTTCTCCACCACTAAATCTATAGAAACTCCTCTTAACTGGTGTGTGTGTATGTATGTGTGTGTGTGGGGGGGGGGGGGGGGTTAAATGTACTCCAGGCAATACTGAGCACAAACAGTGACAACAAAAGCATCCCTAGAGTGAAACAATAGTTTACATCAATAGATAATTCCAAATGACCCCAAAAATTAAATGAAAGAGAGTTTGCTTTTTGAGCTCACATTAAATTTTTCCCTGAGTGCTGCCATAGCCTCAACATCGAGTGGTTTAAATGGAGTCTGTATGATGCTGTCCATCTCGTCCAACCACGCAAACAGTTCATCCATGTCATCCTGAAACTCAGACACCGCCAGCCCCTCCATGTCCAACCTGTGTGACAAAATGAATGTGTTAGGCCCGCCAGGCATAGCCTGTAAAATGAATGGCATACTTTTGGCCCTCTGTGTCTGGGCTGCAAATACTAAGGGATAACAAAAAGCTTAAGGAAGAGCTCAATCTTCAAATAAAGAGTTCTTGATTTACATCATTTTATACTGTCAAGTTTATACTAAGAATTATGATAGCTACAGAATATTGTTTATTGATAATTTTTTAATATGTCAGAATATCATAGTTTTATGTGAAAATAAAGATGGCATGGCCATTATTAGGGCATAAGAGTGAAGCCCTGATGTTTTAATGTTCCACTGAATCTTCATAATTTAAATATTTAACATCAGCAGCACTGTATGATCTTGTCCTTACTCAAACATGAGTGATCAAAACATCAACCAACAACTTCAAATACCAGGATACAAAACAATATTTTTCTTGAATATCCATAAAATTTACTGGAATGTTATGTATATTATTTAATAGAATTCTGACCTCTCACCAATGCTTATTTTTTATTAATCAGTGCTTCCAAAAACGATAAGAGTCATCTTATCCCAAAATGTCAAACTTGTATAATGATCAGAAAAGGTTACCTCACCTGTTAACCTCTGCCAATTAAAGTAAACAAAAGTTATCTCTCATCCTCAAAATAAACATTATCTAAATATCACCAGGAGAAGTGCTATAAATATCAATCACCAGGTTAAGTCATCTGTCCAAGGCCAACAAATTTGTGAAACAATGATTAATCTGTAATTATAATCTTCCAATGTTATTGTGACATTTATCCATATTCTTATATGGTCAGGTTTAAACATGTTTTTTTACCACTATGGCTGTCTGAAAGTTCTTATCCAACTGCATGCAGCTTATTTTGGACAACTTAACATTAGTTGAAACACTAGTTGACAGCGATAGGGTATGTTTACTGATAGGTGGTGTCTTGTGTGGGAACATTTACACATAATATATCAAAGCTGCTTAAAATATTTAGATATGACCTGAACGAAGGAACATTGACCTTATAAGGGATTCAATAACTTAAATCAGCAAGTTAGATTGAATTAATTTTTGACAATTTCTTGTCATGCCATTAGATAAAATGATTTTACACATGGGTAGCCATATTATCTCTCTATAGATTAAACTTTAGGAGCAATTACAATCAAACCTCCATTAATCTTCTATTCTATGTACTCTATTCTGTGATGTGATCAACATCCTTGATGGCTGGTTATCAGGTGTATTCAATATATAATATCATTTTATTGATTTAAGACGTTCAAGGTCACAGAGTCCTACTGGGATGAGAAATGTCATGAAGCCATGAAGATAAGCGAGAACAGTCAGTGATCTGGCTGTGTGCCATAATCTCTGTTTGACCAAGATCTTCTGAGTTTCATTTTATTAATATTCAGCAAAATGTAAGCCAATATTGACAATAATGGCCAAGAATTGTTTTTACCTAATTATCAGGCATTCAAACGACTGACTGGACGGGGTCATTTTGGCCATTGGCAAATTAAACATCAGCCAATATATTTTAGTTAAAAATTTGCCCAGCAGGGGGTGCCTGTGTCAGCAAAGTTTGGCATGGCCTTGGACTTCATCAGACATTTGTTCCACATCCATCTATTAGAATGTGTTTGTTCTTTGAGGTTTCCGAGTTATTGATTTCACTGCGGATGTCTTCTTTTAGGTTAAAACACCACACAGAATGCATAACTTTATTGATTTAGAAGCTATGTGTCCAAGAAAGCAAATCCAAAACTGTTATTTGACTTGGAAAACAGCTGGTCTAGGAAGTCTTTTTGTAGTATGTGATTTATTTGTTACACAAAGCTTCATGCTTAATATGTAAATTCTGGTCAAAAGGTCCAATTAAGGGTATAGAGGGAAAATTGAAATATCACTTATATAAGAGTTGGCATCCTACAGCAAAACAGTTTTGGTCAAACATGTACCACTTATATATCACATATTGAGCCCTGTCAAAATAACACACACAAACACTTTTTTCTCATTATCTCTTTCTTTTTCTCTCTCTATCACTTTCTTTCAATTTCTCTTTCTTTGTTTTTTTTTCTCTCTCTCTCCCTTCCTCTCTTTCTGTCTCTTTCTCTCTCTCCCTCTCTCTCTCTCTCTCTATATATATATATATATCTTTCTCTCTCTCTCTGCCTCTTTCTCTTTCTCTCTCTCTCTCTCTCTCTATATATATATATATTTATATATATGAAGGGGTGGGGGTGTGTAAATATTTTTATATACGCAGGGCCAGATATAAAACTAAATACCATATGTTGGAAACCTATGCATACTCAAGCATACTCAAGACTCTTAACTTCAAAATAATTTCTGTTGATGCAGTTATAATTAAATTGAGGATGATATGAGTGTGCTGGTGGTGAAGTGTGGGGTGTTTACTGACCTCTCTTTGTGAGCTGTGATCTGCATGCACACTGACTCCCATCTCTTGTTGAGCGAGTCCAGCTTATCCTTGAGGACCTGAGCGTCGGGAGCGGAGGAGGACTGCTCGATGATTTCTCCTCCCACCGTGTTCAGGTTGTTCACCTTCACCTGATGTACACGAATATCCTCCTCCAACTCCTGTGTCAAAGGTCAAGGTCAATTAGAACAAAATTATCATGAACTAACTTTGTGCATGGTAAAACTTCAATAATGCAATGGCATTATAACTGAGCTATTTGTAGAGTTGCTGTTGAAGAGATCAGCAGAAATTTTTTGAAAAACCTCAGAAGCAGGGTTTACATTATAAATGATGATACCACCAAGTTATATTTAACCAAGTACATGCTTCCTCATCCAGCCTTATGTTGTGGCCTCCCACGCGAGATATATTGCATGCTGATGGCCATCCAAGACTCTCTATCATCAGAGGGCCAAAACCACACCAGTTTTACAGGGAGATGATTTAATTACCTCAATTTTTTAGTCACTTTGAGCTTACACACAAGCAAGGTGTCAGAGTTTGGTGAGGTTTTGGTTATGTGGGCTAAATTTTAATCAACATAATATCTATATTATACATCATATATGAGACTACAAAAAATGAAGCTGACAGAAAGAAGTCTAGACAAAATATATATATATGATCCTGTAGAATCATCGATCCTACTAGGACATATTCTGATTGGACTTTCTACTAGGAGAAACTCCTATCAGACTTTCTTCTTGTAGGATCAATGATTCTACAAGAACAAACTCCAATCAGTCTCTACTAGTAAAAATTCTGCTAACATCCATCCTAACATCCCTCAATTTATTTTTTCTTTCAATATTTCTGTCAAATTCATTTCTGTTTCAATCAAAATTTCAGAAAGCATCACAAGAGAAAGCATAATACAACAAGTGACCCATGGGTCATGACGCTCAGCTGCCAAGCTTGACCTGCGACATCATTGGCTGCGATTCACAACTTCTAGTAAAATTGTTGCAGAACCTATATGCCACTTTTGTTTAAACTTTCTACACTGCCATAAATTCTTATCATATATGTCTGGTTAAAACATAGTGAATGATGGTCTGAGGCAAAATGTATGGTTGTTGAGCTATCAGGAACTAATTCCACAGCTTGCTCGATACCTGTCAGTCTCAAAAGGAACACCACACAGGCCACATATAAGATCAAAATATAGCAAAAGATCAAGGAAATCCATGCAAGAATTATTGTGAAACGGGTACTTCCATACTAATTTTTATTCAATACAAGCCAACTGTACTGAGCTTTCATAAATGATGGTCGTATTTATTAAGAAATCTTTGACCCAATGCAAGATTACATTAATATACATCCCACTGCATTCACTTTAATAGTTCTTGAGATAATATGTTCTAAAGGAATTTAAAGATGGCGTCCTGGTGGCCATATTGGATTTCTGACAGGTCGGAAATTGAACAACAAACATCCTCTAAAAGGGACCAAACATCATAAAAAAATCACAGAAACTTCCCTGGCAAAAAGATTTCTAAAATGGCTACCTGGCAGACATAATGGTTTTCTGACAAGTCTGACATTTGATATCACACATCCTCCAATAAGACACTAAACTTGTAGCAATTGCTCCAAAGAATGAAACAGTTATCAATGTCCTAAACAATTCAAAAGGCATGATCAGGTTTGAGAGCTCTCATATCAGATTTATGAACATGCAAATGTAAAAAGTGCAAGTCCAATTTGTTTTAACTATCAGCTTGCTATTCAATTGGGTCAGCAGGGTAGGTAAAATGCAAAACCTAAAAGAAAAGAAATACAGAAAGCATCACTAAGAGTCTTGTAATCAAATAAAGCCATCCTAAATCCAGATACAGACCCGAATATTATCAGAACAAACACTTGCTGGTATATCTGATGATTTGTATAATAATATTCAGATATCTAGAAAACTAAGTTTATTGCTATGATTCCATGATATAAACTGCAAAATGTTCCCATCATTTTATAAATAAGTAGCTAAACCTTAACACTTAACTCTGATAGTCTTAATGCCTGGCCAAAGCATTCCAGCAACAGTGTTTTTGTTATGCACTAATGATATATCCTTATCACTCCATGAGCTGATACAAAAGGGAGTCATATATCACAAGTGTCACTGACAATTATGGGCACACAGTGAGATGTACCAGTTGTGAGTGCCATGGTTATATATACAAGAAAACAAGAAAAATAAAGATGGTCTACAAAATAAGTTATTGTGAACATCCAAGAGCTATGACCTTGGCCTTTTGCCCACATTTTAACTGGATTCTTTCTAAATGATGGGTAACTACTAACCACTTATATCTGGCCGGGTGTAATTACATGGCAACCAATGAGTGAATAACTTAGACCTGCAACATTTAACCTCCTGACCAGCTGACCTCAAAATCAATTAGTTATTTCTTCATGCAAAAAGACCCATAAATATGAAGTTTGAATCACATTCAGTGATGCATAGATGTGGCATATGTGAAAGACTTAAGGTTTGGGTTGAACAGTTTCACTTGAAATATGTTCACAAGCATTTAGAACAATATTGTGACCTTGACCTTTGACCTTTTGAACTCAACATCAATAGGCTTCTTCCCCTATTGGTAGGTAAGCCATATATGACAGATGGAAAGTATAGATTGAAAAGTTTGCCTGAAAATGACTCCACGCAAGAAGAGGGTGCTGTGAACTTGACCTTTGACCGCAAAATCAACAGGTCTTTTCCCTGTTGGCAGAGAAGCGATATCAGTGCAGAAAGGTTTGGAATGAAAGGTCTAGCTTGAAATGTGTCCACAACCTTTTCAAAGAAGTGGATCCTGTGACCCTGACCTTTGACCTTGTGACCTCAACATCTATAGGATTCTTCTCCCACTTAGTAGGTGCGCTATATGTGAAAGATCAAAGAATTGGGATGAAAGGTTTGGCTTAAAATGCATCCACAGGCTTTTCAAAGAAGTTGGTTCTGTGACCTTGACCTTTGACCTCAAAATAATTATGGTTCTTCTCCTGTTGGTAGGTGAGCCATATATGACTGATGGAAAATATAGATTGAAAAGTTTGCCTGAAAATGACTCCACGCAAGAAGAGGGTGCTGTGAACTTGACCTTTGACCGCAAAATCAACAGGTCTTTTCCCTGTTGGCAGAGAAGCGATATCAGTGCTGAAAGGTTTGGAATGAAAGGTCTAGCTTGAAATGTGTCCACAAACTTTTCAAAGAAGTGGATCCTGTGACCCTGACCTTTGACCTTGTGACCTCAACATCTATAGGATTCTTCTCCCACTTAGTAGGTGAGCTATGTGTGAAAGATCAAAGAATTGGGATGAAAGGTTTGGCTTAAAATGCATCCACAGGCTTTTCAAAGAAGTTGGTTCTGTGACCTTGACCTTTGACCTTGTGACCTCAAAATAATTATGGTTCTTCCCCTGTTGGTAGGTGAGCTGTATGTAAAAGATGGAAGGTTTGGGATGAAAATTTTGGCTAAAAGAATTATTTCTGGGGGGTGCAAACACACCCCATAACTTTGAGAATATAGGTCGCAGTGACCTTATTTCAGGTTTGCAAGGAGATCTTTTTAGGACCTCTAAGACTGCATAGGGTTCATGGCCCTAGCCCCTATGGTTATGATTTGTGCCCTGCTAACAGACGGACGGCCAGCCGGACGGACAGACGGAAGGACGACGGACAAAGACCCATCGCTATAGCCCAGCATGACTGCAAGTCAGCTGAGCTAAAAATGGGTATAATAATCTGGATGGATTATGAATAATCTTTCTCTCTTAGTAAATTATGCATATATTGCATTTCATGAACAGAATACTGATTAATGAGGATGGCTTTAGAAACATGATTACACAGTGCTGCTGGTACATCATACAGTCAGCAGACGGACCAATCAAGTGCTCATCATGAATAAATCAACCAATAATATATGGTCACTGAAAAGTTCTCCATGTTTAGCCTAAATAATACTACATAATGCATAATCTATCCAATTACTTCACAGATACTTTTAGTGACAGAAAGAACCTTTCAATGAATACAACTGTCAAATTTCAATAAAGGTTTTGCCTCTTGTTATAAAAGCCTTTTATTTCATTTACAGGTGCTGATGGGCTTGAAAGAAAGAAATTCAGAAACAATTAAGACAATAAATAAGATAAAATGGAAATGAAATTTATTAAAGATGACATAATTAAAACAGAAGAATAATTTAATTTTAATTACATATCTTTTCTTAGCTAGAATGCTAGATAACCATTTTTCTAAAGATATGCTTCTGAGCTGTTAAAGTAACCAGTTACTGGTTAAATACATTTGATTTACAATCATTTTATGTTATCATTAGTAGATCTGTGGAAAAAGAGATGGGCAGTTGATGAATTAGTAATAATTTATGACAACAGACACAGGGATTTGCTGCTGATTTAGTGACAGCACATGCATTGTCAAAAGCTGTAATGAAAATCTGAAGAATGAAGGAATTTGTTTTGTCATATTTTTAGAAAGCCTTGAAGCCTCACAAGTATTGTGTCCCCTAGAATAAACCATACCAGCCATTAAATATGGTCGTTTTCACTTTCTAACACCAACCACCAGTTGCTAAAAAGTTTCCAGTATAGCTCAGCATATAAGTGAATCTTCCTGTGTGTTTATTGAATTTCTGACACAATACAAGCAGGTCTTACAAAGGTTATGTGATTGACAGCCATATAAAGAGCAGGAAATGATGGCAGTCACAACAGAGATGGGATTACACTATAGTTTGTTCATTCACATATATACATTTGTATTAATTCTTAAGTCATTGCTTAATGCTAAGATTACTGGCTATGCACAGCCATGTCAACATGGGAGAATGGATATCTAATATAGTGAAGTTAAATTACATGACAAATGTTGAGACTCAACAGTAGACTGAGTTATGCCGACTGAGTTTTGATTCCACACTTGAGATGGGTCAATAATGATGTATCATCTTAATCATAAACTTGTCTTTATCTTCATCCAACAGACAGAGCCACCTACAGTCTGAGAACCGATCCAAAATGTGTCCATCAGACTCTTTACAGGCAGAACTGTATAATACACAGTAGATGCAGGTACAGATTTGTAATGGATACATTTGTGTAGTGAGAGGAACTGGTTAAGTTCAGCTGACAGCCAGCAGACAGCAGTATGTCAGCCTGTTAACATTGCTGTCTCAGCTGTACTGTATGTGGTCATTAAGCCAAGTTTATATCCCTGTAGCCCTGTAAACCTGTGCCTACAGATATTCACCTTATCACCAGCTTACTCTGGTGTTCAGGGGAGCCGGTGCTGGTGTTTCAATTGGTAACACAAATAGTCATAATTCATTATAACAGTTTGATTTTTAATAAATGCTTACAGTTGGTGGTCCGAAATTTGTTAAGGTGAGATGAGACAACACCGTAACAGTGGCCCATGGGCCATGACAATTAGTTGAATTTGACATACAAGTGATGCATGTATTCATTATCAATGAAAAGATATTGTGAAAATTTTTGTTTAAGAACCTTGAACAAAGGGTAGAATGAGTTCCAGAGTCCTCAAATCATGCCTTTTGCTCTTAGTCCTTAGAAAATAGGTTACAGTGACCTTATGTAGGCTTTCCAAGAAGATTTTACCAGGAATTCCCTTGATGCTTATATATAAGCTAAAGTTTCTACATCCAAATGCTACAATTTGTGGCCATCTGACTTATAGGGTGCTCAAAGCATATTCTTTCACACAGCATACAAATCTTCAGATTCTAGGCCTAATGGATACAATTATGGATACAATATGTGTCCTATCTGACTGTCTAGGTGCTCTGGTAGTTTTTGCCCATAGCTTGCAAAATATAGGTAACCATAACCTAACTTCAGGTTTCCAAGTAGATTTGCCTATGACCTCCCTGGATGTACAGCTAAGAAGCTTTTAGGGCAAATGGTTAAGATTTGTGCCCTGTTACTGTCTGGATGGCCAGACCCTCACACACACAGACAACAGACAAAGGGTGATTGATATGGCTCAGATTACTTACATTAAACTGAACTAAAAATTAAGAAAGGACTGCATGACATCACTCACAGGTAGTATGGAAGTTTAGAACTGCAGGAACAAGGGTGTATGTGGATGATGGATTGAAAACTTCAAAATTTAGTCCAAAACAAACAATTCTGGTATTTCCCATGGGCCATGGTGAATAGATAATGAGCGTCCCTACTAATTATTCCTGACTAATTATTATCAGCCAATTTTATCAATGTGCATGTTGCTGGACTTATCATTAATTAAGAATTACTACTGAGACTTTTATGCACATGTATCTAAATATGCTCAATATAAAAAAGTGACCCAGGATTCATGATGTTCAGTTGATCTATGACACTGAAAAGTTCTAAATTTTGACAGTAAATATGTCAACAGTAAACAAGGTCTACAGGCCTAATGCGAACCTGTGCAAAGTTTAGGAGTATGAATGGAGGTTTATTTTTAAAATTTAATATTGATCCTCCTAAGTCCTGCATATCTACCTTAGTCATTATGATTTCAGCAAAATGGACGTTTCTGACCTGCAAGTTTCGGACTTGGACATTTTAAAACCAGAATATGGGTAGTGGACAAGCCACTATGTGTATCCGCAGAAATCTGAGTGGGACGGGTGAAGTGAGGCATGGATTAAGTGGCAAGGGGAATACAGCGTGGTGTGTTGCATATTAGCATGGATGTCTGCAGCTTAAACGTGAATTTAGGTGGTGCCACCTGTCATAAAATCGAGAAAATTGTCCAGGATGTATAAACCTGCAAAATTTCAGGTGGATAAGTCAAACCACTGCCGAGATATGAGTGATTTTATCCAAAGGCAGATCAAAAGATGGATGCTGTGCATAAGTGGTTGCAGGTGGCACCAAGAGCTATGTGAGATCTATACACATGCAAAATTTAGGCCTAATCGGTCAAACGGTTCCCGAGATATGACCTTGGATGTCTGCAGAGTAAATGTGAATGTAGGTGGCGACACCTGTCATGAAATCGAGAAAGCTGTCAAGGATGTAAAATACCTGCAAAATTTCAGGTGGATAAGTCAAACCACTGCTGAGATATGAGTGATTTTAACCTAAGGCAGATGAACAGATGGATGTTGTGCATAAATGGTTGCAGGTGGCACCACCAGTTTTGCGTATGATGAAGAGCTATGTGAGATCTATACACATGCAAAATTTTTGCCTAATCAGTCAAACGGTTCCCGAGATATGAGCTTGGATGTCTGCAGAGTAAATGTGAATGTAGGTGGCGCCACCTTTCATAAAATCGAGAAAGCTGTGCAGGATGTATAAACCTGCAAAATTTCAAGTGGATAAGTCAAACCACTGCTGAGATTTGAGTAATATTATCCCAAGGCAGATGAACAGATGGACGCTGTGCATAAATGGTTGCAGGTGGCACCACCAGTTTTGCCTATGATGAAGAGCTATCTGAGATCTATACACAAGCAAAATTTTGGCCCAATTGGTAAAACAGTTCCCGAGATATGAGATTGAATGTCTGCATAGTAAATGTGAATGTAGGTGGCGCCACCTGTCATAACATCGAGAAAGCTGTCAAGGATGTATAAACCTGCAAAATTTCAGGTGGATAAGTCAAACTACTGCTGAGACATGAGTGATTTTAACCTAAGGCAGATGAACAGATGGATGCTGTGCATAAATGGTTGCAGGTGGCACCACCAGTTTTGCCTATGATGAAGAGCTATGTGAGATCTAGAAACATGCAAAATTTTGGCCTAATGGGTCAAACGGTTCCCGAGATATGAGCTTGAATGTCTGCAGAGTAAATGTGAATGTAGGTGGCGACACCTGTCATAAAATCAAGAAACCTTCCAGGATGTATAAAACTGCAAAATTTCAGGTGGATAAGTCAAACCACTGCTAAGATATGAGTGATTTTATCCAAAGGCAGATGAACAGATGGACGCTGTGCATAAGTGGTTGCAGGTGGCACCACCAGTTTTGCCTATGATTAAGAGCTATGTGAGATCTAGACACATGCAAAATTTTGGCCCTATCGGTCAAACGGTTCCAGAGATATGAGCTTGGATGTCTGCAGAGTAAATGTGAATGTAGGTGGCGCCACCTGTCATAAAATCGAGAAAGCTGTCCAGGATGTATTAACCTGCAAAATTTCAGGTGGATTAAGTCAAACCACTGCTGAGATACGAGTAATATTATCCCAAGGCAGATGAACAGATGGACGCTGTGCAAAAATGGTTGCAGGTGGCGCCACCATTTTTAGTGTATGTTATAAAGCTATCTAAGGGCTACATTTGTGCAAAATTTTTAGCCTGATCGGTCAAACGGTTTCCGAGATATGTGGGTTTATGTGTGGAAACAGATGCACAAATGGACACTGGGCAGCAAGGAAAGGTCAGATGTCAACCAAAAATGAAGGCACAGCAGTTCACATGTGACCTGATGATAAACCCGATTTGCTTAAAATGCAACCCAAGTTTTTTCAAACAGTTGAAAGATATAGTTCCAATAATCTGGGAATTCTGCATCTAAACATTGTATCCAGACGTCTAGACGCTGTGTCTAGACGTCTAGACACATTGTCTAGACACCCCCCCCCTCAGTTGCCATGGTGATGTCTGGACCCCACCTGTTTGTACTGAGTGACCTCTTGACTTGGCTGCATGAAGTCAAATCTGTTTTCAAATACAGAAAGCCTTTTTTCAATTGGCTACAATGCTTTTTTAAAACTGTATTTACCCAATCTATTCTTATAAAACTGGCAGAACCCTACCATAGAATAATTCTTGTAAAGTTTAAACCAGTCAGCTGAACAGTTTCATCATAAATCAGTGTATGAGCTAGAAGTTTAAAATTTCATTTTCGCTTGTAAAAAACACATCAATGTAGGTGGCGCCACCAATACCTCAAAATCAGATATGACATATGTGACAAACATTGGTATAAAATTTGGTCATTATAGCTCTAGCTGTTTCTGAGATTTTAATTTTAGTGTGCTTTTTTTGACAGATGACTAAGTTCAACCTCCTCTAACTCGGTCAAAAATCTCCGAACTGGTACCATTCGAACAAACTTGAGAGAGATTGTTCCAGAGATCATTTCTGTGAAATATTGGACAATTTGGCTGGACAGTTTCAGAGAAGTAGTTTTTTAAAGGTTTTTAATCTTTTCTCTATAAAATCTAAATTAATGCAGATACCCAATAATAAGCTCCAGGCCACCAAGTTTCACATGTGACGAATTCTTACATGTAATTTGGAGCGGCTAGCTCCAACAGTTTCTGACTTACAGCCATGGACGGCGGAAAGCCAGCCCTGGACGACGGACGGCGGACAGACGAAGCTGCGCCATCGCATAAGCTCACAGGTTCGCTAAAAACTTTGGCTCATAGATCAAAACAGAAAAATCCTTATTTGACATCAGTTATCTAGAATAAAGGTCCCCTAAAAAATGTTCCTACTACTATAACATGCCCCAGTACAGCAGAAATTTTGTATTAAAGCTGTCACTGGAACTGTATAAAATTTAAGTTGTCTTATTGGAATTGATGTAATACCCTTCAAGGTAGCGGGTCAAGCTGCTATTGAGTAGTGTTAATGCTTAAGTTGTACTTGAGCTGTAGCAGTCAGCAGTAGCCTTACCTTTTGCAGTTTAACAGCCACTGCCATGTCCTGTGAGCTGTCCTGTTTGCTGTAGTTCTCCAGCTTCTGTTCCACTTCTTCCAGCCAAGTTGTAATGTCCTTCATGTCACAGTGGAAGTGTCTCCACTGCTCCACCGCATGAAGCCATCGACTGAAACACAAACACAACAAATTTTTAAATGATGACAGGCATTTTTTATAGATGTTTCATGGTGTGGATCCATCAACTGAACATTAAAATTTATAGCAAGAATTAGTTTAAGATGCTCCATGATACGCAGTGACCAGCTGAATGATGTCAAAATCTTAAAAGTTATGACAGGATTTTGTTTAAGATGTTTATTTTCATCTGGCCATCAGCTGACAATAATTCTCTGTATCTCATCCACTGGAGGACATAATACTATGTGACACCATGTCCCCATTGACTGGAGAGTCAAAGTCCAAGGTCTAGTAATCAAACACTAAAAACAGAGCAAGGACACTGATCTGCTGTATTTTGGCTGCAAAATAAAAACTGTTCCACACTGGACTATGATGAAGATACGGAAGGCTTGAATTAGCAGTGACTGATGCTGACAAATTATTATTTCTGTACAGAAATGTTTTAAATTTATTTACAATTTAACAAATGCCCACAACTCAGAAAACTGTTTATTACTAAGGATACACAATTCTGTGATTTAAGTCCTTCAATATATCAAATAAAATATCTGGATTAAAGTATATCACGGTACATTATGTGATATTTTCATTTTATTTTGTTTATAGGAAATAAGTTTTCTGATACATATATAGTTCAAAATAAGCTATTACCTTACAAAACAGAGTGTAAACAAGAGGTGCACACAAATCTGTATGTTTTAGAACAGGCTGCAAAAACAACTGGATCTAGCTTGGTTGTGTTCACAACAGCAATATAGCTAACTGACACAAGTGTTCATTAATATACATATACTGAAGTATCTTATTAAATGTGTAATATTTGGGGAAGGTTCATCTTCATTACAATAAATCTAAAAAAAAAAAAGAAATTATGATACATCGGACTGATACTATGATACTCAATAAGCGGCTGACTGCACCGTGATGAACCAATACATATCATTAATCACATACACCTCTATTATATACCTGTTTACATTCCACAGTATTATTAAAATCTTTGTTTACAACAAATTTTTAAATACCATCAACAGATTTTAACAACTGCTATATATATCATTGTTGAAACAACTGGGAGAGAGTCTAGATAAGAGAGAGAAAGAGATAGAGACAGAGAGAGAAATATTTTATTTGATATAAAAGTAATGTATCCATAAAAAAATTTCAACGTGTAATTTTTTTCGTTTTCGTTTTCATTATGTCTGGAGACTGTTGATTAGGATTTTAATCTGCACAACAGCCACCTATGACACATGGAGAAATTGTACACAATATGGAGGTTAAGTGTTATTCATTTCATAAAATTTGAGATAACATGTATATGATTTAATGAAGTAACTGGTGAGAAAATGGGAAAGATATTAAATTTGAGTTACTGAAATAACAGTTTGTTATCTATTTTAAGGAGCTTTCTTTTTTTTTTGGGGGGGGGGGGGAGGCTTAGACTTATTTTTGTTACAGCTGTAACAGTTTATCTGAAGGCATTTGTCTTTATATGCTTTTATAAAATGTTGTTTGGTGTAGAAAATCAATCCTTGAAGACTCTCAGTGAAGATTTTGTCAACAATGCTTTGACCAGTTTCATTTATGACTTTTGATGTTATGTTTCTCAGAGAATTGTCTGCTATCTTAGTTCTGGTTGAATTTGTAAGCTTTCAGCAGCTTCCATTTGATCCCTCTGATGTATATTTATGTAACATTTCTTTGCGGATAATTTACATTCCTTCGGTGTATCTTTGTATCTCTTGTCAATAAATATATAAAAAAAAACTTTTAATTGTTTGATGAAGTGTTCAAATCTGTGTTTGATGAAATGCTTTCAATTTTATGTAAATTGTGTAAATATTATTCAAAATAATAATTTTAGTAAACTGAAATCTTCAGTGCCCTGATTAGTACAATAAGAGTAAACCATAATCATTACTCTGTATTTCTTTGTGTATTAATTACCATAAATTAAACCTTTCATCTCTGAGATTTTTATATACTGCACATAATGCACAGACCTGCTCAGTAAATTGTTATCTACACTTAACTATCTAATATTGAGATGATATCTGATGTTGAATTCACTGGTGCATTCTACTAGTTTTAACAACTGCAGTTTCATCCAGTTGGGTTTTCTCCATATGTCAGTTTGTGCGTTGCTTATTTTTCTGATATGGTAGATATAATTATTTCTTCAGGCAATATTCATGACATCAATCCAAGCCATCATCAAGCCACAATCATCAAACTGTCATATAAATCACCATCTGATCATTTTATTTAATATCCCATCCCACTACATTGGAACTTAAATTAACGATACAATTTTGCGTACATGATCTGAACATCGTTTATTTTGACCCATTCTGACTACCGGATGGAATCTGGTTCAACCTTTCAGTTTCCAGGGAAATGGCTGATAAAGCATGCGCTGACACTATATGTGACAAAATCAATGATACTGAGTTAACCTGCATGTAAGACAGGACGACGAAATGACACCTGCCCGTACTGCTCTTAAATAACACTTTACATACAGATATCTGAAAAAAAATCCAGGAAATAGTCTGATAGCTCGTACACATACCTATAGTCAAAATGATGTCATGAAACAAATTCTGATTATTATAAACTAATATAAAGAGATAATAGAAAATTATTTATATTTTACACTAAACCCAAATATATGTCAACCAACTGCATTTTGTATGTACAATTTAAGAATACATAGCTTTATTCTGAATTTAATTGACATATACATTACAAAATGTTTGACGAGTAGTGTCAATTGATTCTTTTTAAAATATTTTTCAGGTAGAAGTAGCCAAGTTATTTCCTGATTGATTTAGCTTGTACATCTCGTCCATCATCCACTCTGGAGAAGTGGTCAGTATGATTATTTCTTAGAGCAATCTATTAATGATCAGTCATTACACCATTTTAAAAAACTTCAGGTAAGTTACCAGTAGCATTTAATAAATTCTTACAATATCAAAACCTAATGCACTGGTTCACTGCAACAATATTATGTTTTGACTTACACAGTCTGTGAACTGTTTATAACTAGTTATAAGAAGGTGAAGCACAACAACAGATAATCCTCAATACGTGATGCAAACTGCTGAAGAAGATCAGAGTAGTTGGACAGATCCCTAAGCTACAATAATAGAAGGCACCATCAGCTGGATGAACAACATCAGATAACTCCAAAGGATGTTGAAAAATGTGTTGAAGAACAACTACACATAACTATGCAAGATGTTGAAAGAACTGCTCAGGAACAACAGCAGAAAACTCCAGACAATAATAGATAATGCTGACTTGTGGGGACACTACTGATGTATGATGAGAGAAAATGTTAAAATACGTGAGACAAAATATGCAAGAACCCTAACTTATAATTACCATAACATGTGAGATTAACATGAGGGATAACAGATAACTTTATAATATGGGAAATAATAACTGTAGAACTATAACAGATAAGGCATATGTAAAGCCAAAGACAAACAGATTATGAACAATAATAGTTAGCAGCAGAAAAAGCCAGGAGCTGGAATAATAAAACATAACATTACATGGGGGGACAACCTCCTAACAAATCATCAAGAGACACCAGAACATTTTATACTTGCCAAGTCTAACTCAAAGTATAATAATAACCCTTATCAAAAGCTTGGTAACAAAATACATACTCCTCAGAGGATGTGCAGCTTATGCTGAGCAGCTTGTTATTATACTAAATACAAACTCACCAACCTTCTGTCAACTGCTGAAAGTTCACAGTGTGTCCGGCGCCTCATGCTAACCTGCACACAGTTCTCCATCGATATACAGTCAGACAGGGAGACAGCACTGCTGAATCACAATAAGACTAATAAAAAGAAGAACCCTGAAGCAGCAAGAGCAAGCTGGCAGCCCAGATACCAGAAGTGGTTGAACAGCGCTGGATTGAGAGGCGGCACAGCACTGCATTGTCTCCTTGTTCCTGCCTGGAACAGCGACTGTGTTGCTGGAATATTTACTATGTGTACTGCATGGGGCCGTCCATGGTGAACGGGGCTCCTAGGGATATTATTCACCAATTCCAGCACTCTCTACATCAACCCGGTTGTTGACAAATCAACCGATTGCAACTGGATAAGTTGCAGGCCGCGTGTGTGTTACAGCACTTGACTGCTTCACTAATAATCACTCGTGAGACTATTATCAATTATGACCACTAGTGGCCAGGCTTTTACGAGTCAATCATTGCGGACCGGTTAAAGGTTTGCTGTGTTAACCTGTGTTGGCTCTCTTAATCAGAATATTGATTGCAAATTTAGTATTACACTTTCATCTCATGGACACACACGCAACAAAATACACTTTGCTAAATGTTTCTGCAATAACACCTGATCTACTGCTCTCCCACTACCAGGCACTTAGACTTTATTATTAACGATAATGGAGTATTTGCAGTTATGGTGCCCAGGAAGAGAGAGGGATTAATATTATATCATTGGTGATGTGTGATGGACATACAGAAAGGGTAGTGAAGATGAGCCAGCCGTTTGCATATGAGACAGTACAGCTACGGCCGCATCGACTGGAAACGTACCAGCCCGTGACTCTAAAGCTCACCAATCAGACGACCAGAATCAATACAGAAGGCTGCCTGCAACAGGAAGAAGGTCACATGGGGATTTGGCGCGTCCTACAGGAGCAGTGACCCGTTATCATCCATCTAATACCCGGAGTTCACTTTCTGATTGGGTCTCATGTACAGCTAATAAGCCGGTCATGTTACACCAGTCATAAGGCCATAACCTTATCTCGTTTCCTTCACTGGTCCGTACTCTGCGTTGATAAGTCCGCTACACTGTGCTGATAATTCTTATTTATTGGTGGTTGGTTACACTTTTCCTATTTGAAACCTGGTTTATTACGAACTTTACCACACTGAGTTGATTACGTTGCCATTTTGTTTTATAATTTACAAGAACTAACATTTGTCTGTTAGGCTGAACAAACTGATATCTATAATCTGATTTAATATTGGACTGAATTCACTGGGATTTAATTGGAAATTTGCTAAATGGATCAAATAGAAAAGATGAAAATATGCAATTTTTAGATTAAACGGTACAATCTTGAGATGCAGTGACACAATCTTCAGATCAATCAGCAATAACTTGACCTTCATATTCAGTCAAGAACTCTAAATTGTTAATTTTGAACTCATACCTTGGATATGGACAGGCATTTCTACTAATTCCTGAAGTGTGATGAAAATTTAAATGAAACAAGGAAATTAAGTCAACCTTATAGTGACAGGATGGTGATAATTGAGCAAGTACACATGTACTAAAATGAGGCAGGATCAGTCCACGACATGGAAAGAAATCTGAAACTGGAAACAATTTATTTTCTGACAATTCAACAGAAGCTGAAATCAATGCAGAGGAGCAAAGGATGCCAGCTGATCAGTTTGGAGGAGATTTAAACAATTTTATTTGAAACCTTTTCCAAAACAATTTGCATGTGCACTTAGAAATATGCATATATTATTTTAGTTGCCCATTTGTGGTGCATGTTTTATGTAAAATATGTCTGTTTACATTTGTTATCTGTGGGTTGAGATTTGTAATATAAGTAAACATGAAGTTGTCAGAATGTACAATCTCATGGAGTACATTATTTATTGAAATATTATATTTTTTTATAATGACAGACCAAGATTCATCCATTCTGTTTGAATAGCAAAAACATTTTGAATTTGCCAGTGTGAATGCTTCAAATCAATTTAAGAGAACTGAACTTTAACTATATTACAGTATATGATTTGTGGACGAGGAAAAGAAGGAAACTGTTTCTACACTTAAAGAGACCTAACACCTGATATACTTAATTGATACACACTAAGGTTTGCAAAAAAAAACTTTTTGTACATATATAGAGCTTTGCATCTCTTGTCAATATCTATGATGTGGGGTGACTTTCTCTCTCTTTTCACTACAACAATAATGCCAGAACTGTCAAGTGATCAATATCAACGTACAGAGTGATCAAGAATGCTCTGGTTACTGCCAGTAAAAATAATACTAGAAAAGCTAAATGTGTTCAGAATATTTACCAGGAGACCTTCATTTCTGCATGAAGGCCTACAGAGCAACCTTCAACCAATTTGACACTATTTCATCAGTTTTGTTAAATGTAATAAAATATATTCAGCTCTTGTTACACCCTTTACATGAGCAATTGACTCATTCTGTGTGATAATTTTTTACTCAACATGAGTTACTCAACATGAGCAGTTATAAGCTGATCTGTAAATACAATATAAATTTAATCAGCATGCACATCCAAATGGCAGCAAAAAATACCCAGGTCAAGTTGGAGCCTTCAAAATCACAACACTTATTTGTGATAGATCAATATGATGTGTAGTGTATACATTTGAGGCTGAGATTAATCTGTTGTCAGCACTGGTTTGCAGCACTACAGAGACCACTTGTCAGACTGCAGACCCCAGGACAGCACTGGTTGTCCCCCAGACAGCTGAAGCTGGTGGTCCGTACTGACCAGAACATTCCAGGTCATACAAATGTATCTGGTCTGTACACAGATATGGCAGAGGTATCTAGATGAATAAAATATAATATGTGAACAAGACTGTTGCTGGCCTCATTTAACTGGAAACAGAAAAGCTGCAGATTTTTTTGCAAAGAAGAATATATTGCAATTGTCCAAACAATTGATCCTATAAATATGGGCATGTCACTTATTAAGCATGCACTTGTGGCAATAGTTATAAATCATTTTTATAAGAAATTTAGTTGAGCTGGACAGATACAGATGTCACTGTATGTACCCCTCATGTCACTGGTTCAGACAACTGTCCAGGCATGTGAGCTGTAGCATATGCCATCTAGTGATTATACTGATTACTAAATGTTACCAGCAATAACATAACAGAATACTGTGGTTGGCTTTATATTTGAGGAGTTAAAATTTCACATTTATCAATCATTATATGAATTATTTATATCAATTAGCATTTATTTTAAATGTCTTTTGAAATGCTTTCATGAGGACTCTTATTCACAAAGAATTTATTGTCACAATGATACCTCTTTTGCAAATATTGCGAATTTGAAAACCTAACTTTGACATAATATAAGATATATTTAATATAAAATATATTTACCCAAGGCCCTGAGAAGAATTAATCAATTATCTTGGCGGTTCTGGAAGTGATCAAACCTGTTCTTATAGTTTAACCTCAGCACTATATCCCTCCATATTTGCGTGTTCAGTCCTCAGACATTTAGCTTGCTTCAAAGCATGTTGAAATATTAATGATAAATATTTTCCTATGGGATTTAATATTTGACTGAAATTTTACCCATCATGTCAGCCTAATGACCATTTACTTGCATGTTGATGAATATTTTCTCATTATATTATTTGTCTCATTCACAAATTATCTATTTCTTAGACCTAACTAAGCAATATTGTTCAATTATTCCTCATTACAGCAAATAACATATGTAATGCAAGGATTGACATCAATGATCTCTGTATGCTCCAATTATTAGAAATCCTGGTGTAAGTATTAACTGTTTTCATACAAAAGGTTAAGAATAATTTTAGACACATACAAAATATATGCTAACACGAGATAACATTTAATACAGGACACCCAGACAGACCCGTCAGGCTTCCCAATGCATCCCTTGATTATCTGCCTCATTTATCATTTTAATTAATCAGTTACCCTGATTTATTATCACAGGTCCACATATTGGCTAATTTGTTCCCACAATTAGCTACTCCATTCCTACAATTTTGTAATCAAGGAATGAATTATGAATTTTTTTTTCACCAGTCAGATCTCAATCACTGCAGCATGAAGACAGAATCAATAGTACTTGTATGTCTTTAAATAACTGTCAAAATCAAACTGTCAGTGGCAATACAAGTCTGATTTGTCAATCAAAGAGATGCTGTGTCAAGGTTACAGACGGTGGAGCTTAAAGTGTTCTGTTTGATCCACACCAATGTTGAATGCATATGGCTATTCCGAGCCCAAAACCTTATGAAACTTAAAATCAAGCAGGCTTATAAGTTACTTATCCTTCTGATCATCTGGTTTCCTTAATCATCATTCAATAGAGAAGTGCCATCTACATTATGAACTAAAGAGCACTGAGTGGAGCACAAATACCTCTACCATGGCTGATCAACCAGGTCCATTTTTAAGAATTAAGGTAAATAATGATTAACAAAACTGCCTACACACGGATTGGAACTCCAGATAACTGCTGTAAGGAGGAACACTAGATTTACCAGCAGTATAATATTTCTTTTAAATTTATTATTTTATAATCTTGGAAGGATGAGTGATAATAAGAGAATAAAGATATAATTTGTAAAGAAAATTCAATCAGGATTTGTGTGCAATTCTAGATAAAACCAAGCAGCATTTTTTTCCCTCTGACACAAGAGAGTTCATAAGACGTTAGAGGGGGCCAAGGGACAGGACTATATTTGTAGAAAACTGAACAGATAATCTCGCCCGGGAAATAAATACATTTGTCATTTTGTAAAATGCTTCAAGGCTTTCAACTACTGTCTCTGCAAACAAACCAGAACAACCATGTAAGTTAATTGTGTACTTTCTAACATTACCTACCATGTGCAAAAATTTCTATTATAATTCAGTTTATCTGTGCAATTTCTCTGCTTATAAGCTTTCTCCTATATGTGAATACACTCTTCACACAGCACTTTACCTATAGGCCTACTACCTATATCATAAGCGCTGTTTGTTTTGACTTTGTATCCTGAATCACTACACCAGAGGGGAGCACTGTATTTTGGTCCAATCAGATGAGACCCTGTGCTGGAAGACAAAACGGTTTACCAGCCAAGGGAGGAATACAAAGAGCCAATGTTATTCATTTCGTTTTTTGAGTGACAGCTCATCGCCCTGGCAACCATTTGAACAGACCACAGGCTCAGACAGAATGGCCCCACACGTGGTTTCCATAGGTCCTTGTGTTCGTAGGATGCCTGGCAGGTGAGCTGTAATTCAAACGAAATAAAACAACAATGGTTCTGTGCACACTATGCTGGCTGGTTTCCGTTTATCTGGCAAACGGATACATGGATACCCTAACATAGTCGTAACATCATAATTGAATCGGTCGATGATGCGAGAACGTAGAGGGAGTAATTAAAATTTGACTATTTTTACTAAGAGTGACCACTTGAGTGCACTTGAAGCGCAGCTATGGGCGCAGCCATGATGCCTGTCGAGTGTTTTTAAACTGGCATATGGTTGGCTGCAAGACTATGATCCACCACCTAGTGTCTAAATGTAACATAACCAGTCAAACCAGGTGGCAGGAAAATCAGTAGATTCTTAAGAAGCGCAAGATTTCTGCAGCCTCGGCAGCGTAATATGTGAATGACATCTAAGTTGTTACTCATGTGGGTTGCATGTGTGAGGTGTTGGAAATGATGGTGGTTACCACTGACAAGGGAATTTACATTTTGGTTTGAGCATTCACATATTTTCTTTTGTGTTAATTCCTCAGTGGAAGCCTAGTGTTAAGATTGCAAGCTCTGTAGTGATGTCATTGTTACAGGATGAGTGACTATTAGAGAGTATTTATCCATATGACTGTTGTCATAGGCTCTGTCTATTATAAAAGTAGTGTATTCCCTGGTAGAAAAACCTAATCTTTAATTTTTTTATGATACAAGTACTTATTATCTCTGCAAGGTTCCTGAAAATCAAATGTCGAATTTGGTATACTTTGGCTTTCAACAAATAATATAAGCTAACAAATCATCAGTATCTGAAATAAACAATCACCAGTATATAAAGTTACAGAATAAATACAATGAGACATCTTGTTTCTGACAGATCTTACCATATACTGTCCACATCCATGGGTGTAATCAGGTCGGCACATTCAGCTCCAATAATCCCAGTTTGTCATGTAGAATATCTTAGTCATTTGGATTATTCACACATGACCAGAAGTTAAATCAAACATGAAACCATTGCATGACCTTGACCTTTGACACTGACCCATGGCCAAATGACCTTGACCCTTTATAATGCTGCTGTGCTTTAAACAGTGTTTATAGGTAATTATCTAGCCCATCATTTCTTAATTGGGCTGCTACCTTAAAAATATGTAGCAGACCAAACAGCATGTCTTTTGATTATAAGTACTGATACACATAGCTCTCACTTGACTTTTAAAACTATGAATGTTTCCTTATAAATATATATGGTTGTCTGCCTCTGTTTCAGTAAATGGTTTTGTAACATGTACTCCATAGCAAATGTCACTTGATCCTCTTTGTCTTATTTGCATTCACTGCAGTGATATACAAAGCCCCTATACAGGTATGTCATGTTGAGTGAAAGCGTATGACAAATATGTTGATCATATATATATCACTACTGTGGGATATAGTGAATCCCAGCATTTCTTATTCACAGTAATCTTTTTGATGCTGCCTCGTTTCCTTGAAGTAATTGATGTATACTGTGGAATATCTTTCATGAATATTTAAAATATTTTTACAATGGTCCATTATTAGTCAGTGACATATTCCATATACATTCCT
Source organism: Sipunculus nudus (assembly GCA_026874595.1). Lineage (NCBI taxonomy): Eukaryota > Metazoa > Annelida > Sipuncula > Golfingiida > Sipunculidae > Sipunculus > Sipunculus nudus. Next base: position 3,345,818 of record CM049311.1, on the reverse strand, counting down.
CGTTTCTGTCCATAATGACTTAACTGACAGCCTTATATCATCAGGAGAAAGTTATTATACAATTCTTAAAATTAAATGATAATCTATCACTATTGTTCATCACAATAATATCAAGGTGACAGTATTCAAAGGAAGTCCTTGTTTTATAATTTCAAGTGATATTTCTATATTCCCTTAGTAAGTAATACACTGTATTGGAAATAGCTTGTTTATTTTCCCATTAGCTGTCACAGTCTGTCAGTTTATTCCACATCAGAAAATACTTCGTTCCTATACACGATCCTGATCCTTGTCAACCAGGGAAAATGATTCATTCCTGCATGAGACACTGTTGTTTATGTGAGATAAAATCTCAAATCTTCATGAGACATTGTTCTTTCTGTGAGACAAAATAATTCTATTCCTGGAGAGTTTCTGTGTGAGATAATTTTTTTCTTTCCAGCAAGAGACACTGTCTTCCTATAAGAGATAAAATTTTTCTTTCCAGCAAGAGACACTGTCTTTCTATAGGAGATAAAATTTTTCTTTCCAGCAAGAGACACTGTCTTTCTATAGGTGATAGTTGTCTTTCTATAGGAGATAAAATTTTTCTTTCCAACAAGAGACACTGTCTTTCTATAGGAGATAACATTTTTCTTTCCAACAAGAGACACTGTCTTCCTATAGGAGATAAAAGTTTTCTTTCCAACAAGAGACACTGTCTTCCTATAGGAGATAAAATTTTTCTTTCCAACATGAGACACTGTCTTCCTATAGGAGATAAAATTTTTCTTTCCAACAAGAGACACTGTCTTTCTATAGGAGATAAAATTTTTCTTTCCAACAAGAGACACTGTCTTCCTATAGGAGATAAAATTTTTCTTTCCAACAAGAGACACTGTCTTCCTATAGGAGATAAAATTTTCCTTTCTTATATAAAAGCATTCCTCATGTGTGAGCTGAAAATGTCCAGTCTTGTTTATAAGAAACTGTTCTTTCAGCCTGAGATATAATATTCCTTCTTCAATGAGACACTGTTCCTTCAGTGTGAAACATTATATATTCCCTTCCTGCCAAGGGTCATTGTATTTCTGTTGTGTCACAGTTCATAATCAGCCTGATATTGACGTAATTCAATATCCCTGCATTCCGTCTTTTAATCCTGATGTAATCAACAATTATGCGATGATTTGCGAGCAGACTCACTTTTTTGTAGAAAGAATTTACCAATTGAAGTTAACTGATATAAAGCATGGTGGTCCTTGCCATTCATAACAGAGGCTGCTGCTTTCTTTTCATATGTAATGCAGCACAGCCAAGCAGTGCTGCAACAGTTCCAAGTGCTCCAGAGACCAGCACAGAACACGTACTGTATAATTGTATGCGTTTTAGCACAGAAACAACGTCCAGTGTGGGTTCAGGCCTTGGCAAGCCTCCCAGCATGGTTCTGATGAGAATCTCCCTCGAGGAATACTGAGATGAACAAAGTCCTTGTTGTTTATTCTCAGCATCAAATCTGCATTTTACTTATGCAACACAGTCACCTGAACATGCTTTTACAATTGTCTTTGTCAACAATTGTCTTTGTCACTGCGACAGCATTAATTACTTATCTGTGTTCCTTGGTGCCTACTTGTACATTATTCAAAAACACCAACAAAAAACGTATCTGGATGAAGTCCTTGTTCTTCCTTCTAAGCACTACCTCTGCGTTACTTATGCAATACCATCACTGCAGCATACATTTACAACTTCTCCTTGTTCACTTCAGGGTCTTTGTGCATGCAGTGACATCATTGATGACAAATATCTGGTGGCTGTTGTATTATTTACAAGCATATGATCTCATCTTATATCAGTGTATACCTCATAATTCATGTCAGACTCAATGTCATAATCCCCATACAAAATCCCTTTCAAATATGGTGTTGTAAAATCATCATTATGTGTATCTGCCTTCCTCAATGTCTGGCATTTTCAATTTGACTAATCTCCTTCAGTCAGACCACCTCCACAGTACTGTTTCACACTAGTGAATATCATTTACTTTTGAATACAATAAGTTCTGTGAAAAAATGTATGTCCTTTTCCAGAAAGGTGACGTTTCCTGATTAGCAAAAACTGCCAAGCTTTGGTTATACAAAAGATAAAAGTCCTGCTTTCTGACAACATACACAAATTTTGCAGTACCAGCAAAAATGTTTCCTTTTCTCAAGTCCACTTGTTACTTATATATCTTTCAAGGTTTGTAAATGATTTATTATATTTCACATATTACAACAAACAAAAAACTCCATGACAAATGTGAGCACTGTTTTTTTTTCTAGTTTCTCACATAATCTGCTGCAGGAATACACAGAGGCAACAAAGTTTGCATATTGGTAAATAAACCACTTGTATCTCCGCCAGAGTAAATCTGGTTATATCTCAAAAGAATTCTCTGAACATTTTTCCAAACTCCACATTGTGAAATTAATGATCCTTCTCTTCTGTTTATAAAACTTAAGATGAATTTGGCAACAGACTGTCCAAGATATCTGAATCAGAAACCATGGTTGATTATTTCTTTGAATAACCTTAAAGAAATTTCAGCAGATGTCCCCATAATAATCCCCTCAGAATTTTAGTACATAACATGCACTAAGTAGTGTATATACTTCAGGAATGATTTGTCAAGCTGAACTGTAATGACCCTTAATTGTTCTTCTAGTGGTCTGGTGCAACCAGGATTCAATAATTTTTACATTCCTGATAAAAAATGTATACCAGCATGCTTATTGCAGTAAAGACTTTAAAAATTCCATAAAATCCACAAAATTCTGCATATACTGGAAAGTGTTATCCACAGAACATTCTCCCTGGATACTCAACAGAATGTAATGTAACTTAACACAGTCATATACGTGTAAGCCCAGCAAAAATTAATATAATCAAAAATTCTTCCAAATTCAAACATTTTCTTCCAAAATAGCTCCTATTGCTAGTTGTTAGTTATTTGACAGCTTCTTGTGTCCAATATGTAATTATCCTGGATCACCAGACTGAGGCATCATCTGGTCCAATTAAGCTGACTGAACTTCATACTGTGTTGAAATGAATCTATATTAATGTTTACAAATTTGCACAAATCTTAGTTTTTGTCAAATACCTTCCAGTTTATAAAGGCTTTTTCCTTTAAACAAGTATTTCACAGATTAATCCCTTAACAGCTCTGTATAATGGCTCCACATGCCCCACCCTGAGGGTTTGTGAATGGACCCTCTGGTGTTGTGTCTGTTACATGACCCCAGGGCAAACCCCTACATACAGAGTCAATGGATTTCCCTGGGTCTGTTCCTCTGACCACACAGGCTATCACAGTAGAGTAACAAGGCTGCCTTGCAGGGGTTGGAAGGTTATCAGTCTGACTATCAAACTTTGGAGTAGTTCCCTACTTTCTGATGTGACAGCTTTGGATGAATGATAAAGATGATAAAACTGACAGTGCTGTGAGCTACTAGCACTCAAGCAAAGACTAAACAGCAGCATGGGCAGTACCTCTGTCCAGTTGATAAATAGTTCTATGTGGCAGTCAATTACTTTGTGCTAATCATACCTGATTTACTTAAACACTGTTTTGAGGTCACATGGGTCTACTAATATGTGTCATAACTGATCTATTTCACTTGATGTGAAAGTTTTCAACACATTTTTACAAGTCTTAGATCAGTGTAACTGTTAAGATACCGGTATATCCAAACTATGACCTAAGGATGGCTGGATGTCAATTGGATAAAACTTATAATAACCCTACCAGAGCAAGCAAGACAAATAAATTTTCATCAGACATTCCAAGATGGACAATTTTTTTTGTAGCCAGTACAGGACAGGCAGCCTGAGACATTAAGTCCCACTGGAAATTACTTTGTATTTATAAGTGGCTGGCTTTCAGTTTTAATGTATAGATTATAAACAGAACTGAGGATAAATTAATAAAATATAAAGTAAGATAATCTCTTGGCAACCTACAGGCCTTGTCATAACATAGTTGTTTTTGACAGAGCAGTATTATTGTAACAATGTCGAGTATTGTCTACTTTAACTGTAGTGCTGGTACAAGACTTACTGGTAATTTGAAAACGCTATACCTAAAGACTGTTTAAATGATCATTCGTTAAAAATGTTGATAAAAGTTTCCCCACTTTTTTCACTGTTGCAAAGCTGCTTGTGGGATAAGTGGATTGTTTTTGTGAAGCAGAAAAATAAACCTGCACCATTAAAGTTTTGTCCTTTCATTAGAGCTGTTTTGATATTTTGGCCAAAAAAAGAACAATTTTCCTGAACCAATGAACTGGTTTTGTTTTTTCCAGGAGGGCATTATATTGCCTTGTAATATCAATATTTGGCCAGACTCATTTCATCACAGCAGACAATCTCTCTTTGACACATTTATGGGCAATATTTTGGATAATAACTCTGACATTTCTTAGCATATTGTTTCATATTTTAGCAGCGAGGCAATTCTTGCTCTGCAATGTTATAAGGTTGTCATGTGTTCTAAGATAAATCCATGTAATAACATTATGTGTGTATATGATATGCATGTAATTCAGCAAAATATTTCAGCTAGCTATAACACAGTTTTCAACATCCAATAAAAATCATAAAATTGTAAAATAAGAGAAACCTGTCCATGAAAAACAGCAAATAACAAGCCTAAAAGCACCAGGTACAGGCCATTGGTCTGATCTGTTAAAGGAACAGTTTCTGTGTAATGATGTGTACAGTGGGTCGCTTTAGGCGGTGAGTGGCTACATTTATGATCACTATACTCTTGCCAAGCTCTGGCAGGCTCAGCTATAAAGAATAAATGGAATCAAAGAAAAACAGTCGCAAAAGCTTGTCACACCATCACGCCGGGTACCTGTCAGGCGGCAGCTTGCTCATTACTCGTAGTATTTTTCATTGATAGGCGATAAGTTAATAACTAACACTCTCCACACAGTCATCACGTTTTTCCTGCATATTTACGACATTGTAAATCTGCATAAAAGCTTCCTCTTGAAGGTAATAAAGGGATCAAATCATAATTTATTCTGTTCTTCAAAATGTTATTACTCTTTTCTCGCCACAAGAAGAGAATGATAAGTAGGATTTACCACTAAACGTGACCTCGGTGAAACTGAAAAGTATCACAAAATATCCTGAGGTGGAGAATGTGACCTTGGTGAAACTGAAAAGTATCACAAAATATCCTGAGGTGGAGAACATTTAGACACATCAAGCTAATGTATGCTTTAGCATTTTTGTTGAGAATTAGTGAAATATTTAAAACAACTGATTTTTTAATGCAGTGGAATGATAATGTAATTCTCAAAGGGTTGAATTTTGACTTGATAAACGTACAAGGACTTACATGTATACATAAGACACAAAGAAACCTGAAAGACTTATTTCTTGCATGTACAAAACGATAGCACCACTCAATCAGTCATAAGACCTAAAAATTAGGACTTTTTGTGTGGTGGAACACTAAATTTTACTTTCTTGTTGTTCTATTTTCATCTTTTTGATGAATAAGTCCTTGGCCTGTGCTTGTGCAACCTAATGAATAAGCATGAACTAACCCTATGATAATTAAGAATGATTTGTAATTAGGGAGTCCTGAGGTCTTGATGAAGCCCCTGGTGAGAGTCTAAAACCTCATCCACTTACTAACTGTTACTAACTAAATGTTAAGATTCCTTTTGTATGGAATGTGGAATGCAGCATGCGGAATGTGGCATGTGGAATGCAGAATGCCTGTTTAAAGAGTTCATATGTACTGGTAAGGCAACATTCATATTTCCTCTGTGTGGCTCCTGGATAAGCATTCCCCATCTTGGCATAAGGAATCTCACCTCATTTATTTAGTCAATCCCGATTTTATCCACATTCAGCATTCCATACATAAGGAATCTTAGCTTTACACCATTTTTCAATTTTACACTTCAGAGAATTGAAATATGTTTAAAGATTTTAAAAGGAAGAAATGCGATAAAGTGTATAAAGAGAGTTATTTATGAATTAAATATGGTTATGAATGCAATAGACATCACCCGATGGATATCTTTAGTTACCATTAAAAATGAAATATTCCTTTGTCCTACATTTCATTGCATTAGGCCAAATAAAATAAAAGGTGTGGTTCTCAGGCACCGCCCGCGTCAATTTTTAACCCCCGCATCAAAAATTTTTATTTTGATTTTTATCTTTCAAGTAGATAAATAATACAATTTATGTAGTGCCTTCACCTGTTTAGCAAAAAAAAAAATTATTTTCATGTTTTTCACTGATCATATGACATTTTAATGGAGCATTCAAAAAAAGGTCAACAATAAAATACCGCCTGCCCGCACCGATTTCTGAAAAAAAGTGCCTGAGAACCATACCTTATTTTTTTTTTGGCCTTATGTGTTCACAGTTTTAGCATCAGTTTTCTTTAGAACCTGCTAGGCAACAGTTTTTTTTTTTAATGCAGGTACTGTTTTTTTAAATCTCCACTATCAATTCCTTTCATCAGATTATGCACATATAATAAAAGAATGTAGGAGATTAACTTATAACAACAACTGAAGATCATTTGACCTTGGATGACTCATATACACAGATAAACTATTGTAATAAGATCAGTTAAATATTAAACCTTTAATGAAGTCACGTCTAACATCTCCCATAAGACAGGTAAATCTCCCTACTGTGTTACATTTTATTCATCTTCTGCAGTATGCCAGACACCCCTCACTAATGCAATTAAATGGCACACAGGTAGCACACAAAAATGTGTCTCAAGATAGATTGATGACCTAATCAGTAAAGCCCAGGACATGAATACTAATACACAAAGTGGATTTACGATCTGGAAAAAAAGGGACTGATGATTATCTGGGTTGTCTATTTTAATGATGCTGAAGTGAGAGAGAGAGAGAGAGAGAGAGAGAAAGAAAGAGAACGAGAGAGAGAGAGAGAGAGAGAGAGAGAGAGAAGAGAGAGAGAAATTATATAATATTGAGATTTTGTAATAAAAAATTTGTAGAAATTTTATAAAGAATAATGCCATTATTAACACAAACAGCATTTATATATATTCCTTTTTATACCTGAAAGTAGCAGAACATTTTTCTGTTAAGCAAAACCACTAATTAAATTACACATGGATTTTTTTTTACACTGAGTCATAGATTAAGAAGGGAAGGTCCAAAAGGTATTAATAACTGACAAGTGTAGAGTGGTGAGTAAATATATTAGCCAGGAATGTTGGCCTTACCTGTGTTTTGCATTGTAGTCAATATTGACGGTGGTCCATTCATCACGGACCTGTTCCATTAGGTGCTGGATCTTCAAGGCATCATTCTTGCTACTGGCTTTGCCCACTGCTGCCCCCTGCTGGCCTTCAGCAGCTTCAATGGATGGCTGAAGAGAGTCGATAGACTCTTGGATGGACTGGGTAAGGAAAACAAAAACACTCCATAATACCACAGGCAGTTATGTTTATTTGCTCTTCAAAATAATAATTTTCAAGGTAAGGACTATAACCTGAAGGTGGCATTGACTCCTGTATGAGGATATAGCAAACTTAATGACACTTGATGATATGGGATAGTGATGCATCGAAGGCTCCTGAATTTCAGGTGCACCTTATGTCTATGAAAGAATTTAGAGGTCTTGGCAGTTACTAGAAATTCTTTGATATCTCTCTGGCTCCTTGGCAGTGACCACAATTTTCACATAGATCTCGAGTCTAATCATCCAATGTCTACTTATTCCTCAATAAACCTACATAATATTCTTTTATGTGTCAATAATATTTATGATCTAATTTTATAACTAGATATTTCTTGGCACCGCAAGTGCCATAGTATAGCCAGACAATTAATCCAACCCCCTTTTAAGAATAAACCCCCCATCTTCAGCAGCATAAAATGACATTTGGCAATTGACTATGGTTTCTTCCATCTATCAACTTAAGAAACAATATTTTTCTCCAAATAAGGGGGGCCAGTAAAGAGAATCACTCATATGAAAAGGGGATAAATTTATACTATAACAAGTGACCCATGGGTCATGACGCTCAGCTGACAAGCATGACCTGTATTTAAAGCCTGATGGTATACCATATGGTATCTGACCATACCTGGAAGATGGAAGGTTTGGGATGAAAAGTCTGACTTGAAATGCATCCACAACTTTTTTCAAGAAGCTGGTCCTGTGACATTGACCTTTGACCCTAAGACCTAAATATCAAAAGGTTTGTTCCTCTATTGACATGTAAGGTTTGGGATGATTATTTTGGCTATAAGAATTAATTCTGGGAGGTGCAAACAAACCCCGTAACTCAGAGAATATAGGTCACAGTGACCTAATTTCAGATCTGCAAGACCTTTTTAGAACCTTTAAGACTGCATAGGGTTCATGTTTCTAGCCCTTACAGTTACAATTTGTGCCCTGCTAACGGCCAGATGGCTGGCCGGACGGACAGACGGAAGGACGACGTACAAAGACCCATCGTTATAGCACAGCATGACTAAAAGTCAGCTGAGCTAAAAATCACTGAAACTGCACAGACAAAAGGATTTCTAAGGTGGCTAACTGGCAGACATAATGGATTTCTGACAAGTCTGACATTTGATATCACACATCCTCTAATAAGAGACCAAACTTGTAGCATTCTCCAAAGGATGTTACAGAAATGAATGTCCAAAACAATTCAAAAGGCATTTTCAGGCCCTCATATTAGATTTATAGATATGCAAATGTAAAAAGTGTGAGTCCAATATTTTTTATTATCACTCTGCTTTTCAATGGGATCAGCAGGGTAGGTAAACTGCAAAACCTGAAAGAAAAGAAATGCAGAAAGCATGACTAAAGGTCTTGTAATAAAAAAAAAGGCCATCCTAAATCCAGATACACATCCACATATTATGAGAACAAACATTTGCTTTTATATCTGGTGATTTATATAAAAATATTCAGATATCTAGGAAACTAAGTTTATTGCTATGATTCCATAAAATAAATTGCAAAATGTTCCCATCATCTTATAAATCAGAAGCTAAACCTTAATACTATACTCTCACAATCTTAATGCCTGGCTGAAGCATTCCAGCAACAGTGTTTTTGTTATGCAGTAACGAGGTATTTATCACTCAGCCTTATCACTTAAAAGGCTGATACAAAAGAGAGTCATATGTCACCAGCATCGCTCACAATTACAGCCACACAGTGAGATGTACCATAACCAATGGTTATTTGTACAAAAAAAATAGAGATGGTCTACAAAATAAGTTATTGTGAACATCCCTGACCTATGGCCTTGGCCTTTTGCCCACATATCAACTGGATTCTTTCTAAATGATGGAAAACTACTAACCACTTACATCTGGCCGGATGTTATTACTTGGCAACCAATGAGTGAATAACTTAGACCTGCAACCTTTAACCTCCTGACCAGCTGACATAAAAATCAATAAGTTATTTCTTCATGCAAAAAAACCCATAAATATAAAGTTTGAATCACATTCAGTGATGCATAGATGTGGCATATGTGAAAGACTGAAGGTTTGGGTTGAACAGTTTCACTTGAAATATGTTCACAAGCATTTAGAACAATATTGTGACCTTGACCTTTGAAACTCAACATCAATAGGCTTCTCCCCTATTGGTAGGTAAGCCATATATGACAGATGGAAAGTATAGATTGAAAAGTTTGCTGAAAATGATTCCACGCAAGAAGAGGGTGCTGTGAACTTGACCTTTGACCTCAAAATCAACAGGTCTTTTCCCCTGTTGGCAGAGAAGCGATATCAGAGCTGAAAGGTTTGGAATGAAAGGTCTAGCTTGAAATGTGTCCACAACCTTTTCAAAGAAGTGGATCCTGTGACCCTGACCTTTGACCTTGTGACCTCAACATCTACAGGATTCTTCTCCCACTTAGTAGGTGAGCTATATGTGAAAGATCAAAGAATTGGGATGAAAGGTTTCACTTAAAATGCACCCACAGGCTTTTCAAAGAAGATGGTTCTGTGACCTTGACCTTTGACCTTGTTACCTCAAAAAAATTATGGTTCTTCCCCTGTTGGTAGGTGAGCTGTATGTGAAAGATGGAAGGTTTGGGATGAAAATTTTGGCTAAAAGAATTATTTCTGGGGGGTGCAAACACACCCCATAACTTCGAGAATATAGGTCGCAGTGACCTAATTTCAGGTTTGCAAGGAGATCTTTTTAGAACCTCTAAGACTGCATAGGGTTCATGGCCCTAGCCCCTAAGGTTACGATTTGTGCCCTGCTAACGGACAGACGGCCGGACGGACAGACGGAAGGACAACGGACAAAGACCCATTGCTATAGCCCAGCATGACTGAAAGTCAGCTGAGCTAAAAATGGTAAGGTAGGTGGTGCCACCTGTCTGGTTGATGAGAAAACTCTCCAAGATGGATGTACATGCCACGTTGGAGACCAACCTATTTAAGGACTCCTCAGATATGAGCAATTTTCATTTAAAACAAATATACAGATGGACGCCATAGCAAAACCATTGCAGATGGCACCATCAGTCTTGCTTACAAGATGGAGGAGTCCAAGATCTATGTGCACAATTTCAGGCCAATAGGCCAAATCACTCCTGAGAAAAGGGCATTAATTTATTCTGCAAAAATGGGAAGGTAAGTGGGGCCACCTGTCTGGTGAATGAGAAAAATTTCCGAGATGGATGGACATGTCAAATTTCAGACAAATACCTTGAACCACTCCGGAGATAAAAGCAATTTTGACTGAAAGCACATGTAAAGATGGACACCACAGCAAAACGATTGCAGATGGTGCCACCAGTCTTATGTACAAGATAGAGGAGTCCAAAATCTATGGATATGCACAATTTCAGGGCAATAGGGTAAATCACTCCTCAGATTAGGGCATTAATTTATACTACAAAAACGGAAAGGTAGGTGGCACCCCCTATCTGGTTTATGAGAAAACTTTCAAAGTTGGACGGACATGTCAAATTTCAGACAAATACCTTGAACTACTCCGGAGATATAAGCAATTTTTACCAAAGGCACATGTACAGATGGACCTCACAGTAAAATGATTGCAGATGGCAACACTGTGTTTAGGATAAAAGATGGAGGAGTGCAAGATTTATGCATAGGCACAATGTCAGGCCAATAGTGCAAATCAATCCTCAGAAAAGGGCATTAATTTATTCTACAAAAACAGGAAGGTAGGTCGAGCAACCTGTCTGGTGTACAAAAAAAATACAGAGATGGATGGACATGTCAAATTTCAGACCAATATCTTGGACCACTCCCAAGGTATGAGCAATTTGCACCCAAAGCACATGTACAGATGGACGCTTTGGCAAACCAGATGGCGCCATGAGTCTTGAATATAAGATGGAAGTATCCAAGATCAATGTACATGCACAATTTCAGCCCAATCTGTCAGTAAGTTTGAGACTTATATTGCTAACAGTACTGTCACATGGCAATAATTGGATATACAAAGGCAGGAAAAGAAGAGGATGACAGAAGGTAGCGCCACCTGTCCTCCGCATCAGATGAAGCTATCCAAGATCTTCAGTCAATTTGATTTTTGGACCAATCAATGCATCCCTTATTCAGATATTTATGATTTAGTGTGATTTTAACCATATATGGCAAAATTCAAGGTCAAGGCCACTCTCATGGAAAGTTCATGACCCCAATTAATTATACATCATCCCATAACCCAAGTCTATATCTAATACTTATAAAAGGAATTCGGTTCACGTTTGTTCGCAGTGTTCTCTAAAACCGCGTTGTGTACAATACTGTGCCATACATCATTTTAAAGGTTATTATCCCAGCAGTGACATAGGCAACATGAGAATAAATAATTTTTAATGTACATATAGTTTTGGGTGATTTTTCAGTTTATACTGATTTGCACAGACCGAGCACAGCCGAACTGCCTTCGGCAATGACCGGAATGCTTGCATCGTGGTCACTCAACCTCAAAGGACTATTGTTCATGTGAATAACTCTTGCTTTCAATGAGGGATTTAAGCATGTCTGACCCTTCAACTATGAACAAGGCTCTCACCCACGTGCTGGGTCAGTAAAAGAGAAAAATCACATGTTTCTCGCTTTATGAAATGGATAGTTCAACCCAGGAGGATTAATGACAAAATTAACCTATTTCAAGGTCCTGCTATTTCAGGAACAGGGGTGAGGTGGGGTGGAGTGGTAGCGGGGTTTCAGGCCTCAAAATATGTCTGATACGATGAAGAAAAAGGTTGCGGTGGCTGAAAATGGGATACGGACCCTCTGCATGGAGTCCCGTTGGGTCAGCTTCTGCATGCTGCTTACGAGATATGCATATTTCTTTTTCTTTCTTCAGGAACAATTTCCTTGCAACAAACATTTAATAAATCTTTCATGTGTTCCTCATATCAACCTTATCTTTATAAGTCTAACGATAGAAACCAGTCAAAAATATCAACGAAAACCTGAATATCTCATTCCAGTTCGCAATGTAAACATCATCACTGACCAGGTCTTCAAAGTAAACATACCGGGGTATGAATTTCTTGCCACGAGCCCAGCCCCACAAAATAAATGTTAAAAATATTGGAGCGACTGCAGTGCGATCACTCACGCACTGTCTCCACCAGGTTATGAGTTTATACAGACGGACGGGATGATGTTTATGATTCATGTAATTTAAAAGTAATTATAAAAAATTAAGATACAAGCAGCTGCACATTTTCTGATAACAGAAGTGCTGTGCCTTAGTAAGGTGCGCGAGTTATTCTGCAGACATGCCAAAATGTTTATACATATCTTATGGAGACAGTCTCCCACTGAAAGCCTATATTTTCTTTTAACTTTTAGAATAAAAAAAAGCCAACATTTCACATCTCAGTTAATAAATCTCCCCAACCCTGGTAATAAGCCCGGTATACCGGGTTTATCAGCTAGTATATGCATAATATGAAAGAATTCTGTCCATTACTTTTTGACTTATAATGCTCACAGTAAGTGGCAATGATTGGGGTATTAATGGCACAAAACAAGAAAAGGATAACAGGTGGCACCACCAGTTTCCTGTACATGACAATACTATCTAAGATATTTGGTTAAGTTGATTTTTGGATCTATCCATGCAAGATTTCTTTAGATATTTAAGAATTTGTGTGATTTTCCCCAAAAAATGGACCTAGTCAAGGTCATGGTCACTCTCCTAGTAAAGGTCATGACCCCATTTTAAACAGGCTTTGTCCTCTCACCAATATCTATGCATATGTCAAGTTTGATGAAGATCCATCAAATAGTTTTCCAGTTATCGCTTCCAAACGAAATATCTGAGGCGGAGGAGGAGACCACGCAACCGTGCCTAAACCATAGTATCTCCAGACATTTTCTGGTGATACAAAAATTGGGTACTTAATAAAAGTATTCATTATTTATGATGGTAACACCACCTCCATATCACAGAGCCACCTGGTGTTCATTCAGTGCATCACGTTACTTGTGTGAGAATTGTCAATATTCTCATAATATAGGATGGATTACACATACATAGTGAACAGAAGTATTTAAAGTGTAGTTAAATAAACTTACTGTCAAATATCAATGAGAAATAATTAGACATCTACACTGTAAACTTTGAATAAAAAATGGCACTGAAAAGTACCACTATATATAGAATTATTTACATTTCAATGTCCCTCATTAACTTGTATTCCTGGCCGCCTCATTCCTCAACAAACAACATTTTGTATATTTGCAGATACTCCAAAATATCATGACCACATAAAAAAGGTGGCAGTGACCCAGGCATATGGCATTTGATCAAAACAGTGAAATGTCAATGGCTCTACAGGATATATGAGTGTAGGTCAATCCTGTGCTGACTTTCAATTTTCCATTGTTTATAATAAACATCATCTATAATTTGGCCCACCATGGGAAACCCATTTGTCTTTGGATTGTATACAATGTGAGTTAAAACTGAAAAAAAAGTCAGTCACTGAATGAATCAGATACTCAGACAATTTTTAGGAACCAAAACTCATACCCTGAAAAGAATCTGAGTAAAAGAATTCATGAATAAATTTATGCCTGATAAAACACACGTCTCATCATGACTTGTTGGTTAAATTGACACCTTGCGATCAACACTGATTGGACGTTGAAGATATGTACCACAAATACTCACTAAAATACCATCCAGAGCTATGAAATCAGTGCAAGTTTCTAGAATGTAAATAAAGTATAAAATTAATCAATTTCAATCACATATTTCATCTGTTTTAAAATGAGTACTGATTGTTCTGTCCTTGTCACACAATGATCATTAGTGATGAGATTGGTTATCACCAAAAACTGACAGGCACCAATTGGTGAAGCATATCATGACAATGCAAATGTCCTGATTTAAATACATTTCTTACTTTTATAATTTTCTTAAGTAAATAAATAACTGGCTTAAAACACATATGGTGGGAATTTCAATCGTATATTCTTCACCAAAGGAATATATATTACATGTGACCTTTGACCTAATGTGACAATCATATATTCTTTACAAAAGGAAACAAATTACATGTGACCTTTGACCTGATGTGTCACAAGGCTGTATGACAGGAAGGATAAATAGACCCCTTCAACCACCAGCAAGAATTTACACATCAAGACAAAAACAACTGGCCATTAGAACTTAGTTACAGTTGTATGTACAAGACACAGGGCTGTTCATGGGGTCCTGTTCACTGATATGTTTATCTGGTAAGCCTTCTGGCTTCTCTCCTCTGGTCCCAGGCCATCAGTTTAGAAACTTTTACTAATCCCCAGCAAACAAAAACATATCTGATATTTAACTGCATGGTTAATGGGAAAGGTATGTTAAACTGTCTCTGATTGGTTAATGAGAACTAAATATATGTTACAAGGATCCTGATTTGTTAATGGAAGTTGTATATTTAACAACTTCTGACAGGCCAATGGGAAATATATGTTTAGCAGCTCCTGGTTGGTTGATGGGTATGTTTAACATATCTTAATTGGTTAATGGCCAATGTATGTACAACCACCTTTAATTAGTTAATGGACAGGGCATGTTAGATGCCTGTGCTTGTAGATGGTCTTATAAATGGCAACTGCAACCTACTTTTATGTTTACGCTGCAGACATCCAGGCTTATATCTTGGGAACCGTTAGACCGATTGGGCCAAAATGTGTATAGATCTACCATAGCTCTTTATCATAGGCAAACCTGCAACCATTTTTGCACAGTGTCCTTCTGTTTGTCTGCCTTGGGATAAAATCACTCATATCTCTGCACTGGTTTGACTTACCTGCCTGAAATTTTGCAGGTTTATACATCTTCTATAGCTTTCTGGATTTTGTGGTAGGTTGCGCCACCTACTTTTATGTTTACGCTGCAGACATCTAGGCTTATATCTTGGGAACCGTTAGACCGATTGGGCCAAAATTTTGCATGTGTATAGATCTACCATAGCTCTTTATCATAGGCAAACCTGCAACCATTTTTGCACAGTGTCCTTCTGTTTGTCTGCCTTGGGATAAAATCACTCATATCTCTGCACTGGTTTGACTTACCTGCCTGAAATTTTGCAGGTTTATACATCTTCTATAGCTTTCTGGATTTTGTGGAAGGTTGTGCCACCTACTTTTATCTTTATGCTGCAGACATCCAGGCTTATATCTTGGGAACCGTTTGACCGGTTGGGCCAATATTTTGCATGTGTATAGATCTCACATAGCTCTTTATCATATGCAAAACTGGTGGCGCAACCTGCAACCATTTTTGCACAGCGTCTGTCTGTTTGTCTGTCATGTGATAAAATCACTCATATCTCAGCAGTGGTTTTACTTATCTGCCTAAAATTTTGCATGTTTAGACATCTTGGATAGCTTTCTTGATTTTATTACAGGTGGCGCCACCTACATTCACATTTATGCTGCAGACATCCAAGCTTATATCTCGGGAACTGTTTGACCGATTGGGGCAAAATTTTGCATGTGTATAGATCTCACATAGCTCTTTATCATAGGCAAAACTGGTCGCGCCACCTGCAACCATTTTTGCACAGCATCCTTCTGTTTGTCTGCCTTGGGATTAAATCACTCATATCTCTGCATTGGTTGGACTTATCCACCTGAAATTTTGCATGTGTATTCCTCCTGGACAGCTTTCTTGATTTTATGACAGGTGGCACCACCTCATACACATTTCGGCTGCAGACATCCATGCTAATATGCAACACACCTCACTCTATTTCCCCTTGCCACTCAATCCATGCCTCACTACACCCGTCCAACTCTGATTTCGGCGGATACACAGTCTCTTCTTGACTACCCGTATTCTAGTTAAAGAGTTATCTTGATGTAAGGTTGTACTGGTGAATAAGAATAAAAAATAGCCAATGAAATATAGATTATGAGAGTATTATGGTCCCACTGGAATACAAACCAGTTACAGTTCATGGAAGAAAGAGTGCTCTCAGGTTTCTGTTCACACTTTTAACAGATAGCTTTGCTTTAAAATGGGCAGAAAACAAATTAAACTCCAGAAATAAAGTGACATAGAAAATAAAAAGGGAAATGTTATTAACAGTCAGAGGTCAGCATGTGGGCCACCAATAGGCCTTGTTACAGCAGTATCATGAGACAGTCAGCCTGTGGACCACCTGGTTATAGTAGTATCATGAGACAGTCAGCCTGTGGACCACCTGGTTACAGCAGTATCATGAGACAGTCAGCCTGTGGACCACCAATAGGCCTAGTTACAGCAGTATCACCAGCCAGTCAGCATGTGGACCACCAATAGGCCTGGTTACAGCAGTATCACAAAGCAGTCAGCCTGTGGACCACCAATAGGCCTGGTTACAGCAGTATCACAAGACAGTCAGCATGTGGACCACCAATAGGCCTGGTTACAGCAGTATCATGAGACAGTCAGCCTGTGGACCACCTTGTTACAGCAGTATCACAAGACAGTCAGCATGTGGACCCCCAATAGGTCTGGTTACAGCAGTATCACCAGACAGCATGTGGACCACCAATAGGCCTGGTTACAGCAGTATCATGAGACAGTCAGCCTGTGGACCACCAATAGGCCTGGTTACAGCAGTATCATGAGACAGTCAGCCTGTGGACCACCAATAGGTCTGGTTACAGCAGTATCATGAGACAGTCAGCCTGTGGACCACCTTGTTACAGCAGTATCACAAGACAGTCAGCCTGTGGACCACCAATAGGCCTGGTTACAGCAGTATCACCAGACAGTCAGCCTGTGGACCACCAATAGGCCTGGTTACAGCAGTATCATGAAACAGTCAGCATGTGGACCACCAATAGGCCTGGTTACAGCAGTATCACCAGACAGCATGTGGACCACCAATAGGCCTGGTTACAGCAGTATCATGAGACAGTCAGCCTGTGGACCACCAATAGGCCTGGTTACAGCAGTATCACATGACAGTCAGCCTGTGGACCACCAATAGGCCTGGTTACAGCAGTATCACCAGACAGTCAGCCTGTGGACCACCTGGTTACAGCAGTATCATGAGACAGTCAGAATGTGGACCACCAATAGGCCCGGTTACAGCAGTATCACCAGACAGTCAGCCTGTGGACCACCTGGTTACAGCAGTATCATGAGACAGTCAGCCTGTGGACCATCAGTAGGCCTGGTTACATCAGTATCACCAGACAAGTGACTTTACTGCTATGATATAACTGCAACAGTAGTGCTATTTTGAAAATACATAATTTTAAATCCCAACCTAGACTTGTTTATATACTTATCTGAAATGTAATGATGCCTATACAGCATAAACTGAACAACTTTCCAAAAGGACTGATGAACTTTCATCATCTGTGCCAATTGTTACAGGGTGACATTAAAGCGGACTGAACTGTCTCCCTAGTAAAGCTTGCTTTGCTGGTGAAGCGGTTGGTACTCCGGGATTGGCCCAATTTATTCCCTGAGCAATTTATCTTCGTAACACAATTTGATTATACCAAGTGTGGATTTTTTTTTAACTAATAGTTTCATGGTTGGTTCGGAATAAGTTTTGGTTTCAATATTGAAAAAATTTCCAGGAACTTCATTTTTTTGGTATGTTCAAGTTAAGCCTTACTTATAATTATCTCAGAAATATTTTTCTGTAAATACTTTTCTAATTCACACATTGTAATCTGCCACTAATGGGAAAATGAAGGATAATAAATAATTATGTGATATCAATCATGATGTATGGATTTTTAATTTTACCTTGCTCTTTCATACAAAAATACATAATTTCTTTTACTTATAACATGCAATACACAAATTCAAAAATGCTGAAACACATGTACACACGTGTGGGCACACACACATACACATGGTCTCCAGTGAGCTATCTTTATAACATTACTGCTGCATGGGGTTTTCATTAACCCAGCCATGCTTGAAGGCTGTCTGATATAAGACTGCCTGCTGGGCTGTGGTCTCTGCCTCCTGGGCTGTGGTCACTCCAGCACTGTCTGTACATTAACTCATCATCATCCCTTATTATGTTCCCTGCTTGTGACTGCTGCAGCCAAGCAACTTTCCCAGGCAGATCCCTACATATAATGAAGGAACTTCATGGGTGCTTCAATTAACACTGATGTTTTCTTTAGATTTCATGTCTTTATTAAAATGTTTGGAAAATATGAGAAACCCAGAAAAGCTGAAATCAGGGTTCCGAGTATATCAAGAAAAAAAAAATTCTTTGTTTTTTTTTACCTATGTCTAGTTTTATACAGGTTCAATATTTCTGCAGTGAAGAGCAGTCGCTGTGAAAGGGGTGAACATAAGAAAATATTGTATATATAATTGTACATATATATTTCAGTGGTTATGCTGTGTGTACATGGGTCAAATGAGACAAAATTTTACAAAAAAGACCATTTTCTCTTTACTCTTTTCTCAATAAAATTCTCTGATTTTACCCTAATTTGAGTCAGTTTTTTTATATTTTCTGATTTCAAAAATCCCTGACTGAATCAATAATCATAAGGTTTATATATGTCATATAAAGATATGTAGATCTGTATCCTGTCTGTAATCCTAGAAAAATATGTAACTGCACACCAGGTCCAAGTAGAAATGATATGGGTCAAATAAAAGTATGACACCATGCAGTTTTAGTTCTAGGAAATCACTCATTTGATAACAATGAAACCAAAACTGGTTCTGATGAAACTGCATAAATATCTGGAGCAGGTTTCAGTTTTACTGAAACAATCCATTCAGTATATGTAGGTCAAAATGTCAGCAAGGATAAATAAGACTGAGATGGGCAGATTTTCTATAAATTAAGTACTATTACCTGTTACATACATTTCTGATCTGGGGTTAAATCCCAAAATACCCAAAACAAGGTACCCTGATATTTCTGAGTTTTTTTGTATAATTTCTGTGACATAACCTCAACACAAATGTCAAAACCATCTTTATGTCAAATTGCCATTATCTGTGCTAAGTTATAAACCATACAACTGTCACATTATGACAAAGGTGACACTTGATGAATCATGACATGATTTTCCTGGCATACATTTTAATCTGACAATGGTGCATGCTTGTTTGCACTGGATTAAACACAGTGCAATGTATATTTTTTTCTTTTAATCCTTGACAATAAACAATAAATGCTGTCATCTTCAGCATACACAGGGAGGAAGGAGTAAACTAATCCATCAGCCCCTAAACTGAGGTGATAATGCAGCAAAATCAATTCTGAAATAGAAGGCAGTCATAGAGCACATACATCCACCAAGGTGAAAACCCCCCTACTAGATTCACCCCTGAGCAAAGGCTCCTCTGATGCTTGGTTCCACGAGTATACACTATAAACCCAGGGCAATCTGTAGGCAGGACCACACAGTGATGACAGCTCGATTGATGGAGGGTAGGGTACAGGAGCATGGGTAAGTTGACAGTGCAGATGCTATGCCAGCAAATGCACATGTTCAAGATCTACATGAATACTGTTACCTTCATGAGTGCAATCTTTTAATCAGGATCTTTTCAAAAACTGACTGGTTTCTTCCCTGATCCATTTTCAACCCCCCCCCCCCCCCCTCTCCCCCTTACAAAGTTTTGTGCAAACGAGTTGAGGGGTTTTTCTAAAACCTGCTAACAAACAAATCAACCAACAAAACAAACTTGGGTTAAAACATAACCTCCTTGGCAATTATAATAAAACTACACATCATAATTTTCTCTCAGAAATATCATGCCATGCTGTATCAGATACACATCCAATGTTGAAATTCATGATCATCAGAGTAAGAAAAGGATACTGAAGATTCAGTGTGTTGTTCACATTATATATCAGGTATATCTTCAGGTTATAAACAACCTGTGCTACTTATTTTTTACAGAAACAATTGTTTTATTTTCTGAGGCTGCATGATCTATAATCTGTAATTTTTTAATAATAGATTAACATCCCCTGGGGATATTTTCTATACCAGACATAAGGTTTTGCTGACAGATAAACATTAGGATTTATCCAAAGGGTTTCTTAAGCCTATACTTTAAGGAAGGCTGGATTTTGTGCATTAAGAATAAAACTGGTAGAAAACAACTTCTCTGGACAAAAAATGTTACCTGACATCTGAAGGACAAGCCACTGAGTGGCGCATCTATTACTGAATGCGGATAGAGATAAATTTATGCCAGTGCTGATGTTTTGACATTAAGGCTATAATTAATTATAATACAAAAGGTAAACTTTAAGTCATTTGTGTAAATGTGCGAGTCTCTTGTGAAATTTCATTATTTTGTTTCAAAATATAACTCTGAGATTAAACAATCAGCTTCTGAATTCAGCCTGTTTTATATTTGTTTACAGGTTCTGACCAACAAAGCTAGCTAGCCACTTACTTTAAGCTTATCCTCTTGCTTTGAGAAATTTTCGAACTCCGCACAGTGAAGGAAGGGAGACTGGAGTTCCTCAGCCACATCGCGAATACAATGTAACAACCTTTGTGCTTCCTCTACGAAACTGGACGGTTCCTTCTCCGGGGTCATGGACAGACTGGATGTGGTTGCCTTGACAACGGTATCCTCTTCAGCTTGAGCCTCTGACGGTGAGCTGTACTGGTAAAAGGAGGATTGTAACTCTTTCCACTGAGAGCCGAATTCGAGGACTTTTGGTGAGGTCGTTGGAGCACCACAATGTGTACTTAGTTCTTCGCTGCGTTTATTCAAGCTATCGACATCATTCTGTCTACGGCGAATTTCATCTTCTATTGCCTGAAAAACAAAAGAAGAAAGTTAGAACAATTGTTCCAGTATAGCAATGCCTGCTGAACCCAGCAAGAAGAAATATTATTAAAATATTCCAGAATGTTCATCTATTTCAAGATATCAATACTATTGTACAGAAGTGATAAGAAACATAAGTGTGTGTGAATATATATATATATATATATATATATATAGAGAGAGAGAGAGAGAGAGAGAGAGAGAGAGAGAGAGAGAGAGAAAGACAGACAGATAGAGAGAGGGAAAAAGATAGTGAAAAAGAGATAAAAAGAGAGAGAGAGAGACAGAAAGAGACAGAAAAAAAGAGAGAGAAAAGGGCAGAGAGAAAAAGATAGTGAGAAAGAGAGAAAGAAAGAGAGAAAGAGAGACAGAGAAAGAGAGAGAAAGAAAGAGTGAGAGAGACAGAAAAAAAAGAAAGAGTGAAAGAGAGAAAGAAAGAAAGACAGAAAAAGACAGAGAGAGAAAATGAGTGAGAGAAAGAGATGTGATGTAAATAGAGCATATAACAGACATATAGATGTAGATATACATATGGAGAATATATATAGACCAGCAATAGCGCTCATATACAGCTATGCATCTACCCATTTATAAACCTGAATCTCAAGTAAATCCTTCTCTTAAACTACCGATCATACATCAAGACAGCCACTGGAAGACTTCATCAGGCTTTATTACATACACTGGATGCCTTTTTACCATGGAGTATTTACAGGGTAAATAACCGCTCACTGACTGACTAAAATACTGCCACACAGTTTACATGTGTTCTCCGGTTTTAACTCTACATATTTGCCATCAGCCAAATCAATATTTTTGTGACATTGTTCTTTAAATGCTCTGTACTTGTGGGGGTAGCATTCTCATTTACCAGCAACAAGGAACAAATATAATATCTAACCAGTTAGAACCTACGGATTTGTCTTGCATGTTTTCTCCCATTATATTTATAAAATCAAAAAGCTGGGGCATAATCGTGCTGTTATGCTTAATCATTATTGTGACAGAGTATGTAAAAGATATGTTCAGAATATTGATTAGAGCTTGATGTTGACATGAACAGCTGTATACATATGGTCCTAAAGTTAGAGGTATATCATAAAGCCTGCTGTTACTTTGATTTTATAATTATTTATCAATCATTTGGTTAATCTGATGACAAGCACTATGAGTGTATGATTTGAGTTTCCCCTCGTCATATTTTGTTCCATACAAAGGGTCTCTCACTTTACAAAAGGGGCTGGGGCTCTCCGATGTCCAATGGACCCCCATTTACCGCTGCCTGTAGGAGGTTATGTTTCCACCAACATCTGTTTGTTTGTTTGTTACTAGGATTATACAGATTTGCAAAAGACTTCCCTGATAAATATTGCAGGGGATGAGGAGGACACTGTTACATTCTGTATGTATCTGGATAAAGGGCAGGATTAAGTAGATATTGACTGCCTTGGCAGCTGATAAAGCCATTTTTTTAAGCTAGTTTACATAAGTATACATGTACATCTGCAGAAATCTGTCCTGTTTTTGGACCATCACAGGGCAGTAGCACACTTTTTTTCTTATTTTATATTGCTGTGCTAACCAGGCCCAGTGACAACTGCACCTGCGGGCCATGGGTGTGTAATATTCCCCATAGCTGAGTCATGCCACCCAGGTACCCGAGAAAAGCACTCTCTTTGTTACTGTAACATGGCCATGGGGCTCTGTCTTCCCATAATGCATGCAGTGCTCACCCACTGCTTCAGCTGAGATTCAAATTCTACCTCTATACCACAGAAGCCGGTTGACATGTGCCGTGTATTGTCTCTGCATGAAGAGCCCTCCACATTCAAAGCCTAGGGAAAACAGCTTTCTTAATTCACGATCAGAAATACTTCCCCATAATTGTTTTCCAACATGTTCCCTTCTGAATCAAATGATAAGAAACTTGTGTTAATGGTACACAGGTCATCAACTTACCCACACCAGCGTGACATAATATTGACTCAACATGCAAGATAAGATCTCTTCTCCAGTGTCATAATTATCCAACCATCCTTGCAATATGGTCCTATTGTTAATAAAGATAATCCACTAATCTATCATCTTTCTTCAGCATTCAAATCATCCAAGTTAAAACCAGGACTCCTATTTCCATTCTTATCTCAGCCTGGACTGGAAAATGTCCGTCTCTCTGTGAAACATTCTTTTTCTTGAGCTGCAAAGGATTTGTCAAGAATTTACACTTAATGACAGAAATAACTGATCTCTAGGCAGAGCAATTTATTCTCTGCTGGAGGCTAGATATTCAAGAGCATCATAAAGATAAAACAGAAAATATCCTACACACGTAATCTCTATGGGGATTGAGACTTCAGATCACTTTTAAGGGAGCACACATTACCCATCAAACAAACAGCAGATTATGGAATCAACTGATAAAATGAGGATTCCATCAATACTTGATGTAGAACAATACTAATGAAGCCCCAGGACAGATTTTTTTCGATTTACAAATGAGAACTTGAGATGTGATCACAATGAAAAACAGTGCTTGATCCACTTTCAGGAAATAATATAGTGTGGCGAGTTTAGGTTTTTCTGTATGCGTAATCTGTATTTTATTCAGATTTGTTTAAGCTTTACGTTTTATAGTTTAATGTGTTTTGTCAGCCGGGTCAGTGGTCAGCCGGACCCGCTTAGCACCGCCTGGCTCCACCTGGGACCCACAATGAACCTGCTTCAGACACGCTAGACCTTTGACTTGTAGCAGGCTAGGGTTCTGATTGGCTATTAGCAAATTGAGAGAGCGGGTTGACCAGCACTGGCTCGGAAACACATTTCACTTTTGTGGAGATCATCAAGAGGTGAGCATGTCTAAGCCGGGCTCTTGTTTCTGAACAGTTGGAAGTAAGTTTAAC
This sequence comes from Sipunculus nudus, assembly GCA_026874595.1. Lineage (NCBI taxonomy): Eukaryota > Metazoa > Annelida > Sipuncula > Golfingiida > Sipunculidae > Sipunculus > Sipunculus nudus. The sequence goes on along the minus strand of CM049311.1, from coordinate 3,321,615 downwards.
ATATCTGGGCCGCTGTTAAATACTGCCAGAGTCACTTTATGCGGTAAACCGTAGATATTTGTGGGTATGGGAATGGGACAGGTTTATTAGTTTCGCTGTAAGATATAGATACAATAAAAATTGTTACAATAGCAATAACAATTAAACTAATGTTGCAGTCATGTTGATACTGTTTTCAACCTGAACTCTCCTTACTAGCAGCCAAAACTGCAGTAGTAAAATATATTTTTCCTAGTGCTATGAATAATAATCAACAAATTATCTCAAAGAGTCTCTCAGCTAATTTTAGGCAAATGACTGCAGTCAAGTTTAGCAATCTCTGATAGCCACGGCTATACCTGAGATATATAATGTGATAGGGAGGGACATACTATCTTGACAAACCAAGAGAGTGCTTGACAATGACCTGTAGGTGGCGCTGTCTACTTATGAGGATGAAGGTTACTATATAATAAGAATGATGAATGTTATCAAAACTTCTAGATTTAAGGTTTTACCTGCAAAGGCCAAAAAATAAAACAAAATCATGTTGTTATGGCATTGCAACAAACCTCTTATAGTTTTATATATTTGGCTATTTTATGTCCTGGTGGGTTTTGAACCAGTAACATTCCCCTCCCCAGACCCACCCCTTAACCCTTTTAAAGGCCATGCCTTTCCCTTTTTCTTAATCCTGTTTACCCCTCTATAATCATGTCACTAAGGTTTCCAAAATAAGTTAGATACTTTTTACTGATGCTGGTAACAGAAAAATATAATCAACAACCAGTAGACTAACATGTACATGTAATTAACATAACTGGTTCATTAACATGTGTAAATCAAATAAGACCTAAAAGTATTTTAATATCTACCAGTCATTCTAATTTTAGGACTGCGATGATCCAAATGTTTTAGGATATTTTTGTCAATAATTAAACATACTCACCTATTCTGATGTCTTACATACATTGTGAAAGATCAGGTTCAACAGCCCAGAATTTAAATAAAATCCACACTGATAAAATACTCCGTGTTGATAAACCATACACGAGCCCTTGTAAGGTATATAGTCTTGGGTATACGACAACTAAAACACAAATATGAGTAGCTAATGTGTTTGAGGTAAATCCATGAACACAGCAATGATGATGGTAATCTGTGATATAGAGCTAATGATACACCTGGTATAACAGTCCTGTATCCAGTAATGCTGCAGCAATGCCTGGAACTATATCTGAATGTGAGGAACAGCCCATGGGTTACTGATATACCCCCAGGGTAAATCCGCCTCATGGCTATAAGTGTCAAGAACCCTAACTACTGAAAACCGCCCTCCCAGAGCAAGCCCACATGAACGATACTTTACAAACATACACATCTAAGGGAATATGCCAAGGAAAACACAGCATGAGAAAACACACCTCTTGCAAGAAGCTGTTATTGGAACCCAACCCTTCCAGCCAACTTTCGAAAAGGTCCTGGCCGTGGCTGACCTCGGGGCTGAGATAGGCAGCCATGCTGCTCAGTGTCCTTCCTGGAACTGACCGACCACGAGCGGTGATTGTAATTGGCTTTGTGTTTATAAGAAGCCTAGTTAGCACAAGGAGTCAGCCTGCCAGCCCAGCCTGCAGGGGGAGGGCAGGGATACAGGGCTGCACCTGCTCACATCGCCAGATGTCACACTGTCGGCATGAAACGTCCTGTGGGCATTCACAGCCTGGTGAGCAGCGGCCTGCCAGCCTTAACGCTAGCAGATGCTGTTGAAACAGCAATCCATCCAGCAATTAAAGTCAGCCACACTCAGCTTATATATAAAGATACCTCAAGACACACTCAATAATAATAATTACCAAAGACATAAAAGATATAAGAACATTATGACACTCAACCATGAATACGTGCATCATGAGGGGGTTAAAACAATTAGTTATTTCTGATTCTCAATAATATTCTTAAACTATATTTATCTACAAATTAGGACTATGAATAAGCCTTTATACTACAATTTTTTTTGTAATGTCATTATACCTATATTAATTACGTAGTATATAGGACTGACTAATTCAGGTAAACTTTCTCAATATTCCGTAGTAAACCTAACTCAAACAAATTGTTATCTGAGTGAAACCTGATCAGTTAACAGAAAAAGATAAAATAAAATGTCAAATATGAATTCCATCCTTTCAATTGACGTAAGAGAATGTTTAATGCATGATAGTTTCCATTGTGCAGTCACCATGGTAATGTCATTAACCAAATTAAACTCACTAACTCCTCATAGATCTCTTTTCTAATGAACAATGTAATCAGATAATTACTGATATTTATTTAAGGACAAATTTTCAACTATTTAACAACTCAAATGTAGCACAAGGTTTACAATTTTTTACTAAATACTGGAAAATCTGCTTTTATGAAAAAAAAGATTTTTAAATATTGAAAGTAAATACATATGTAAGGCTTGGTTAGTGGACTCTGATTCAATCCTACACTTGGGATTGATACTTTATATATGATTAAATATAAGCCTATCAGCTAACTTGTGTGGGTCAGCAAACTGTAGTGTATCTAAGTCAGAGTGATCACCATGTTACAGCGGAACATGTGAGAACCACATGGAAGCAAGCTGTCACTTATTTTCCTCTGTAATAAAAGATTCTAGGGACTAAAAATAGTCACATGTTATGCCCGGGGCTGTGTATGACGGGTGTGGTCTTCATTAGCACCAGTGACCGTATTCTAGCCAGGCTAGCAAATCCTAGAAATTCCTCCTCGGTAACAGCTGCCATCTTTACAACTCAGGGTATATTGCGAATGCATGATGAATGACCGGTCAGGCAACCAACTCACTACACACCCCAATACAAGCCAGGCCACGCTGAATAAATCCAAGGCTGATACTAAATTACAGTGGTTATTAAAGTATATATTTTATAATTTTTCTATTGGTTTGTGATTCCCATACTTTAAGACTAAATTATTTCTATTTAATGATTTGCTATTCTGGACCCATTTTAATACTCTAATATCAGTATAAAACAAATGAAAACACATATATCAAATAAATAAGAAGAAAAATATGTCTTGCATTAATGCTTCTTACAGTATACAGCTGGAGGTTTTGTACTATTCTGTACCTACAGGGGTGGCATTTTGTCCAAGGTTTTCTATATTTTTCCACAGTTTTTTTTTCCTATTAGGATTGCATTCTGAATCTAAGCAAATATATTTTCTACATCTATTTTTTTTAAGTGAGGTAATAAATGATTACTTTAATGTCACCTATATATGGGTGGTAAATGGTACTAATTAAATTCATTCTCAATGCAGAGATAATAAGTCACAACCTAAAAAGGTATTTTTCGTTCAACTTTAATGAGTATCCTTAGATAGTAAAACTTTTACATTTTAAAGCTGTACAGAAAGAGAGAGCTGTTTTCTTACATTTCAAAACTGATTAAAATCTGAATATCAAGATTCATAATTGGGCTGGGAATAATACAAGTTGTACAGCATGTTATTTAGTCCCTATTCTCAAAATCTCAGGCCAGTAAAACTTTCACTATACAATATTATGTAGGATTTGAAGTAGCTACCTTTACATTCCAAATCACAGAATATTTTACAAATGGGATATGTTAAAGCTTATTGTCCCATTTAAATGATCATTCCTCTAGTATAATAAGCCTCAGCAAAGCAGATAATAAACAACAGATACTGGGTGATCACAACGGCTGAGCAGAGTGCAAGTCAGCTTAGCTTCAAGGCAAATAACCAAAAAGTGATTGAAATTATAAATGACTGGAGCACTAAGCACTGACATATGGTATTACATATTTCTGTGTGTTGGCCTTGGTAATAGATACTATGTCAGCAGTTGTAACATGTCCAAGTTTTTCACCACTATGCTGTCGGAACAGACAGAAAACTGTATACTACAGCACCTGTCTTGTACTGCTGTATTACTATGTAACACCAGCACTGCATTCTAGAACATGTGATCTACCCTAAAGAAAAACAGCCATTCATTCAGAATGTGCATTATTTGTACATGCGTTATGTGCAAGGAGATACACTGGAATGCCAGGATTAACTTGATGCTATTTATATCTTACATATCAGGGACACAGTGGAACCAACAATCCCCACCACTGCCTAGAATATGGACCCCTCCGAAATCACTGGCACTCACAGTGGTCTTCCATTAATAAACATATTACATGTAATTAAAATATGTAGAATTTTTTTCTATTCTTCTTCACAAATACTAGGAAAAAGGAGTTGCCTTTTTCTTACACTAATAACAATATTACAAATACATTAATTCTATAAGTGACAGAAATCCATATATATCATCCATGTGTTTGTTACAAAATCCATGGAAATTGACATTAGCATGAAAGCCTAGGTATTTATAGTACAGTCACACTTGGAATGCCCTTTTATTTATTATTAATTAAAATTTACATCCCCACAGCTCACATTACCTCTCATATATAATTCAAGTAACTGGCATCAGTATTTTATTACTGAATTTATTATTAGTCCAAAAATATTCAGAGTATGGTATCATATGTCTAAAGGCTGTCAAATGCCATCCATGGCCAATTAACTATGGCCTTTGTCCACTTAGAAATATTGTGATTCCACGTTCAGGTGATAAAAACATAAATAAGTGGTCTGAAAGATGCACTGAATGGCTCTCTAGGGAAATCTTCACTTGTATCTTGGGATGATTCTCAAATTCTCTTTTTTTTCTGAAGAACACCCAAGACAGCAATAGAGATGACTGCATTTATCTCCACCATGTTAATTTATTCATTTGTATGAAATTATGACTGTTATAATTTTTAATGGATTACAGTGACACCATAAATCTAGACTCTCAAAACTTTGATGTAATAGCCCACAGAGAGGAAGCATAGAGTACTTCTTAATATACTACACTGATAGGCATTACACTACTTTCTTACGAGACACCCTTAAAGGTGAAATTTGATATGTAAACCTCAGATAAAATTAATAGTATCTATTGTCATATAATTATAAAGTTTTTTAATTCCATTTCAATAAGTGCCATATTACAATATCCCTCAAAATATGGACTAATGTTATCATTAACTGATTCCTGCACCCCGCCTGATAACTGATATTATTATTAAGTTTCTTCTGACAGCCCAGGCAGCCCCTATGTCATGCCTTGTCTGTTTTTTATTATTTATGTTACCTGTGTAATAGCCATTATGATACCATTTGCCTTTATTCCATAGTATCTGGTAAAAAATCAGTTTTTATTATATCAAACTATACCATCTGAAACAATTGTACAGTTTATAATTTGTCATAGAAACACACCTTGACTGACGGGTATATGACCACTTACAAAATGTCATTTGCATAACTCATATTCATCCACATTTAAAGATACTCATTTATGGATCCATCACAGATCCTCCCCTGAACAAAATATTCAGATCTGCACACAAAACGATTATTTTTTTATGTAAAATCTTCCAGCTGAAATCTTTAACTGATCATTTGTAAATTGAGTAAATTGTTTTGATAAAATCTATATGATAGTTATATCTTTTAGGTTGCATGTAATTACTGAAACATAAATATATCAAATATTTACTTGTTTTCTGTTCCATGCCTGGGTCAATAGGTACACAGCTGCTGCCCACACAGCTGTAGCTAAACAGCTGTACAGCTGCACAGCCCAGTCCAGTATCAGCAGAATCTGTCCAACACCCATATTTCTATGCTGTACAAGTGACCTCTGGTGATCACAGTGGGAAACACAATCAGTACCTTGGCTTGGTACTCGTCTCAAAGTTACTCCTCACCAAATGTTACATATCCGAAACAGTGAAGCAAGACAGACTTGAGTGTCTGTAGAACAAAACGATAGTCTCTATCTGTTCCTGATAGAAATTTTCAACCTGTTCCTGGTACAGGTTCCCCAGCTTGTGACACTTTTCCTGGAACAGATTATTTTCACCATATACTTGCAAGGAACAGTCAATCTGCATACAAATGGCTTATGATGTTTTTTTTACCTCAGTAATTTTTCTTGCCACTCAGAGTAAGACATGGTAATTGCAAGAAATATCCAGCATGATCATATTCTCTGTGAAGGTATCCCACTTCAAAGAAATTCATCTCCATTTGATTGGCATTTTGTTCATCATACAATAATATCTCCTGGAATACTCCAATGTATCTGAGAAATGGTGCCATTGTCAGCCGATTGATGCAAGTTATATTTACTTTTCATGATTGTGGCTAAGAAACACACTTAACAATAAGTTCATGGATGACATCTGGTGTTTCTCTTGTAAATTAACCACATCTGGTGTTCACTTGTACCATGATTGTGCTGCTCTAGAAAGAAAATCCAATTTACACTTGCACAAGTATCTTGTGGTTGTTTATAAACAGTTTGGAGATGTGGAAATGCTGGATATATCCTGGAATTTTGTTAAATACCATAAATATCCCTGATTTTCAAGAAGAGCATTTCCTTTGTTTTAATTTGTATATCTGAAGTATTTGTTAATCCTTCAGTAAATAATCCTTTGTTGCATACACTGGTCACGTCTAATGAAACATTTTGTTAAAACAAATAAATAATGCCAGAATATCATAAAGTGCATCTCCTCAGTTTATTTTATGGAAAAAACACAAGATAAAGTCATCCCCTGGTCCTTTAAATCATAGCATTAAATTCGCTGTATGCTGATTTTTGTATGTAATATTTCGGTGCTGAATCCTCAGACCAAAGCCATTCATTCTAGAACACACCCTTCTCTACTGGGGAAATAGTATACTGAGTGCAGTGAGTACAAGCTCATCATCATGTGAACTATTCCCAGTATATTCTGAGTGTTTAAACCACTTTGTCCTGGATGGATTACGAGTTTCCTCAGTCTTAGACCATATTTTTCAGACTGTTGGTTGCAAAGTTCAAAATATTTCATGAATCCAGTGATGAAGTGATGAAGTCTTTTCCTGAGCATTCTTCTTAGCCAAGATGTTACGCAATTTTAAGAATATGATCTGTGTTGATCCCTTGTGTTCCCAATATTCTGTTGCTGACAACTGATTTAAGTAATGATCACTACAATGAAGAACTGATGATCTTTATCCTGTGGCAAATATTTCAAGTGCTGTCCTTTTGGTCCTCAACAGTTCTTCTTGGTGGTTTAATCCATTCCTGTTTATTTTCTGGTTATTCAGGATGGTCCTTGAATGTTCTTTTCAGCTGTTTTATACATTAAAAGCCCAAATTCCATCTTTTTGGTAAGAGTGAAGACTTTTTCTGATGTTCACTGTACAACAAAAGTAAGCATAGTCCAGGATTTGTAAATGAAAATTCTCAAGACAGCACAGGATCAGTTCCAGAGCTCTGGTCTCCCTTCCTTCTTTAAATTGGTGGCTTTCTGCTGCTGTGGTTCTGGCAAGCAGCTGACCTGGCTGAGGCAGTTCCGTTTACAGATGGCCACAGCTATTGTTAGGGACCAATGTAACCTTTCACAATAGGGGGCCCACAATGGTTCCTAGGGCAAAACCATATGATTCTGCCAACACTGGCCTTGTAACGTTCCTCAAGCATATCTGCTGTATCTTGCTGGACAAGTGGCTGACCAGTGATAGTCCTGTCTGGTCCCGACTTGCTGGATAAGCTGACCGTACTTTTCACAAGTACGGCTGGCTAAGGCCCAGCCATTAAATATACATCTGAAGTGACAACTATTACTGTTCCATGTTAAAGATCATACGCCTCCAGAGCTGTATTCTGCCAGAACATCAGTTGCAACAAATTACAGGTATATTTATGTGTACTACAACTTATAGCCTTGGTGACTCTCATGTCCTCAGCATTAAAGGGAGTGTGTTAGTTCACAGAAATTTAATCTCTTACAGATGGTTGTGAGGAACATGCTCAGGAAATACCTGGAAACTGGGGTGGCCATGTGTTTCTATGACAACAGTTGTCAATCTTAACAGTTACCATGACAACCAAAGTCACTTTGACCCTAAATCCCCTCCAGTGTTTATTCAGAGCTGTAAATAGTGGATTTCCCTCTGACCAGCACAAGACATGGGTCTTATTCACACAAGGTATCACTGCGCCTGCCAGGTAATCAAACAGTAAACACTTCACTCAACTTCTCATGGCATCTGCTGCCACTGCTGTACAATTTTCACTGAGGTTTTGTCTACCTACTGCCTGTAGATGGCTCTGCCTACTGACTGAAGATGCATAGAGTGGGATGAAACAAATCTCTAAAGGCAATATAACTGACAAATGAAAATGTCCACACCTCAGACCCAACATGAGCAAATGAGAGGGCCAAGGCAGAAGATTTTAACAGACCCAGCAGGTCTCTGTGTGTGTTATATCCTCACTTTTTTTAGAGAGTAATTCAGACTCAAAGCAGCTAGTATTTAACTATTGGAGAATCCAAAATGCTGTGACCACTGATGTTAGGCCCATGTTTGACTGAGCTGTCCAATGCGGACTGCTAACATCATGGTCTGCTCAGGTAATACATGTAATACATATACTCTGTTGACCGAATTTATTCCCAAGGCAAGACCCTGCACAAGGTCTTAACCACAAAATATACAACCCTCTAGGTTGTTTTTCTGCACTGAGGTTGTAGGTATCCAAGGGGCTGACAAAGGCTACCATAATGAACAAGCCCAACCGACCAGGAAGGCAAACTTTAAAATCTGATGAGACAGTCCCATTTGATATAAGACTATAAAAGCTCCACTTCAGTTGTTTTACAAGTCATTTACATATGAACAATTTTCATGCAGCACTTTAATGCACCACTTTTTGCAGTCCCTGAAGAAAATGCCTTGAACCTTTCATAAAAATAGTCCAGAAACACTGGCCCCACAGCACACAGGTTGTTTGCTTTGTTTATACATATATGTTTATAATATATGGGGGGGGGTATCCCACCAAAATAACCCAAACATGTTCAATATGGACATCTGGCAGTGAGTCAAATAAAACCTGAGCTTCAACTTCACACATATCCAACCAAACACCTCCATTTACAGGATTATCTGTTTGTCAGCATGGGCACACGCACCACGTTTAATGACAGCTTGTAGATTAACAAGGTCACACATCCTCCCCTGAAGCATTATGTGAACTTTTCTGACCAGGGATTATCAACAGTTCATTAATATGAACACAGAGTCTGCCAGAAACCTCATAAATTCTACAGATATGGCAGGTGAACGGCCCATTCTAAGGGAAGTCACAGGGGATTCAGCTCAGCTTCACTAAAAACTCAAAATTTAATAGAGCTTTTTAATTTGCACATTTATATTATGCTACCAATCAATATCAATAGTATAATTTTTTGGTATATTGGCTTTGTCAGCTTCAGGCATTTCAACCTCTGCACGAACCAAATTTCCTATTTTATCACACCTTCCAGCTCAGTTGTTCACTAAAGATGTTAACTCTAAACATGATAAGCACACAGAACAATTCTGGCTCCAACACACCCAAAAACCCCAGCTTGATATGTTTACTCTGGTGATTAAAAACAAACACAGTTGAATGACTTGCTGTGTTCCCGTTAAAAGCATAACATCTATGATATTTACATGGACACTCATAAGTGATGGTGTGCTCCCCAGTTTAATCTACGAGGCAGACTGCGCGGGCGGAAAGAGCACAACTAGTCTAATCACCCGCCAGGTAAAAGTCTTCATATATGTCACATGTAATTATTATGACTCTTTAAAATTTCTGTCATTTCAGGAAAGCCAGTCAAACATTATTGTGCCTTTAAATATTTGTCTCTGAGTTTACATTTCTTTATTCATGACTAATTAATTTCTGCCATTTCATCAGAGAGATCAAGTGAATTTAAGCCAGCTCAATTTTTGATTGTCTGGCATTTTAATGAGTAATTCACATTATACAGTCATGATTTCATTTTTACACTAACTCAAAGCTATCACAATTAGAAACCTGTAGGTAAAATAAATAAATCCATCAAACCATTTCTTTATTAAATTTTTGTTGCCTACCTTGATTCAATGCTGATTTCTCAGTTACATTTTGTGCCTAAATTTCTGGCAACTCTTGGCTTGTCCATGTATTGTTTTAGTGATTATGAAAATTTAAGATTTCATAGATGAACTTTTTTTAAAATGACACATCACCACATTTAGTCCTTGGCATGTCAGCCTTCATGACTCCAAAAACAACCTGTTTGGCTTGATTTAATAGATCTATTCCACTTAACTAGTGACACCTGTTGGTGATTATGAACACTAACAGTTTGGGTCCATTATATTAACAAAAAAGAGGCTAATTGCTATATCTCAAATGATGAAAGTAAAAGGATCCTGTCTTATCATTAGAGGTGGGGTCCTTATGATGTCTAAGGCATGTCCCTGCTTTCATTTAACAAACCGCAACATGCACTGTGCATGGTCGTAGAAAAGGTCTGTGACTACGAAGATTAAACATTGTCTGACCTGTCTGTCCTGCTGTGTGTCTGCCTCCTGCATTCGAACCCGCATCTTCTCCATCCAGACCAGCAGCTTTGTGGCTTGTGCTTCGTTCTGCTCCCATAATGCATGTGAATCTCTCAACTTCTTCTGTTTGGTCTCGGCAGCCGTCTTTGTTGTTGTCCACTGACTCTGAAACCAGGAAAATAATGCTCTAATTATGTGTATCCAAAAGGTTAATTCTTCAAAACATGTTTGTGGGGTTAATTATTTTGTGGTTTTCATACTGATTTAGCAGAAAATATTCACATATTCTTGACATGTATAAATATCATTATTATAATTATTTTATTTTAATTATTATCATATTCTTGTTCTTATTATTAGTCACTGGTATTAATATAACATATATTAAATTATTATAATTATTAGTTAAAATATGATTTTTAATGTAATGATAATGAGTCACTGTTATTACTATTATCATTATGAAATATATTGTTGATTTTTTAAAATAACATCACCACAATCATTGTACCAATCATTACCATAATTTTCATTTATAATTATTTCAACCCTAGTAATGTTATCTATTCAGTGCACACTGGTGTGACTTTCCTGGCTGTTAATTTGATCTATTTATTACAGCCAGTAATTAGTGTAATTTTTACCATGAGATCCGCCAGCCTCTTTTTGAGTTGCTCATCTTCCTCTCCATCATCTGACTGTTGCATAGCAACCTCTCCCTGCTCCAGGATGATGTTTACCTGGCTCTGAAGCCCGTCCAGCTCATCATCCATTGACTGTAACAAGAGAATCACACTTGTCATCACTGATATCTGTTGTATTATTGATGGTAGTGCCACTAAAGCATTGTCACACAACAGTTTTACTCCTCTGTGGACACTCCTCAGAAATCCTTTTTTTTCCTGTGTGGGTAACAACCTTAATTTATGTATAGATTGTGGGTCACTGTCCATATTTGCCAATAAATTCTGAGGAATTTTACATTTATTATTTTTTTGTGCAGGGATAATTGCAGCACCAATATCCAGGAACTATCTAAGTATATCCAGTGTGTGAACTCAGCCCATGGAAAACCTGTCTGAGATGAACCTGGCCAAAGCAGTGCAAACCTGTACCAATGCAAAAACCTATGACATATGAGGTTATGTGTCCTGAACCTTAGTTGTAACTTTTTGTTTAAAATAATTCTAAAATTTGGACCTTGAACATTGGCTGCAAAAAAAAATCAATCTAACCATGGTATGAATATTAGCAGATTTTTTTATTGTCCAATTAAGAAGGATTGTATTACTATTAGATATTTTCAGCCAAATTTGACTGATCAGACAGCTAAACAACCTAGTTCTGAACTACCAGAGAGTATCAGGGGTGCACAACAGCATTTTTATAAACATGAACTTCCATAATATCAGATTATTTTCATAAACAATGGCCATTTATGATTTATCAAAACAGATTCTCGAGGTAATGTTGGCTGTGATACAAGTTTTGCCATGTCTGGTCGAGTTGGTCAAGTGACAACCTCTGAACAGACTTTCCACTTAAGGAATTGAACCATATTAGCATTATATAGTCATCTATGCCACTGAGTTATTTGCCAAGTTCTCTGTTCACTAAGGAACAAATCCGAGCTAAAATATGTCTGCAGATAGATTTGTGCTTTGGAACTTTCCAAAGAATGTATGTTGTATTTCCCTATCCTTCATTCTTTGCATGCTTATCACAAACTTCAGTATGGTCACATTGTAAAACACTGGATGCCAGCTGCTAGATGGGAAACCAGGTGGTTCATTTAATTTATACATGTCAGTTTAATGGACACTGAGCAAAGAAGAAACCTAAAACTGTAATCTGTTAAAGGAGACCATAAAATCTGTACACAGCTTTTATCTGCAGCTAAAACGACTGAATCAGAGGTCACAAGCCTCAGGAAGGACTAGTCATTTATCAAACAAAGCTGGATAAAGAACTCTTATCCCAGCTACAGATGGTGTTTTTTCTTAAGTGACATGGGAAGAGACAATTTCACTTCAATATCCTTTGCCATGGTTTTGCGTTGTGTGGACTTACATGTAACCATGGTATCTGACATCTTACTCTGATCAGCTGTCGTCCTGGTAACAGCTTCACCAAATTCAACTTATTAAGATGACCTAACAGCCAGGTATGCAGGATAACAATCTCTCTCATAATCCACTGTTATGGATCGCCGCAAGTTTATGGTATGTGATGTACCTCTGACTGTCTAATATTCCACCAATGAAATCTGTTATATACCTCTTAAATGCCTCTTATACTAACTATACTATGAATCACTGGTTGGATTACCTTGAAATTAAGTATACAAGACTAAGGCAGGCTATACCTTGTCTAAGGATAGAACTGTCAAGAACACATTAAGAATCATTTAAGATTAACCAGCAACTATAAACTGACAACAAGAAACATATATCAACAATACATTGTGGATAAATCACATATAAATGAGACCAAAGTGCCACTCAAAAGGTAAATCAAATCTATGACTGACATACCTGAGATGGAAGTTCATCACGTCTGACAACATGACAGCACGTGAACTGCTACATACAAGGAGCCCAATACAGTACATCCACGGCTAAGGTTCGCGGGGTCACATACAGTAATTAAGGCATATTAACGATAAGCATCAACTCTGCTCGGATTATTGATTTGACATGCGTTAGGCAGCACAGCTAGTTCTAGACCTGACTGCATCTGTGTGTCCCACTATCCTAGACTCCAATTTCCTCAACAATCTGAACCGATCCACAGTTGCATATTGATTGTGCTAATATTGTGCTCAAAGACATGTAATTACAAATGGTTTCCTCAATTTGGCCCAGCTGCACAGATTTCCCCTCCTGCCAGTTACGGGACCCCTCCATGTGTTCTTACGGTAATTTTACCTTCCGTCAGGGAACTCATTACCACAAGTTGACAGACCATCAAATTATCAGACACTGTGAGATCATTAGTCTGATATCTGCCCCAGCCATGTTTTGATTGATCATAATCTGCTTAAATTTCTTAACTTGAGTCAAATTATCTGATTGCCCAAATTATGTCAATATTGAAAGAAATATAAATATTGTTATGGGTCAACAGGTAAGAAGTCACATGATGGAGTCACATGACAAGCAGTGCCCATCGTCTCACTCTGTGACATCACCAGGTTTCCAACGAATTAGGAGAATGTACATTCACAAAAATTAAACAGCAGTAAATGCAAAAGGGACACTAAACCATAAAATTTAAGTTTGATGCTTCTAGAATAGAATCATAATAATTTACCATATAAAAGACCACTTATAAAATATATATAACAGATTACTTTTACGAAATGATGATGGCCAACACCAGCAACCAAAGACATTAATCACATAACTTCAATAAGCAAACAAGCACAAGACATGCTGGTTCAAGATACAGTCAGGTGTACATTTTTTACCATGATCATAAAAAGTAACATTGAGACCTCATATCTGTTAGGATATAACAAACAGTAATCGTGTGATCAATATCTGAAACTTGATCTGAAGGAATATTAAAAAAAATAATTCCAATAAGATATATATGTATGTTCCTTTCTCTGTATTCACATACCATGTGAAAATATTAACAATCTTTATTTATAAATGAGTCCAATATTGTCTTTACATGCATGTACATCGAAATTGACCATCTAACATTCTAACATGCGTTTTCTTAACTCTTTGCCTTTATATTTACTGTAAGTCCAACATGACCATATAATTGTGTCAACAATTTTTTCTAATACTTCACCTTATCTGCAAGTCCAATATGAGCAATTGTTGTTCATATAAATTTGTCCAATAGAAAACACCACTTACAACATATGTCAAACATGGGTGTTGTTTACCTGATTTAAAATTGATTTCTGACAACAAGTTCCATTCCCTGTGTTTAAATATTGAAGGGTACTTGCAAACACACATTCAACATGTCTAACTATAACGTAGCGTGAGTCAGGTACAGAATCATCATCAGCACATTTTTAACAATGCTATTATCATAAGTATAACCATGTGTGACACCCATTAACTGGCTCATATTGACTTGTTCTGGTTTAAGCCTGTGGACACCAAGCATGAGGACCAGGCATTTTCTTCATTACAAGACAAGAACAGAACAACAGGACTGGTTATTCAAAATTAAAAGATTACTTTGGCCTGGCAAATATTCAAATATCAAAATTTGCAGCTGAAACCTTCCTAGAGCTATGTCAATCTCTGTGCATGTAAAGTGTAAATCTGAATTCACAATCACAAAACCACATCAGTGACTGCAGGAAGAATGTGAAACTTATTAATTATGATCAGCTGTAGAATCTGACGAACTGTTAAACCTGATTTGTGTCATGTTGATTTTCAACATAGGAGCAAATCTCAATAATCAAGTACATATCAGCCAAGGCTATACTTTCATATGTAACCTCTTAAAGTTAAATTAACATTCTTACCTCAAAACCAGTTTTCTTTAAGTCATTAAATTCTGCCACCAAATTTCAGCACAGATGTTAATATTTCTAAATTGCTCAAACAGATGTAAAAATGAATACTGAGCATCCATACAAAAAGTAGTGATACAAGCACCACCAGATTCAACAAACCTTTCATTTCTTTGGAACTAGTGTCTTTGATGTATCACTTTGAAATATATCATAAAGATTTAAAGACACTTGCCCATTGTCAAGCATATGGAGAGACAACAGAACAGACAGACAGACAAACAGAGATGAGTGAACATGACATCCTTCCATCTGTCCAAAACTTTTAAGTACTTTGAACAGCAGACAAATTAACAATATCATTGATCTATGATTGATGTTGTATATCTGATTAATTATCTGCTCACCTGTATTTTAACATCCACATCCTCTGACAGCTCAGCTTCACTCACAGTGTTGCCAAGGTTACTGTAGAAGAGCTCGATGGCTCCCCCTGTGTGCTGTATGTGAACTAACAGGTCTTCAGCAGACCACTTCATGGTGTGAGCATCCTTGGTGCTTGATGTTGTGTCCAGACACACAGTGGTGGTCTCAGCAACCCCATGTCGCTCCTACAAAATAATGTTACAATGAATAATAATATGTCAACAACGTCCAGCCTCTGTGGTCAAGGGGTCAATTGCACATGCGCACCAAGAGGTGAGGGTTTAAATCCTTCGATGGCTGATCATAAGAAATGGGAGAGATTTTCAGGGGGCAATTTTTTATCATTTTGTTTTTACAGTTCTTACAAATAATAAAATTTTAAGTTTAATATCCTGCATGTTTTTTTTTGTAAAGGATCTAACATTTACAAATTTACTGACTATGATAAATGCAAAACCAAAATGTAAAGATAATTTTGTCTGTTAGGTCCTACTGTACAAGTTCACTATTGGCTCTCTCAGAACTTTAAGATCACTTGAGTGAATGAAGCTCTTTCAAACTGCCTGTCAATCACCACCACAGTGATGACAAGGCATGAATTTTTTTTAAAGATATCACTGAATTCTGGATATTCGACTTCATGTACGGAGTGGAGTCACACACTGGGAGAGTCACTCATGCTTCTGTATCCACAACAGTGTTATCTTTATATATGCGATTATATCAACAAAATATCTTCAGTAATATCTTACGGCTCTGTAAAAAATAAACTAACCGCTGTGCTCCTAAACTTTTGTATGGTTTGAGAGTTCAGATACCAAAATCCATCTTCTTACTCCATCTTTAACACTAAACATGGTGTTTGAATACTTTTCAACCCTTTGTCACAGGTCCTATGAATATTCCAGACCCTGCATATTTTCCTAACTAAGATTCTCAGCAGTGAATGGGTTAACCAGCTATGGTTGCTGTGGGATACATTTTTTATCATCAATTTAAAATAATTCCGCTTAGAAAACTGGACCTATTGTCTTTGTAGATGACACAGATTTTTACACCTATATGGTCTGTTGATACATATAACTGTTTGTACACTCACATTCAAAATGATATCACATGTTAATATACATAGGCTTTCTAAACTTCTTTTGAATGTTTATTAAAGATTTTTGCTTCCAAGATTCAGAATTTAAAATCAGACCACCAGCTGATTAGAAAATATAACATGACAATACAACTTTGCAAATAAGAAATAATGACACAACTGTACACTAGAGGGCAGCACAAGCACTGACAACATGGTTTAATTTATCTTCTCCTCACTAGATGGCAGCAAGCACAAGGCCACATTCAGGTGTGTTTCATTCATTGATCTTTTTGTGCTGCCCTTGAACTGTAACACCAGATATCCATAAAAAAAGGGCTTCAGCCTCAGCAGAGTAGACAGAATGCTGGCTGTGAAGCTGGTTAATCAGCCGTGAACTGGCTGAGAAGCTTACAGGGATTCCCCAGTCTTACAGCCACCAGCTAGAGGCACGGCAACATACTACTGGGTTACCCTTTACCAGGGAAGCCTAGTGGAATTTTTAACTTTTAACACATGTTGAGACACTGAGGTGAATCAGGGTTTAAATACTTAATAGGAAAACCTAAATATGTGGAAAGAATCAAATGTTAAAATATTTGAAACTTTCTTGGTCTTGTGGCTTGGTGCCAGAGTGTGAGCCATGAAATGCCTCCCCTTTGAGAGTATTCAGAATATTTTATGACATCAGAAGCCAACCACTAGCCATTATAGCTGTTTGATTTTGCATGTGCCTGCAGCAATTCCTCTTTCAGAGGGAAAGAAATTGTGTGAAAAAATCAATTTTTTCTCAGATACTGAAATTAACTGTATTTCTTGTATAGTTTGCACAATATGTGTCCATACCTTTTGGAATCGTCAGTTTCTAAAAACAATTGCAAAATTTCATTGGCCAGCCCCTGAGTAACAGACTTTAGGAATTTACATATGTAAGACGTCATTTAGATTCCTCATATTTCTTGTTCTAAACTTTGACAGTTAAAAAATAAATAACCCTAGCACTCTTTACTATTTAGCTGCATTTTATCAGAATTTCAAATTTCATGATTTCATTGTTAATTGTAAGCGATTAATCCTGAAGTCAAAATGAGGATATGGAGGATTTTTATATGCAAATATTTGTTTATTTTACCTTACCCTGCATTACACCTATTTATGTATTCCTGTACAACCCTTTTCTTTGAAGTGCTGAAAAGAAGAGAAATATTGTCACCAATTCTGCCCATTTTGCAAAATCACACTTTTTGGCTGCGCTGAGATATGTGTAGCCTTGGGATGTTTATGGTATCTCACAACCATGGCTGCTGTCTTCGTTGTCGTAAATTCCTCCTCTGCCTCTCATGACCCCATTACAATAAATCATTATATTACGTCAAATTATG
This sequence comes from Sipunculus nudus, assembly GCA_026874595.1. NCBI lineage: Eukaryota > Metazoa > Annelida > Sipuncula > Golfingiida > Sipunculidae > Sipunculus > Sipunculus nudus. The sequence continues at coordinate 3,303,734 of CM049311.1, read as the reverse complement.
GACCTGTATCCATTACATCATAGAACACGCCTAACAAACTCCTATCAAATGTAATCCAAGCTCCGGCAGAATTGCATGGTTTTATCTAATTTATATCCTATCACTGAGTGTTTTCAGGATTTTTGTCCTTTTAATGTCTGCATCATGCACGGTCCAGTTACCACTCAAAATATAAGGTTTACAAAAGTAAAATAATAACCATCAATCATACATGACAAGTCTGTAATGATCGTAACTTAATGAGAATATATCTATTTCACAAGAAATCAATAGACCTTAAAACTTGAAAGACAATTTTTTCTTCTCCCAGACATTTCATTGCCAAGTGTTTATTTGATAATAGCGTTATCCTATACTGCAGGGCTGAAGAATTGACAAGAAAATATCTAATCATCTATAGCATTTATGGTCATATTAAATTTTCCTTTCCAAATTTTCTACCTATTGGAAGCCTTGTATATATGGATAAGTCAGCTGTAGTCTGAATCACCTGTAATGTAATAGCATTTGTATTTATTTCTCACACACTATATATATATTATATATATATATATATATATATATAGTGAATATTATATTACTGCTGATTCAGACTTCAGCCGCCCTTGACAGGCCTGAGTTATTACAGCAATGCTGGCAGCAGGAAAAAGTTAGCCAGTTTCTGGCAGGCACAGACTACAGCAAAAAGAAGTAGAGCCCAGGTACTGGTAATTAACATTAGACAGGTGTGTGTGTGTATGAATAACCAATGAATGCCGTGGTTCTGTAGAGGCATGGTTACCCTTAGATAAAACTGAGCTGCTGTGACCTGGTTACCAGTCACCATGGTGAATAACGCAGAAAACCTCCACCGTCTGCCGGATAAAAAGTAGTGCTGTGATGTACGAACTTTGTTACTTGTATTTACAATTCTACAATGTCTGACTTAGGCTCCACAGGTGGGCATCTCAAGTGAACCTGTCATTCTAACCACTCCCATATTACGACCACCCTAAAAACTACAGCATAATGCATCAGCCTGGGCACCTCTAAATTGTACAAAGGAGGGAACAACACTGAAAATAAACTATGTGAAAATACTATTTCAACATTTACTGAACATTTGTTACACAAGGAGTGGACAGCAAGATTGATGGATCATTTTATAAAATGTCATACATCTATGTCTTACAAACAGTCATGAGTTTCATATCATGCAAGCAAAACAAATTGTTTCAGAACATTTTCAGATGCAAGTTTCTGTTATCCAAGGCCAGCTGAACAAGGGGCAGTTTGGCCATTATAGTCTAAAGCACAATCACTCTGGATACTTTGAAACTGTGTAAGCTTCAATTTTTATTCTAAAACGCTGATGTAGCAACCCCCCATGGCATACTGTTTGAGTTTAGCTATATGATTCTCTCATATTTTCTCATACAATATTTTCAGCAAATAAGAGAACCTGTGTTTTTTGGATACCATGACAACACCATATTTCTTCTGGATCTTCATTATCATTAACATTAAACCTGCACACATATCTACCACCATATTCATATGTATTTTTAGTGAATGGATGTTAGGAATTTCCTAAATGACCCACGCATCAATACTGACAATCAAAAATTTTTTTCCTTTCACTCGATACATGACAATTAAAATGGTTCAGACTAATTTTGAAAAACACAGTTTTCATATTGCACATTATATATAGAGAACATTTCTAGGTTCCAGATTATACACATGTCAAGTTATCTCAGATAAACAGTTCAAATAATATAAAGTCTTCATAAACACTACCGAGGCAGCCCTGAGACCTCAGCCAACCAAATAACAAACCTCAGAGAGACATCCTCGGCAAAGCTAATTAATCGTAACGGAGTCCCACTCCCGCAGGGAGACTACCTTCCTCTTCCCTTTAATGCTGCAGCTAATTTCACTGTCGCCACAGGAGTTGCCGATTGGCTTTCATTAATAGAAATATGTGGTTAATTCAGGGATAGGAGATATATCAAGTTTGTCCTTCAAGGGAACAAAAAGGCAAAGATTGTCACTTGGATGGAATTGTGTCTCCGGTATTTTTGATCAATCACTCAAGTATTTCACGTTGAATTGTCTTTCTGTTACACCAAAGGATGTGACAGAATGTCTTTTTATTACTGTTATCGTACACAACACAAGAACCACCTAGGCCTATGAGTATATCTTCTATTTGCACAGCTTAGCTCTCTGGTGCTATTTCTAGCCAAGGTTGCAAGCTGGCTTGGCATGCCAATCACACCAAAAAACAGAAAACCAATAATTATTTATGGAACCACCAGGATCCAAGTCGCCATGACAGATCAATAACACTAAAGCACAGAAGGAAACTAATTATTTGTGGATCTATTCAGCACAGTTCCTGTGAGAATGGCAGACATTAACTGCAGCAGTGAGCTTGTTGTTTATTGTGCAAAGTTCTGACAGTTTACAAAGGTGAAAATAAACTGGATTCCCAGGCTCTTGCATTTTTTAAGATATGAACATTTATAAATATTTTGACATATAGTCGGATTCATCTGGGAGTACCCATCAAACTGTTGCCGATTTTATAAGCTTACAGTTCAGTATTAAAAAATAAGCTACACTGAAAGACACAAAGGCATAATTAATCAGAAGGAAACCCAAAACAAATCATTTTAGCTATTTGGAGAATATAATTAATTCAATATTTGAGAAAACAGTTAAATTTTATCGTTTTATCCTCGTGATAAGTCAAGGTCATTGGTCACATGATAAAAATTTTGCTGAACGGTTGTCAGATATTCTAAAACAATGATCATCAAAGTGATGTTTACAAGGCCTACAGGCCTAATGCAAACCTGTGCAATGGTTTATACACCAGGTATAATGCTTCAATGCTTGGCCATTACTTTTCAAGTAGGCCTACATGTGTTACATTTATATGAACAATGCAAGTACTACACATTTTGTACAAGAATCAATAAGAAAAACATCATTGTTGAAATTCTGGCATGGGTGCACACAACACAAAAACAAGGGACCTATGGGTCACTGTGCTCAGCTGATGTTAACCTTGAAGGTAAAAATCTAAAATAATATCAAATGGAGATAAAGTGTAAGAGGAAGAGGTAATAAAGGCCATGGTTGGTTTATATGATTGGTTTGTATTGATGAGCAAGAAATTGTTGCAAAAAATATTTTGTGACCTGACCATGTGTTTCCTAATGTTGAAACTAAAGCATGTGAGCAGTTTGTGAACAAATGATCTGTACTATTACCATGATCATTAGTTGGTTTTTTGATTAACTGTTGACATTTCAGTAGTTTACACATTTGTTCAATTGAATCTATTTTTTTGTATAATATATATTATTAAATATATATGTAATTTTTTTTATGAAATGTATACAGTTGAAAAAGAGCTAATATACAACATAAAACAGGGCAAACAAAGCCTGATCTCAAATTCTGCTGAGGCAGGAAAATAATGAACAAATGTTTGTATTAAATCCTCATTTTTTTATCACATCAATTATTTTCTAATTTAAGTTTATATTTCTATACATTTCCAATTTAACATATATCTGAATATAAAAGTTAATTCATAATTCTCAATTGCATCATCATAAATCTCAATCTTGTCAGATAACACCACATCATGCATACAAATGTTTATTTATTTTTTACCACAAAAATATATCTTTTTAAATTTGCAAAACAATAAATATCTAAAAATAATACTTGATTTAGATTTCACAATTTTTAATTGTGTCTTTATTTATCCATAATGTGCTTCATATATAATAATAATATAAGCATACTGATGGGTTCAATTATATTTGTTAAAATCATTTAAAAGAAAATTGATTTCTTTAAAAATGCTACATTACACAACATTGCATCTTCTTGATTACACCTTGAATTATTTTTTCAAGGAAAGTTTTTGCATATCGGAGTGGAAACAGCATTACAATTAAGGAGATACAGTGAAAACAATAACAATTAGTGCATAACACTTGGTGGGTCGGGTTTGCGGGGGGGGGGGGGGGGGGGTGATTGGGGTTGTGATATGAGAATAACTGTACACCTGTCACAGCAGGGGATCTCCCCCAGTGACTGTAACAAATCAGAAACCCTGGCATAGCTGACTTCCAGTGACCTGGAGTGGGACCCTGCATCTGTAATCAAAGCAAGTGACTACAGGAAAAAAATCAATAACTAGCTTAATTTTCAAGCTTTTATTTTCAAATTTCAGATTTAGACAAACTAAATATTTATGTTTACATGCTATGAAAATTAAATCAATGGTGCTTACAGGAAAAAAACGTGCCATGGTCAAAGTTGGGCAAAATTTAAGGTACTGATTTTTTTTTTATGCTAATAACTTAAAAAATTTACAAAATTCAGATCTAATTTTTGGTAAACAATTGAATCTTAATTAAACATAGTTATATACTTGAGAAAATAGACTCTAGTTTCAATATTTTTCATGTTAAGTGAGTTATTATTTTTCCTGATTTTTTACAAAGTCCATTATGTTTGGGCCCATAACTTAAAGAATTTATACTTTACAGACTTAATTTCTGGCATGTACATAGGAACTATATAGAGGAATATTTATGGTAAATATGAGGAAAATCAGATGAGTGGTTTTGATAATAGGCAGTCCTGAAGTGTGAAAATAGGATTTTAATAAAAAATTGAGGTTTTTCCTTAATTTCTCAAAGGAACAAAGTCGCAAAGACCCAGTTTTCGGCTTGGTAGGAGATCTTGGGGACATCTAACATTATGCTGAATTTTGGATTCCTAGGTCTTACGGTTTCAAAACGTGCCACATCTACGGACGGACGGACGGACGGACGGACGGACGGACAGACGGACGGACGACGGACAATGGACCACGACTATAGCTCAGATGACTTATAGTCAGCTGAGCTAATGATTGTAGGTGGCACAATCAGCCTTGTATGCTACAAAGGTATCACAGATGTAAACATATGCCCAATTTCAGGCACATATATAAAACCCCTCCTTAGAAATAAGCAGGGACACACACTGTGAAAAAAATTACTGTAGGTGGTGCTCCAGTCTTGTTTATGACAAAGCTTTACGATATGTATAAATATGGCCAATTTCAGGCTGATATATAAAATTCCTCCAGAGAAATAGGCAGGCACATACACTGTGCTAAAGTCATTGTAGGGGGCAACACCTGTCTTGTGAACGAGAAAGCCATCAAAGACACACAGACAGGTCAATATATCAGGCCAATACATCAAACTTCTCTTGAGTTTGATGCACTGGGCTGACCATGCTTAGGTGAGAAAAGCAGTTGCCCCGAGTGAACTTTGACAAATTGCTGGCTCAAGCTTCTGCACTGAGTGAATGAACTCTTGACCTGCACCTGGCTAGACTGAGTGAACTTTTGACCTGTACCTGGCTGCACTGAGTGAACTCTTGACCTGTTGCCTTATCTGATACAGTTGCCAGTCCGCCAAAGCTATAGATAGATCCAGGCTGACCTTTGGCCTGTTGCCAAATCTGAAATAGTTGGCAGTCTGCCAAGCTATATAACCTGAAATCTAAATGTCTAGTGACATGATGTAATAGATGCTGATAAACTGGTGCCAGGCTAGATGTAACTGCTTCACACAGCTAACATATATGGTAAAATGACTCAATTGAATTTACATAATTCAGCCAAAAATCATTCATGTGGAACCATTAAAGACAATTATTATAAGAATTATTGTGGGGATTATTCTTGTAAAATATTAAACAAATTGGCTTCAGTGGCATCAGTTGAAAAACGTTTTGCAGGTTTATAACTCATATAGGAAGATACAGCAAACTGGCTAACTTCAGCTTCCTGTAACTCAGCCAAAAAGCACTGAACCAAAACCATTTAAACATACTTCAGAAACCTCTACCCTAGGATCATTTCTGTGTGAACTATTAAACAATTTGGCCATGTGGTTTCAGAGAAGCTCTTTGTAGCCCTCAGTATGATACAGGCACTGGTGACCCCCTTACAAAAAGGCTGATGCAGATGGCGCCACCAATACCTCAATTTCAGATATGACTCATGTGACCAACATTGGCATAAAATTTGGTGATGATAGCTCCAGCTGTTTCTGAGAATGGAATTTTTGTATGCCTTTATTTGAAAGATGACTAAGTTCAACATCCTGTAATTCGGCCAAAAATCACCGAACTGGAACCATTCAAACAAACTTGAGAGAGATTGTTTCTCGGATTATTTCTGTGAAATATTGGACAATTTGGCTTGATGGTTTCAGAGAAGAAGATTTTTAAATGTTTTTAAGCTTTTTCCCAATAAAATCTAAGTAAATGCAGATAGCCAAACTAGATGTGTCGGAACGACACGAATGCCCCCGCCTTGGGCAAATTAGAAACATTTGTAAAATTTGTAAAATTTTTTAAGTTCAGGAGGTGTCGTATGGTCAAAAGTAGGTCAACAAGGGCAAAATGCAAACTCGATCTGTAACGGGTCATTATCAAGCAACACACCAAAAATCATGCCAGTATATGCAGGCATTGTGAAAAAAAGTCCATACATGTGCATTTTCCATAAAAATTTCTGTCTTTCATGAAATTTTCTATGTTTAGGAGCCGTAAAACAATCAAAAGTAGGTCAACCGGGATGAAACGCAAACTCGATCTGTAACTGTCATTATCAGTACAAAAAAGTCAGTACATATGCATTTGTTATGAAAATTTATATTTTTCATGAAACTTTCTATGTTTAGGAGCAGTCAAATGGTCAAAAGTAGGTCAACTGAGACAAAACAAGAACTCGATCTGTAACTGGTCATTATCTGCCTACACACCAAAAATCAGGCCTGAATCTGCAGGCACTGCAAAAAAAAGTCCATACATGTGCACCTTTTAATGAAATTTCTATGTTAGAGCACCGTCAAACGGTCAAAAATAGGTCAACTGGGACAAAACGTGAACTTGATCTGTAACTGGTCATTATCTGCCCACACACCAAAAATCAGGCCAATATCTGCAGGTATTGTGAAGAAAAGTCTGTACAAGTGTATTTGTCATGAAACAAGTGACCCATGGGTCATGACGCTCAGCTGCCAAGCATGACCTGTGGCATCATGGAGATTCACAACTTCCAGTCAAATTTTGAAGAACCAATTTGTTGAAAATTTTCTATGAAAACAGAAATATATATCACCTATGTCTGGTTAAAACACAGTGAATTGATGGTCTGAGGAAAATGCATGATTGTTAAGCTATCAGGAACTATTCCAACAGCTTGCTTGAAACCTGTCAGTCTCAAAGGAACACCACAAAGGGCAAATATAAGATCAAAATATATATAGCAAAAATCAAGGAAATACATGCAAGAATTATTGAGAAACAGGTGCTTCTGCATGAATTTTTATTCAATATAAGCCAACTGTACTGCACTTTTATAAATGATGGTAATATTTATTCAGAAATATTTGACCCAATCCTTTACAAGATTACATAAATATACATCCAACTGCATTCACTTTAACTGTTCTTGAGATAATATGATCAAAAGGAATTAAAAGATGGTTGCCTGGTGGCCATATGGGACTTCTGACAAGTCTGAAATCAGACAACAAACATTCTCTAAATCGGACCAAACATTAAAGAAAAATTACTGAAACTGCACTGAAGAAAGAATTTCTAAGGTGGCTAACTGGCAGACATAATGGACTTCTGACAAGTATGACATTTGATATCCCACATTCTCCAATAAGAGACCAAATTTGGGGCAAATTATCCAGTAATGAATGCCCAAAATAATTCAAAAGGCATGTCCAGGCCCTCATATCAGATTTATAGATATGCAATTGTAAAAAGTGTAAGTCCAATATTTTTTATTATCACTCTGCTTTTCAATGGGGTCAGCAGGGTAGGTAAACTGCCAAACCTGAAAGAAAAGAAATGCAGAAAGCATGACTAAGAGTCTTGAAATAAAACAAAAAGCCATCCTAAATCAAGGTACACATCCACATATAATGAGAACAAACACTTGCTTTTATATGTGGTGATATATATTAAAATATTCAGATATCTAGGAAACTAAGTTTATTGCTAGGATTCCATAAAATAAACTGCAAAATGTTCCCATCATCTTATAAATCAGTAGCTAAACCTTAACACTTAACTCTCATAGTCTTAATGCCTGGCTGAAGTATTCCAACAACAGTGTTTTTGTTATGAAGTAAGGAGGTACTTTATCACTGAGCCTTATCACTTAATAGGCTGATACAAAAGGGAGTCATATGTCACGAGTGTCACTCACAATTACAGCCACACAGGGAGAATTACCAGCTGGAGTGGGATGGTTATATATACAAGAAAAATAGAGATGGTCTATAAAATAAGTAATTGTGAACATCCCTGACCTATGACCTTGGCCTTTTGCCCATATATCAACTGGATTCTTTCTAAATGATGGGTAACTACTAACCACTTAAATCTGGTGTAATTACTTGGCAACCAATGGGTGAATAACTTTGACCTGCAACCTTTAACCTGCTGACCAGCTGACCCCAAAATCAATAAGTTATTTATTCAAGCAAAAAGACTCATAAATATGAAGTTTGAGTCAAACTGAGTGATGCATAGATGTGGCATATGTGAAAGACTGAAGGTTTGGGTTGAACAGTTACACTTGAAATATGCTCACAAGCATTTAGAACAATTGAATATTGTGACCTTGACCTTTGACTTTTTGACCTCAACATCAATAGGCTTCTTCCATTATTGGTAGGTAAGCCATATAAGACAGATGGAAGGTACAGATTGAAAAGTTTGCCTGAAAATGACTCCACGCAAGAAGTGGGTGCTGTGAACTTGACCTTTGACCTCAAAAATCAACAGGTCTTTTCCCCTGTTGGCAGAGAAGCGATATCAGTGCTAGAAGGTTTGGAATGAAAAGTCTAGCTTGAAATGTGTCCACAACCTTTTCAAAGAAGTGGATCCTGTGACCCTGACCTTTGACCTTGTGACCTCAAAATCTATAGGATTCTTCTCCAACTTAGTAGGTGAGCTATATGTGAAAAATCAAAGAATTGGGCTTAAAATGCATCCACAGGCTTTTCAAAGAAGAGGCTCCTGTGACCTTGACCTTTGACCTTTTGACCTAAAAAAAATTATGGTTCTTCCCCTGTTGGTAGGTGAGCTGTATGTGAAAGATGGAAGGTTTGGGGTGAAAATTTTGTCTCAAAGAGTTATTTCTGGGGGGTGCAAACACACCCCATAACTTCGAGAATATAGGTCGCAGTGACCTAATTTCAGGTTTGCAAGGAGATCTTTTTATAACCTCTAAGACTGCATAGGGTTCATGGCCCTAGCCCCTACGGTTACGATTTGTGCCCTGCTAACGGCCGGACGACCGGCCGGACGGCCGGACGGCCGGCCGGCCGGACGGACAGACGGATGGACGACGGACAAAGACCCATCGCTATAGCCCAGCATGACTGAAAGTCAGCTGAGCTAAATATATATTTTACATGAAATTTTCTATGTTCAGGAGCCGTAAAACAGTCAAAAGTAGGTCAACCGGGACGAAATGCGAACTCCATCTGTAACTGGTCAATATCTGCCAACACCAAAAATCAGGCCAACATCTGCAGGCACTGCGAAAAAAAGTCCGTACATGTGTATTTGTCATGAAATTTCATATTTTTCATGAAAATTTCTAAGTTTAGGAGCCGTAAAACAGTCAAAAGTTGGTCAACCGGGACGAAACGCGAACTCGATCTGTAACTGGTCTATATCTGCTCACACCAAAAATCAGGCCAATATCTGCAGGCATTGCGAAAAAAAGTCCGTACATGTGTATCTGTCATGAATATTTCTATTTTTCATGAAATTTTCTAAGTTTAGGAGCTGTAAAACTGTCAAAAGTAGGTCAACCGGGACGAAACGCGAACTCGATCTGTAACTGGTCTATATCTGCCCACACACCAAAAATCAGGCCAATATCTGCAGGCATTTAAAAAAAAAGTCCGTACAATTGTTCGATTTCGGAATGACGGAAAGACGGAAGGACGGAATGACGGACATGGGTAAAACTATATGCCCCGGCCACTTTGTGGCGGGGGCATAAAAATAAACAAAATCCGATAGAGTTTTTCAGATGACTGATTTTATGCATAAAGTTTGGTGATGCTAGCTCCTGCTGTTTTTGAGATAAAATGGGTAAACGTACAGATCCCGCACGACGCTGCACCATCGCATAAGCTCAGAGGTTCACTAAAAATGTTTAGAATGACTTTTAGATGACTTATAGTCAGCTGAGCTAAAAAACCCTATCCTAGAATATTTTTGTGAAAAATTAAACCATTCAGCTTGACAGTCTCATCATAAAACATTTTTAAGCTGACAGTAGCTAAAATTAAAAGGTTCTGACCGTAAAAACCAGGTTGATGTAGGTGACGCCACAAAAACTGCAATTTTAAATATGAATCACTTGACCAACATTTGCACAAAATTTTATGATCCTAGCTTTTATTGTTACTGAGATTGTTAAGTTAGTATGCTAACTTGCTGAATGACTAATTTCAAATTCCTATAACTCGGCCAAAATTCATCAAACCAAAACGATTTGAACAAACTTGAGAGAGCTGATCTCTGGGATCATTTCTGTGAAATATTGAACCATTTGGCTGAATGATTTCAGAGAAGAAGATTTTCAAAGGTTTTTTAGCTTTTTCCCTATAAAATGTAAGTTTATGCAGGTGGTGACACAAAACACTCAATCCCACACCATTTGATATGTGACAGATTTTTGCATAAAATTTGGGGATGCTAGCTCATGCTATATCTGAGAAATCATGGATTAATGTACTGATGACCGATGACCCCTGTACAGAAAAGGTCTATGCAGGTGGTGCCACCAATACCTTTATTTAAATATGACTCATGTGACCAACATTTGCATAAAATTTGATGATGATAGCTCCAGCCATTTCTGATGTTGTAATTTTTGTATCCTTTTTTGGCCAAATGACAAAGGTTCGATAATAACTAATGGCTCAACTAGCAAAACCAGGATGACTATAAGAGTTTGTAAAAAAAATTAATTTTATTTCATTTTACAATGTTTTATTTATGATCCTATTTTTGTCCATCTGACACTCTTGTGTTGGCCTTACATTGTGAACATATAAAAGTTTGAGAAAGTGACTGTCATTCCTGGAGGAGCGATTTGATATTAGCTGATCAGGCTTCCATAAAAATTAAATTTAAATCTTTGGTTTGGCTGAATTTAAGTTGCAAGAGGGACATGTACCAACTTGATTTCCATCATCGTTCATCAGGTGGTTTTAGTGGACCAGTGGACCTGGAACTATAAGGACAATCTATACAGTGACAGAGTGGACTGCTTGCCTGGAGTGTCACAGCACCAGGTATAAGAGGAGACCTGATCTGACAATGAACAAACTAAATATAATGTAAACTGCTAACGAGTGATACTTAAAAGGGATGGATATGGTATCTTGGAAAACGGGGGTCAGCAGCTTGGAGAGATAAACAAGCATACCAGGAGGGCTGGTAAACTTATATTCTCATGTGCCAACAGTTACAGAACAAAACGGTGTAAGATGTTTTTCACTATTAACTGTACATTATTCTATTTTCCCAGTTTTTGTTGTTGTTGCGAAAGAGGGGCAGAGGGCCCCATGCACCCTCCACTAAATTTGCCCCTGATTAAATTACATGTACTGTGGAATGTTAATGAATTCATGGATTTACCTTAAGTTTGTTGTTGATTTCACTCCAGCGCTGGTTTAGATGTGTAAGTTCTGGCTCCACCATACGCTGGTATTTCCCGCTTTTGTTAATGAGATCAACGGCGGAGTCCCGAACCTGATCAACATGGCTGCTCAGCTCACTCTGTTCTCGCTGCAGCAACTGTAAATGAAAATCAAGACACAGTTAACTCATGTTTCTTGTCCTTCCTCATTAATCACTAATATTATCTAAATTAATTAGAACTCCTTTTGCATATTAAATATATATTTCAATTAAATGTTTGCAATCTACAAGCAATCCCTGGAAGCCTCCCCTCAACCTGTAACTGGGTAATAATTGGGGATCGATAATAGAGTGTATGACCTTTAGAATAAGGTCAAGGTAAAAAATAAATATCATGTGCAAACCTGTGACCTGTAGGACGAAGAAGAAAAATTTGAAATCAATGTTTTTGCACTTGGAGGGACCTAAGTGGGTCCAACAAAATTTTTTTATCCAAATATGAAATAGAAATAGACTGATCAACCTCCACCAGCCTGTCCATCCTAAGGGGGGAGGCTTAATTACATTTGCTGACTGCTTGTGAACATATTTTTAAAATCATATTCTACCTAATGCAAGTATTATGATATGCTATGATATACTTACAAATTGTAAAATTCATTTCATACCCAACATGATAAAGTGTTCCCTTTCACTCTTTTATGTAGAAATAAGCAGATTATATCACTGACATCCTCTGGTTTACCATGTTATTCAAAATATTCCACTAGTGTCACAAAAACACACATATGGGCACAATTGCACTCTCACAGAATCACCTTTAATATATGTATCTATGCAGAATATCATTTTGATGATCTTAAAACTGAATTATTGTGTTTGGGTGTTAAATCTCATTTACAGAGGTTGTTGTATATTATTATCACTCAATATTATACTGTGTTTTACACATGTACTCTTTTCAGAACAAATGCAGACCAAAAAAATGTCTTTGAAACAATTTGAAAATTAGCAACTATTTCATGAACTTTAAGTTGTGGAGGTGCAGGGTTCAATCCCCTTATAAGCCTTATAAGCAATACTTATTCCCTAAACCTTGGGTTCTACCGGTATTACAGATACTCTAATGACCTCCTTTTCCACTCTCAAAGCCTCCTATAAGAAATGGAAAGCAAGTCATCATCCAATGTAAGTACATTAGGTCATGCGACATTTTTTTGAGTGACACTGTGTCCCGGTACCACTTTAAAGATTAGTGGCAGGACCCACACTGTCTGATAGGATTTGAAAATATATGGAGTCCAATTCAGATGCCTGTCAAAATTCTCAATTTATTTCCCCAGTGGTCTGTCAAACTTGTATCTTCTTTATTCAGAGAGGTAATTGAAAGCATGATGGCCATATTGAGGAACCAAGGTCATTCCAGTTCACTTTCTGCAAATATGGCATGACAGTCAAATAAAGGAAAGTCAGCTCTGTAAAACCAGCTGATGTCAAAGTCAAAGGTAAAGTCACTGGGGACTGCTATCTTATAGTATCTGTAACTGAAAAAATTAGCTAGAATGTTTCAATATTTTATCATGATTAAGCTATTGGCCACTTTTGTGGGTTTATCTTGTTATATGTTAGGACATATTATTATAGGTAGAAGCTGAAGGCGGTTGGGGGGGTTTCTTTAAATCAATACCTTTGTTACACTTATTTACAGGTGACTGCACACAAACTCTGATCTTATGATTACGACTGTCAGTCATGGACTAGACTTGTACCTTCTCAGATATGATATAACACTGGGGGTCAAATATATCAGACTTCTGGCTGACCACATCATCTTCATAAATGGTGGAGAGTGAAGCGTGATGACCGGTCGGGCTGGGGGGAGAGGGCGGGGGAGAGAAACCCCGATCAGGCCTGTCAGTCAATTCCAGTGCTCCATAAGCATCAAAAGGCTGAATTTCCGCTTGCGGGCTGCTTGCATGGACAAATTCTGGACCGGAATAATCAGTGGCGTCCACGTTCATGTTAGAGTGTAGGATCCAATCTGTCTCGCTGTGTATATAAACCGGCCGCCCTTCATACACCAAACTAGGTATGCTATTATTTTCTTCATTAAAAGCATCTATAAAATGTCTGGGACTGCTGGAGATGCTGCTAGCTGTGTCAGCTTCTATTATATAAGCGTCATACTCGGTGTCGCCAGAATGTATAGAGGACGTGGCTGTATTATAGGCTGGGACAGCCTGCCAGGGACTGCTGTGATGAGCTGCTGCTGAATCTGAGCTGGAACTGTCCAGCAGCAGACCATCGGTCACAGTGTAAGGTACGCAGGGGATGCTGTCCTCATCAGCACTAGCATTGCTGTGAAGCTGCTCACCCAGCTGGCTTACACTTGTCTCTTGACCAATCTTGCTTATAGTTATATCACTGTGCATGTAAGGATTAGTGTCAGCAATAATTTCACCCCAAGTTTGCTGTTTTATATCTGCAGGGTCGCTCTTTGACTGGTCAAGCTTATAAGAGTCCCTTGACCACTGGTCAAGATCAGATTCACTCTGCCCTGACTCCAGGTGATCGTGCTTGGTGGGGGAGGGCGATTTGTTTACCCCCATAATAATATGCTGTCCCTTGACTGTCTCAGCTTCAGGAAGAGCCAGCACCCCACCACTGGCTGATATTTGATCAATGACTGTTGCAGTGAGCGTGGATGTCTGCCAGCCTTGACCACTGATCTGGTTGGGGGAAGCACTATCAGCAGGTTTAATTTCCACTGTGTTTACAGCCATCGATGAACCCTGCGAGCAAACATTACCACTAAGTTCCCAGTGATCACTTCCAGGGCTGTAATCAACTTGCGTGGCTGTGGTAGTCATTACACTGGGGCATTCAGCACTGTTCCAGCCCTTGTTGTGCTGGTTGTTTGAGCTTTGTAAATCCATCTCTGTACAGTCCACAGTGGCTGGACCAGTCCTGGCACAGTACATACTTGTGGCTGGCCGGTCTTGCTGTGAAATGACATCGATATCACTGTCAGCGTGGGAGTACTGGGAGACTGTCTTTAATGCTTTAGTCCCTTCCTGACTGCAGTCTGCAGGAGCTGCATGCTTATCCCCGGTTTCTGCTAGTGCTGCTGTTTGCTGTGGGAACACTTCTGCCAGGGTTGCAGAGTTTTTATTTATGCTCACTAATGGAGGCTCCTTGATATCTGTGACTTTATCTCCTTTTTCATGCGCTGTTTCAGATGCATCTAATAACGCACTGGAAATATGAGCTGGTCCACAAGGCTTGGTTAGATATCCATCAGGAATACTGTCCCCTATATAACAACTACTGCTCTCTTCAGGCAAAAAGAAAGAAAATTCCGTCTCACTTGCATCACTGCTTGATATTGATTGGTTATCACTGATGGAGAACGAATGATCCACAGCAACAGCCGTAAAAGTCGAAAAACAGTTTGTTCCACTGACACTGTGTGCAGAATTGAAACAACTGGGTGAGGGGAGCTCCTGATGTAAACCACCATCCGTGCACGGTCTTTCTGCAGTGATCATATGGGTCTCGTCACCTACAGGTGCAGGGAGGCTAAACGTGAACTCCTCACTCACTTCTCTGTGGCTACAGCAGCCAGAACTTGCATCAGTTACAGCATCTCGGGTTGTTGCTTCATCAGCCTGGCTGCAGGCATTCAGTGTGAACGTAAATGTGACTTCTTGGTCCATGCTGACCTTTGCAGGGTTGCGTTCTTTTGACTTATATTACGTCTGTACCTGCCATTGTGTCAAAAACCCTATTGATTCAGTTCATTAGGCCATGAGACGAGACTCACACCCGGTGACCTAGTGCTAACTCTCGCAATATTTCAACCATACAGCCCTGTTTAAATTAACCACATACTGGCAAAAATAAGCCTGAAATATTGCCTGTCACTTGGCCTGTTGAAACTGAAGGACTTGTTATGACTCTTACGTAGTAATAAACCCTAACAGTTTACACACAGGGCTGGACTGGTTTAGTAACTGCCTGGCTGAACAATGGCTTGATCTTGACAGTCACCCTGTGAGTGTGGCTGCACTTGCTGACTGACTGTCTGCTCTGTCCTGGATGGTTACCAGGTTACTGTGACTTATCATCCAGGAATGATAATACTGGATAATTAATCAAGTATATTTACACTGTGATAATTATACTCATTAGGCATTACAGCAGAGCCTACAAGACAGTAAATGCCACAGAATACACACCAATCATAGTATCATGCAAAGTGTTTTCAGTTCCTTAACAATGTCATCACTCATATAGAAATATTTCTCACAGATATTTCCATGAAATAACCGTTGGAATCCCGAGTCAACAAATATAGTTACTTTCTGCTTGTATCTTTTTCTTCTCAATACATTTGATTTCATTTGTTTATACTTTTTTATTTAGCTGGAAGAGGAATTTATTTCACTCTGTTAAAAACATTCCACTTTCTCTCAAGGCAATGTTTTCAACATCCAGAATATTCCTGATATTTTGGATAACAATTTGATATAAATTTAACAACATATATATTCTATTAGATTAGTTTTGTATTTTTAAGCATAAAAATACAGAATTAATGCATTATAAAAATAAACTATGAGTAGTCCCCCCCAGTGGAGCAGATTTTTAATGACATTGATATCATCCTTATTATACTCTATCAAGTATCAGGGAATATCATGCCAAGGATATCATATGACATCCAGGTCACCAAAGTGCCTGGTGATATCACAGCACAGATTTTTCACCACAAGCTAAAAGTGAAAAAACTAATCCACAGGGTTATACTGTGAAGAAAACATGTGAGTGTATCAAAGGATACGGAGATGGATAGCTCTAATTACTTACAATTACGGTGATTAAATCACTGCCTATAAAATAATCCTGCAACCATCTGTCTAATTACACCAGATTAGAGTAATTAAATCACAGAGGAATTGACACTTTCTCTGCTCTCTCTGAGGCAGCACATACAGGGGGCACGTTTAAACGAGATGGCTTATCGTGTTATCTGGTTACGATTCCCATCTCAGAAGGTTGTTCTTGATCAATACGCGGTGACCGTTCTCTCTCTCCCTCCAGACTCGTAGCAGTCTGCCCGCTATGGCTCTGCACTCCTACACAGCCAATAAATGTGTATGTTACCAGTAACTGCTGCTCATAAAATCACTTTTATCCACTCACTAACTTTAAGCCGTAACAGCTGTGTAATGGTTATTGTATTGCTTACACAAAAACTACTAGCAGTCTTATCCGCGGAATAAATTATATGGTAATCCTTGTATATCCTTGGAATAAATAACAAGTATATCAAGATATCCTTGCAATAAATCCTATGTATATAGGAGGACTTCTTTGTAATCTGTGTTATAAATCATATGACTAGACATCCTGGAAATGACATATATACCACTGTTATCCTTGTTGTCACTGTCTTATGTTAAATATCATTATTATCTTCAAGTTCTGGTGATTTTTTATAAATAAAATAATCAAGTAAAATTTCTTCATGAATGAATCATTATCCTTTGATTAAATGCTGTAAAATGACTTTGTGGTTCCCTAAAACTGAACCCTGGAGGCAAATGAAATCCTTGTAAGAACTTGAAGGAATTCATATCCTTTTAGCTAATGTGATTCTTCATCTTTTTTATAATGAATTACTGGAATTCATGTAAAGTGTTATCCAAGATATAATTGTTATCTTTTGGAAATTACTATTTGCTTTGAGTAAATGTTATCCTAGTAGAAATTCATCCTTAAAACAGCTGTTATCCTTGTCATTATTATCCTTGTGCCAAGTGTTATCCTATCAGTAGCTGATATATCCTTATAATGCATTAAAGGATCTATTTTTAGAAACTGCTTTGCGGGAACAATTGTTATCCTTGATATTATTCCTTTCACTAAAGCAGCTGTTATCCTAGAGACAATGGTTATCCTCTACTCTTATCCTGGAGACAATAGTTATCCTCCTAGGTTATCCTGGATACAATAGTTATCCTCCTAGGTTATCCTGGAGACAATAGTTATCCTCCTAGGTTATCCTGGAGACAATAGTTATCCTCCTAGGTTATCCTGGATACAATAGTTATCCTCCTAGGTTATCCTGGAGACAATAGTTATCCTCCACTGTTATCCCGGCAACACCACAGCAGTTCCAGCAGCGTCTTCCCAGCAGCTACAAACAGCCACGACCCCAGCTGGTACAGAAGCAGAGATGAAGACAATCCCTGCTAGAGACACAGCATCCTGTACCTGAGGATTAAGGGATGCTGGGTAACACCTGGGGGTAGGGTGATTTATGGGGCTGTACCCATTATTCTAGTGGGGTGGTGTATCTCCCTTCCTTTGAGTACAGCCCCTGTGTATGCTGAAAGGTGACAGCTTTAGACAGGTTGTACTGACACATTTTTGACATCATCTACTACTGTTAATGAAGATAAGTCGACATTGTTGTGTATTTTTCATAGGGAGGAATTAAAAATATGATAAATTACAGGTAGTAAATCTGACATCCTGTTATAGTATATATGACATCCTTCTATTGTGTATATCAAAACATATTTTACTGTACTGCCAGAGTCTTTCAAACTTTTTAATAGCACTTACAGAAAGCAGCTAGTACAACAATCCTGGGTGATCCATTGGTGTATCTGTAAGTATTGTACCTAATGTAGGATGAGTATTAGCAACCAACATTTTATTTCACTGGAGACAAACTTGTTATAAAAAAAAATTCTTGGGCCTAAATTTTTAATCTTGACTAAATGAAAGATAAGGTGTGCAGTTTGAGGTTAGAGAACTCTTGGATGAGCACTTTCATGTTAGGTTACAAATATGTGAGAATGATTTAGACTAAATTAGACTGATTTGCTTGTCATCATTTTGCTAAAGTATGAAAATTAATATGCAGAGGAAAAAATATAATGTCAGAAATCTGCAACAAATTTGTCTTAAAGGACCAAACATTACCATTTTCCTTAAAGAGGTGACATATAATAAATGGAATAATTATGGGTATATGAAGGCATCATACTTCTCCAATACCATTAAAACAATGAGCAGATGAAGACAACAGAGAACAAATGCAGGTGGCGCCCTCTGGAGTGAAACTTGTATGTATTTCCAACATAAGAGAACTAAAACTAAACTTCAATCAGCCAAGTTACTGATATTAAAGTTATCACCAGTTATGGCTAACTGACAGTCTGGGCATCTTTATCAGCCAAGTTACTGATATTAAAGTTATCACCAGTTATGCCTATGACAGTCTCGGCATCTGGAAAATATACAAATTAGGACACATGGCCATACTTTGCTGGACATGTTGACATACTAGGTACATACACCTGACCTCCCCTCTACCTGAGTGGAATGACCTGAGTAAACAGAGAAACGTACACAATGATATATATACACATGGCTGACAGCAGGTTCACCTTGTAACAGCAAGAGTCCAGCGCTGGACTGCAATTAATCAGTTAATGTGAGAATGGGCAGTCCAGTACACTGGGACAATATTTACAATATTTTAGCTGATTATAGCTGCCACCATATTTACAGACAACTGATATGCTGGGTCACTGCAGCATCTGGTGAAGCAATTACCATGGTTATGTTGTAGCGCTAGCGGGATCTGGTGTTTGTGGGGAATTAGTAAAACACAAACAACAATAAGTCCTCAAGTGGTAGAGACGGTGTATTCAGTGAACACATGTATACAGCATGCTGGTCAGTTCATGTCTGTCCAGCTCAGTGGTCAATTCAAATCTGCTGCTGTCCAGACATCTGGCAGCATCCTTATACTTTGACCCTGATGCTACCAGGGTGACACTGATGGGCTGCTCATTAACACTGATAGGATCATGCCAAGATACATACATTTACATTCTATTACAGCAATTAATTAATCTGTGTTTCCTCATGTTACTGACACATTATACAAAAACTACCTTATGAAATTAAATGAAACTTTACATCCACATGAAATGTGACCCAAAGATTATAAATGTAGAAAATGGTATCAACGCATGGTTCTTCACATATAAAGTTAATAGTACAGTTTGAACATAAACAATTAATTAGCATCACCTAATAAAGCTCTACCACAGTTATTTTCCTAAGGATGGATCAATGGCATGTTTGTGGATGAAGGTTACCATACACTAAGAATGAATGATAAAGTAACAAGTTTCTGGATTTATGTTTTTATCTGATAATCCTGAAATCTTGACCTCTCCACCTTGTTGTTAAGATACTACAGTAGAACGACGTACCAAGGTTTTAACACTACTGCTTTTCTCTGCCTTGAAGGACTGGTGGGTATTGAACCAAGTACCTACAGAAGCTCAGACCTACAATTATCATGTCACAGGGGCCAAGATGTTAGCTATCACTGGTGATCAAATGTTCATGATATATCTTCAAATCTGAAATATTCTAAACTAGAAGATATGTTTAGTAATTAGTGATGTTAATATATATATATATATATGATTCCTTCAAGACAGCTTAAACATTTTATCCTGTTGAATCACCAATATAAAGTCTTCTGGATTTCAGGTTTTCTGTGAACATTTCTAGGAATAATCCAAATTTGAAACCTCCACCACCAGAATGTTAAACCAGCTCCAGGACTGTTAAAATGTCACTGCGTGTTCTGCTTTTGACAAGCCGGTGGATTATACATGGGGCATCCACCTGGAATCCAAGATAAACATACACTCTACAATGACAAAATGTTGTTCTTTTTTTATTAAGCTAGAATTCTGCATTTGTGACCAATCCATGTAGCAATCAGTTCAGCAGTTCAGTACAAATTTGGATGTAAATTCCAAGAATGTCACTAAACAGTGGTTTGTAAGCAACTTTGATGGTGATAAATAACTCCCCTTGACAGACTATGTTTTTATCAATGCACTTAACGGTAAATAAACAATGTTGAAAGCTTTAAAAGCTTCGAATCAGTCTTAATGAGAATGTCAGAACTGGAAAATGTTTCCACTTTTATTGTAAATTTTCCAAACATTTAAAGTTAAATAATCATAAATCGATGTTACTGTCATGCTTTTTATTTTTATAAGAGACCATACACAACTTTTCATTGACAGAAACAAATAAGATCTTATCCTTTTATCCAGTACAGTAAAAAAATTTTTCATTTTCAACTGAACCATATAAACTGTATAGCAGAGTTGATATTGTAAAATATAAACCAGCAAAGATTGATCACACTGTTTTTCTAGCAGGGAGGTTATATTTCAACCATGTCTGTTTGCATGTTGGCTTGTTGGTTTGTTTGTTAGCAGGGTCAAACAGTAATAATGTTCCAATTTAAATAAAACTTTGAGGAGAGAGTGACAGGCCTCAGATTTTGGTGAGGATCCTGGGTGGTTCCAGCAGGCAGAATTAAGGACTGTTTGTCTTTATAGCAGACTTATGGTGGTTCCAGCAGGCAGAATTAAGGACTGTTTGTCTTTATAGCAGACTTATGGTGGTTCCAGCAGGCAGAATTAAGGACTGTTTGTCTTTATAGCAGACTTATGGTGGTTCCAGCAGGCAGAATTAAGGACTGTTTGTCTTTATAGCAGACTTATGGTGGTTCCAGCAGGCAGAATTAAGGACTGTTTGTCTTTATAGCAGACTTATGGTGGTTCCAGCAGGCAGAATTAAGGACTGTTTGTCTTTATAGCAGACTTATGGTGGTTCCAGCAGGCAGAATTAAGGACTGTTTGTCTTTATAGCAGACTTATGGTGGTTCCAGCAGGCAGAATTAAGGACTGTTTGTCTTTATAGCAGACTTATGGTGGTTCCAGCAGGCAGAATTAAGGACTGTTTGTCTTTATAGCAGACTTATGGTGGTTCCAGCAGGCAGAATTAAGGACTGTTTGTCTTTATAGCAGACTTATGGTGGTTCCAGCAGGCAGAATTAAGGACTGTTTGTCTTTATAGCAGACTTATGGTGGTTCCAGCAGGCAGAATTAAGGACTGTTTGTCTTTATAGCAGACTTATGGTGGTTCCAGCAGGCAGAATTAAGGACTGTTTGTCTTTATAGCAGACTAATGCACTCTACTTGCCAATGATGATTACGGTGATTCCTCTGCGGCGTCTTTCAGGGGAGGGGGTTGGGGTGTGGACATGGGATCCTGATGAACGGGTGGTTCCAGCAGGCAGAATTAAGGACTGTTTGTCTTTATAGCAGACTTATGGTGGTTCCAGCGGGCAGAATTAAGGACTGTTGGTCTTTATAGCAGACTAATGCACTCTACTTGCCAATGATGATTACGGTGATCCTCTGCGGCGTCTTTCAGGGGAGGGGGTTGGGGTGTGGACATGGGATCCTGATGAACGGGTGGTTCCAGCAGGCAGAATTAAGGACTGTTTGTCTTTATAGCAGACTAATGCACTCTACTTACCAATGATGATTACGGTGATTCCTCTGCGGCGTCTTTCAGGGGAGGGGGTTGGGGTGTGGACATGGTCAGGGAGGCGTTTCAGTGGGTGTAGGTGTTGTTGCCCCCTAAATAAGCACTAATCTAGTCACTTTATGGTTGCCAAAGGAACACAATAAGGCAGCCATGGGTCCAGACCCCTCCAAATAATACTTTTTTCCCCATTTGAATGCTCTCTACTGAGAGCTCTCTAGTTGCCAGTAGTCTTGGTTATTGCCCAGTCAGTGCTACATCATTGTGGTATCTTATATAGAATCATAGTTCCTTATATGACAAATCACTGGTTTTAAATACATCAGACCAATGTTATGCTTCAGAGCCAGAGAAAAAAGTCCATCTCGTACATAAGGCATGTGTGTCCAGTACATCATGGCCTGATCAGGCAAACACAGCAGGAGTAATAAACATTAGAGAAATCCCCTTCTGTCTTAATGTACTGTGGTTTGTACCTGTGGTCTGGGTTCAATTAAGATCGCATCCTTCAGGCAGCAACTCCTGATGCTTCTGTACCCACAGCTACCGGGAGAATATACACAATTTATAGCGGCCCTCTCCGGTCGGCCACGTCGCCCTGATTAATGTTCAGTGAGTTAATCCTGTCTTTCTCCTGCTGGATTAACAGTATTATCCGTGTCCATAGCAGGATGATAAGCGATGATGTATTTTAATGGTGTCTCACTGAGCAACATGGCAAGTCAATACATCAGCCCCTCAGCAGACCTTTACTGCCCAGCTCCCACCATATTTACCTAACAGCCAGGACAGTGAAGCTGTCAGCCTGTAACATATTACATTATCAGCAGCAGCTATCAGTTCCCTCACAGACTGCTGGTAATGTCTTTAATCTTCATTACTTACAGTTATGTCACCTGACTAGATATAAAGAAGCAGTGCATCCTGAGTACAACACATAGACCTCCACCATGACCTGACATGTGGCACAAAGAAAAAGTCAAGGGAAAAACTATTATCCAAACATCTGATGAGGAACTTTAATTTTACATCACCTAATTTTTAACTCAATGAAGTAACAATCCATACACAAAAGAGCTATTTAATATAATAATTTCATTGTCGTCTGTGAAGCAATAATAAGGGATCATGAAAGGCCATCATATAAAAAGATCAAAATTATACAAATTTTTACCAGTTTTTTTTTTGTTATTCTGAGGTATAAACAGCAGTTCAAAAGCATTTCTCTCTTACTCAACTGTGGTTCTTTGAATTAAGTAAAAAATAAACTTGTAATCCAAGCTTGTTCCATTACTCATTATCACCATCATTATCATTATCACCATCAATGAGATATCCTCTCGTATTATCACCATCAATGAGATATCCTCTCGTATTATCACCATCAATGAGATATCCTCTCGTATAAATTCATGCAGTCCAAATGCTTTCTTCCTCTTGTTTTTATTTTACCAATAAATTTATACACTAGTTCCTACCTCATGAAGTTTATAATACTGATATTATTTAAAGGGATAATTTATTATGGCTATAACATGTTTTTTCGGCCTATGCAGAGTCTACACCTGAATACACATACAGTGAAACCTTGTTTGTCGAAGTCGAAGGGACCCTCAGAAAATTTCGACACATCCGAGGTTTGACACAATGGGGTTTAATTTGGTAATAATTTAATTATAGTTGTCAGGAATATCGAGTCTGTAACTTCGACATAAGTGGGGTATTTGACTTGAGTGAGTTTGACACAACGAGGTTTCACTGTATTTGATATAACATACAAATTAGTTTTCTGAAATGTTTGAAAATTATTTTATTTGAATACTTCACAAGGTATTTTTGCAGTTCATTTTATGGAAAAAAATACCAAGTCTCACCTTTGCATGTATGATGACATCACATTTTTTCATCACTGAATAAATGGTTGCAAACAAAACACTAAATCTGCCATGGCAACCTAAGGCTTGCGTATATGATGCACAAAATATATAGCCTTATTTAATTACACCATTATTAAATTCTTTAATTTGTTTTATTTTTCTGCTAACATAATGATACCAAAGGTTACATTTTTTACCCTCTGTACATCTATGTACTTGATATGACAAATATTCATGGATGGAAGTTAATGTCTGAGAAAATGTGGGCATCAAATCAAGCAAGAGATCAGAGTAAGAATACAATATTATCAGTGTTGTCGTCAAGTCAACATCATTTTAGTCTGACTGCAAGTTTGAGTCTAAGTCACTGAAGCCAAAATCTTAAGGTTCAAGTCCAAGTCCACATTCTTTGAGTCCCAGTCACTTGGGAAAGGAGTCCAAGTCTGAGTCCACTACAAGTTCCCTTATTAAAAGAAATCTAAAATGGGAAGTAGAGAATATCAGCTGCATTTTTATAGTGGTTTACAATTACACAAGTTTTTTCTTGAAGGTTCCAACGTATTAAGCTCCTGGTGCACTGATAAGCTTGGTATATATGGCTTTTTTTAAGGTATTTTGTTATTAGTTCACAATATTCTTTATAGTATGTAACACAGTTTTTTTCTATTGGACTGGAGGTGGATTGTAATAATTTGTTTGAGTCTGAGTACTAATCCGAGTCCAGGACAATTCACCTCACCACCAGAGCCCTTATGCCCCGCCCTTTTGACCTAATTATTATAATGAGCCTCCAAAACGCTCCTACACAGGATGTCTTCCTTGCGACAGCTTTTTTTAGGACAATAATGACATCAAAAAGGTCAATGACGTAGATGTCGCATTGACTGACGTCATCATCTGGAATCACTGCACTGATGAATATATCATAGTCATTGTGAACTGTCTTGCAATATTTTTTTAATATTTGTCTCATACGAATTTGGTGCCATGCAGGTGAAACATTATTATTCACACTGTAGTTGCAGAAATGGCTCCTGCACCCTTTGGCCTAGAACTTTTTATAATGTCTCCTTTGTATAAAAATATATCCCAGAAAACAGGCTGACATGGGTACAAGTACAGACCACATGTTCTGCTTGGGAGAAGATAAAAAATGCTTGGGAGAGGTCTCCCACATTAAGCACGTTTTATTATGGTCAGGTGACTCATGGTTTACAGTAATATTGGCGACCTGATTGGCTGCATGGAACAGTAATACTCATGATTATTCATTAAATGAATATGCTATTAAGGTCATATTAAGTTCATGGTGAGGTCAATTGGGTCCATGTCAAAGTCTGAGTCCTGGAAAACAGTGGATTTGAGTCAAGATTCAAGTCCAGGTCCGGACTCGAGTCCTACATCACAGAACATTATTTAGTGTATATCTGTACATCTGTCTGGTGACAGGTTTACAAAGCACATTTGATAACATTGGTAACTGGTGAAAAGAATTTGTTCTGTCATGATACGTGGACCCAGAGGACTTCAGGGGTGTACAGAGAAATGATCTGGATAAAGTCTGGCCTCAGTGAGGGCATGTGCTTTCTGAGAGCCGCTTTGTTTTATAATGAATTGTCCAGTTCTCCAGCATCTAACAAGCACCTGGTCATGGTACAGATTATGGATGCATTACCCAGCAGTTAGTGAGTGTTTCTGCTGAACTGTGTGTACAGTCAACAGGCTGGATTGATTTAGTTGTTATTCTTCAGGGCTGTTGCTTGTGGCTTCAGTACACAGGACTGCTGCTGCTCGGCTGACCCAGCAGTGACTGCCTGCTGGTACAGAAATGCAAGCTGTCTTGCCACATTATTAAACACCAGGGTGTCTGCTACACTATTTGGTATTCCAGATGATACAGACCAGAATTGGCAGATGGAGAGGCCACTGGTTTTTACTAATTCAGCTTCCCTGCAAACCATGTAAAAGAAATGAAGGAAGCCAGGCCTTTGGTCTCACTTCTTGTCTCTTTCACTGAAGAGTTCACTGTCATCTATATATGAGTACTGAATAAAGAGAGACCTTTGATTTCTCAGGGGGAAACTAAGTCAGTTAAAACAGCGAGCCAGTAATCAGAGGATTTTTTTTTCACATTAGTTGGTCCAGCATGGGTCAAACACCATGAGCATATAACTTTATATTTCATGTACTGCTGTCTGGCACCACTCTGATATATTTTATGCACTACCAGTGTACACATTATTTGGACATGTGAACTGTGATATCCAGGTTTTAATGTATACACAAAATGGTAGCCCCATCAGCGGTTTTGAGAAACTGGTAGAAATAAACTTGTCAGGGTTGATAAGGGCATTGGGATGCAACCCAAATGTACTCTGTGGTCAGAGTCCAGGTGAGGCTATACGGGCCGACAGACCACATCCAATGCTCAAATTATAGCATGATAAAGAACCAGATTCCAAAGATGCTAAAAGATAAGTCCAGCATTTTTACACAACCATGCAAAATACACCAATTAACGCAGGTTTATGTAACTGATGATACTGAATACTTGAATCTGAGTAGTTCTGAATACTAATATAAAAAATCAGAGTTCCATAACTCTTGTTGATACTGATAAGCAAGCACATCTCTTTTAGGCCAGTTTAAGTACATGTAACTTTTCATAACATGAAATCTGATCTTAATGGCCACTGGAGTGTGACACTCAAGACGATATACTATACAATATACACATACAACATAAAGAGTTATTCTGGGAAAAGCAATGAGAAATCTCATCAATTATCGGGTTTGTTTATTTTAACATCCAACTCCAGTAGATCTTCATGGTAACAACTATTTGAGTTCGAGCCAGTAATGATTATTGAATATTTGATTACAAATCTTTCTTTCCTTTTAAGTGCTTTTCGAAACTGAATCTTAAAACCTCATTTCCCTGCCATGGCTGTTCTGTCCGATCAGTCACGGATCCATGTTGCTGAGGTAAAATATGGACACAGGGGCACTATAGATGTCAGCAAAGCAGTCTTTCACAGATTTATGGCCCACACGCTCAACTTTGTTATGATTTCCTCCCACGATGCATCACTTGTGGGATAAAATCCATACTCGGGCATTTCCCTTTGTGACAATATTGAGAGATGTTGGTGGCAGCACCAAATAAGCTATACCAGCTCCCAGACAAATATGACATCACACAAAATAGGCTATACCAGGTCCCAGCTAACATGACATCACAGAGACCAAGTCTAATCGCTGATTTCTGTGTACATGCATTCTTGGCTGATCTACTTGGGTTCTGATATATATTTGCTGCTGAACAATGTGATTAGTCATTTACATATATTAAACACAACATAGATATACCACGTATTATCTGAACTTTCTATATATTAAGCTATCAAGCTTATGTTCATCTCACTGAGCATATTTTACTCTTTGTTTACATGATATTACACCTATTCCTTATAATCAACATTATTTACCAACCTAAATATATTACATTATATACTATAATAAAGTATGTGACAAAGGACATCCTGTAGATTTAACATACCTCCCAGTAGATATAACACACTACACTGTAACACTGATATACCTCCCAGTAGATATAACACACTACACTGTAACACTGATATACCTCCCAGTAGATATAACACACTACACTGTAACACTGATATACCTCCCAGTAGATATAACACACTACACTGTAACACTGATATACCTCCCAGTAGATATAACACACTACACTGTAACACTGATATACCTCCCAGTAGATATAACACACTACACTGTAACACTGATATACCTCCCAGTAGATATAACACACTACACTGTAACACTGATATACCTCCCAGTAGATATAACACACTACACTGTAACACTGATTTCACAGCCATTACTTTTTACATCTCCTAGTGGAACTTCATCTTGCAGATAACACATTTCCTAGAAACACACCTTTTAATTAAAGTTTATTCAGAAACCATAACCTCATTAATTTACTTCATATTTGGTAATCTGTATTGTTCAACCGGCTTCTGTGGCTCAGGGGTAGAGTGCAGGAATCAAAGCCGGGAGACTGTGAGTACGAATCTCAGCCAAGGTGGCAAGATTTTCAAGGTCGCCCCCCACCCAGGGTGAGCACTTTTAAGGGTTAATGGGAAGGCCATGCCCGATGGCCATGTTTCACTCACAAAAGAGTGCATCTTTCGGGGGCACCTTGGTGGTATGACCCAGCATTGGGGATGATTAAACATCCAGGTCCTGCAGGTGCAGTAGTCACTGGGTCTGGTTACCACCAGGATATAAATTGAGAAAACATGAGTGCTATTGCCCATCCAATCCTGGATGTAACACACTAGCACAACACCAGTCAGTTCCACTTGCCCTGAGAGACTTACTATGCTTAACACAACCTGAAATCTCCAGATTTTCTGTGACCTATTCATGAAAGATTTAGACTGATAAGCTCCTAAATTATAATATTATTAGTATTATTCCTTTTTTCTCAAGATGGCTTGCATATTGGATTTCTGATGGTAATTGAAATTGGAAGGGACCCATGCTCTCATAGGTATAAATCTTATACAAGAAATTCATAACTAATGCTTTAAAGGTCAGTGAGATGATATGTCCTAAACAACATGAAAGCTAGATCTGCCTGACACCTGCAAGGCTTAATTGCAATTTTAAATACCACCATAATGATGAGATTTGAACCAGCACCTCCCAGTTACTAAGACATGCTAACCATTCAACTTAGGAACTGGTTAGACCAGCATGTTTCTTTGATAAATGAACTCTAAATGAGAATTCTCTGCACAAACGTTCCCCAGACAAATCTACCTATGCCAGGCAGTCGAGATCACGTTATCCTGAGGCAGCTAAAATCCCTTCAAGTCTAACACGAGACAGCCAGAAAAAGTGCCGACTCATCAATAAGTCTGCACCCAGGACAAATTACTTCCAGGTATGACTCAGGCACAAGGTATTGACCAATATACAAAATTAACTTCACACTCTCTACAATATATACAGACAGATATATTAATTCTGTTTCAGCATGGACTCATTTCTTTTTTAAATATTTGATTTTTTATATAAAATACACCATAAGTTGTATGGAGGGAAAATTACATGTTTAACATGTGAAACATATTTTGCATATGCATACTTGCATACATATTAAATATTTATTTTATTAGATCTATCTCCATATGTATATGCAAGTTACACAACTCCTTCATGGCCACGCCTCAGACGAGCTTGTTTTGGGTCTTGAAGAATCCCAGGTGTGTCCTCAGGGGAGGGTACGGGCTCATTTTACATATTTTCCCATAACAATTGAGGAATTTGACATTACTTGTTAATTTTGATCAAGGGAAAATCACAGCACCATCTCTCAGAAACAATGGTCCATCGGGTGTACAAATGATTATGAAGATAAATGTGTCACAATGTAAAATAAAGACACTGTATCTACAGGTATATACTGCAAGAAAGTCCGATTTTAAATTCTCCTATCTAAAGATTATAATTACAAAACATTCTAAATGAGTTTAAATCCACCCACTCCTAATTGTATTTAGAAACAGATAATTAACTGAGTACATTTATTTGACAATACACTGGAGAAATTAATTTGTTTAATTCTCTATGAAATAATTATATTAATTAATAGTGTGGGTGTAAGGTTATGCAACCAATTTTATGAGAATAATTAAATTCACTATAATTACTCACATTGAAGAGCAATGCAAGAACTGCTATAACATCAGCGGAGTTGACGTAGAGTAGTTCATATTACTTTTATTTCCAATAATAGTCAGTAAATCTTATTTTATCATTAAAGATGAACTATTTACTAACTGTAATCACCACACTTATCCATTAATGAAATCAGTAAAAATTTTATGTCCTTATTGTGTGACCAAAAAAATGATCAAACTGCTCAATTTCCAATAGGTTGCTCCAAATAAAACTGAGATGTAGTTTTTTCGTTTTTTCTAAAGCACCTTTTGATGACTGTGGTTTGCTCTCTAGTACTCCTCTGGTGAACAATATTTTTCCCATCAACCTTTGTATTGACCAATACATCACAGTGTTACTACTGGCAAAGAGCACCTGGTGTGGAGGGGTTAATATGCTACAATAAGGTTTGTTTGACGATGATAGAATCCACTCCAGGCCATTCACTGTGTTTGGTGCGTCCCTCGATACACATATACAACAAACCACAGACGTGTTACAAGAGACCTGCTGCACCACTGCTACTCCGTTTGTCTTATTTTTACAGAAAAAATATGAGATTTTGTGGGATAACCATACCAAAATCAAATCATTTAAATACAAACCTTTCACAGAATGCACATGAGAGTAAATTTCAAAACAAGGTCCAGGAATAATTATCGAAGCAGTGAGAGCATATTGACTCATGAGGCCCTAAAAAAAGATCCCAAGAAATGTAAGGTTATACAGGCTAAACATTAGTCAGTGTCTTCGGATTCAGGGAGCGGGGGGGGGGGGGGGGGGGTTTATTGTTAGATTTTTAATCTATAACCTCTGACTCTTTAATCTGACCTACCTTTAAAACATGCAAATAGATTACAACCAATGAGGGAATGATCCAACCATAAAGTAGAAAATAGTACAGCACCAAAGAAAAATACAGAACAGACATATTTAAAATCCATGATCAATAAATTTAGATTGTATAGAATACATCAGGGACAATATAAGTAAATTAATTTCAAAGTGAATCCCTCAGGGGAGATGTACATGTGACTGAATGATTCAGCCCTGCTTTATATTTTTTTTCTTTTTTTAATGCTTGTACAATACAGCTTTTAAAATATCCAAAAGCTGACATATGAGTCATTGTTCCCTGTTTCATGCAGATAAAAAGAAAACCTACACCTCAAACTTTTTTAATTATTCTGTACTGCTAGCAGCAGACTAACAGTCACAGTTTCATTTACATGATATTGATCTCAGCTAACCAGGGTAAACATTGGCAACAATATTTTGTTTTTAATATATTGTACAAATCTACAGTAAAAAATGTGTTTAAAGGCATATGTCTATGCTACAGTTAAAATAAAATTTGTAGTCTAGACATTTGTCCAATCCCAATACTGAATTTTTATACATATTGTATTCTAAACATAGTAAATTCTCCTTTTACTTCAGATTAATTCTGGAGTGTTAAAAACCTCCATCAGATGTCAGCACTGGTAATGATTCTTAATTGCTGTAAGACAGATGTACAAACAGACAAATAAAATGATCTTAGTAATCAGCTGTGCCTTGATAATCCCAAAATTTTATTACATTTTACTTGCCTTAATACTCATATTTTCCCAGACGTGCACCCTATTCGTTATGTGGACATTATTATGTCACATAGACATACCAAAAATTAGGGTTATTTTTATCAAGGGAAAATTGATTCTTGTTACTTGAACCCAAGCCAAGCATGCCAACAAATTTGCTAATAAAGCAATAACAACAGGTCTGCCTTTATATGCTCCCAGTAAAAATTTTAAAAGGTTTCTTCTTATATATATATATATATAAATAAATAAATAACACTGGAGAAAAACAACAGTAATAATTCACAACAGTCTGTTTCACAGGTTGCAACAGCATTCACCAGATGATCGGGTCGCATCCTGTGAAACAGACTGTTGTGAATTTTTAGTGTTTGTTCAGTGTTATACTGCTCTGGCCTAGCCTGTAGGCCATAGAGCACTTTACAACCAAGGGGACTTTACCTTCTATATATATATATATATATATATATATATATATATACATTTATATACATTTAATTTCTGTAGTCTACTGAAGGATCCATGAATTACGATAACCTTACCATAAGAATGATTGTGAAATCTTTTTGATTTCAGGTTATAACATGTCTATACAATATTAGAATGAATCTCTCTGATGTTCCATCATAATTTATTCATTTAGCCTTGATGGTGGGGTTTGAACAGGAGAACCTTTAGTGATATGCCTGATGCCTTAATCATTATGTTCCAATCCTATAAAGGTTTTATTTAAATCAACCCAAAGCCTTATAGGATATATTACACACTAAAATACCAAACAGAAAGAAAGGGAAAGACCAAGAAAGAGAGAAATAAACATGGGTAACAGTACAACCTCTGATAAACTTCATATCCACAGGCTAGGTGAAGTACCATACAGGGAATACTGTATTGATACTGTCCTATACTGGTTACATAGAATGTCCATTAGCGTGCTGTACAATGGGAATGATGACATTAACACAGCCATTACCTTTTTATTAATTTACCATTCTCATCCTAATGTGGGACCCTTAATATGTTGACCTTGCTATATATAAATACTGTAAATACTTTGAAAACAATAGGATGGATCTATTTCATTCAATTTACTTGACAATATTTTGAGCTTTGAGGACTCCCGCCTGACCCTGTATCAAACTATCAAGCAATCCTTAAAAAGGCTGAATTCCAATGGATAATGTTTTATTTAATAATTTGACAAACAAATATATATAAGACCCTGTCTTTTAATTATGACATTTACATAAATGATTTGAAAGGTAAATTTCACAAAATATCATGAAAATATTCAGTCATCCATATTCTTTTGTTAAGGATTTTTTTATTTGTATTATTCTTTATATATCCACTGTTGTATCATTGACAGGGTAAGTTGCAATAGTAACCTTTGACAATCAGAGTGACTTGTGATAGTAAAATGTGATAGTGTGTGTATATTACCTGTGACAAAGTAACCTGTGATAGAATGGGTTACCTGTGATACTGGTAATTAGAATACCCTAAGACAAGGTGATAGTAACCTGTGATAGCAAGAGTGACCCATGATACCATGAACATAAAAGTGTAATTTGTACAGATTAAAAATCTTACAAAATCTTAACAGGAAAAGTTACTGTTCACTGATGGGTCTCAGTAACAGATGTTCTGTAAAATATTTCATGCCTATGAAATTTGTATTTATGCCTATTATATTATACCAACAGGACTATATAAATTCAATTTTTTTATTAATATGTTATGATTTGCCCACACCCACAGAAGTAATACCCTTTTAAACATAATTCTGAGTAATTTGAAATTCTATTCATGTACAATAAAAGCGCTGAGTGTTGCATGGTGCCAGAGTTTAAGTGATGATAAGCACTATTAAGCAGTATGTAACATGATCAAAGGGCAGGACACAGCCCAGCACTCAGTGACTCAAGTTTTTGTGTGCAAATGCTATACAGGATCCATCATTGTGTATCATGGTCATCCATAACTAGACATTACATACAGAGACTAGAGGGTAGTCAGTAGAGCAATGACACCAGGCCCTGACTGATGGACATTCTATTCTGATAAAATGCAACTATTAAATCCCATTCATTTTAAATGATTTTACAAAACAACTGAAATTCAAAACCTGCAAATTCCTTACACTGATAATAATAAAGTTTGACAATTTTCCTTACTTACATTGTTAATGTCAGGTTTGAAATTTGCAGTAACCATCTTTATAGCAATGCATCTTATATTGAGAAATTCATACACAAACAGAAAGTAAAACATTATAGCAGGCATGGGAGCAGATTAAGGAAAAACTTCCTGAAGACTTCTTTGGGGAAGGAGGTGATTTTTCACAAAAATTATGCAAAGATTTTTCCTATTATTTCAAAAGCCTGATTTCTGAAATGGTTATACAATTTGGGGCACTTTGCTTTTGAAAAAGAGAGGACAGTAGTATTTGAGTGATAATAATAATAAATTAACCACAACTTGATATCAGTATATTATCTCAAAAGTCAAGAAGTGTATACTTATTTATGTATGTAATCTTAAATCTGTAAACATTCAGCTTACATTAATAAATAAAGAAGATTACTTGAACATTGAACAAAACACCATTTTTACCTACCTGGAATATGTAGTCATTAAAATGAGCCATGATGACCGATGGTAAACGTAAATGACTCTCCTAGTTCTGTTAAACTGGCAAATGTATTACATGTACATCACACACAAGTTTACTATACAGTCTGTGCTAATACTAATACAGAACTGTTTTCCACCTGTGTTACAGTGCTGTGATTACACCTGTAACTGAGGCTGTCCACTCAGAGAAGGAACTGATGCAGTTTTTCTTTCAAAACTTTACTTATATGTAGCACGTCACCACAGTGTCAGGCAGATCCAATAAAAATATTACATGGTTCCTGACTGTCCCAAAAGCCTATCCCACTATTTTTATCCTTTTGAATTAATTCCCCCCACTTTAAACATTGATTGTGGTGGGATGAGAGTTAATCGTCAGGTTTTCTTGGGAAGACAACGTACAATGCTCACTCCAGTGCCAGCGTAGGACCTGTGATTGAACCGGCTGTGACGGCAGGGTCCGTTCAATAACCTACTTCTCTGATACAATCTGACGATCCAATCACAACACAGATCCCAAAATGTGAACACAATAATAACCACAGCATATGGAACATGAGGCGGCAATACCCAAGTTGTCTAAGTGTACCAAATTGACTGTCCAGTGCTGCGGGAATCTGTCTTTGACTGGAGCAGCCCCTGATTGCCTGGCTCAGGTATTTATAGGTATATGGCTCATATGCTGGCAGCAGGCTGTCACACCAGGTACTGACAGATCAGCTGACTGCACTGACTGGTTCAGCACTAATTTAAGATCAGTAAAACTAAGTGGTGACAGATCAACAGTTTCTTACACACACTCCCATAGTGGATGAACCCATGCAGCACTGGTTACTCCCAGTGCAAATCTGTGAAGTCAATAATCAGCTGATACCGATTCCTGTGATTATTGACCCGTGCTGCCGATGTCCTATGGTGAATCGTCAATACTGTTAACACACTTCCTGCGAGAAATACAGCATCAGCACCTCAGATAACAGTACCGATGATCTAGGCAAGAGGCAGCACTGGAACTGAGTGCTCCAGCCTTGATTGCTGTTTCTGCGAGGGCACTGTGGCGCAATAAGGTGATTAATCGGATCCACCACAGTAGCGGCATTAAGAACCTCCCGCCATTGTCTACAACTGCCCTTTAATCATACACGACCGTTAACCATTACACTTAAGATACACCACTAGCAGAACTGCTTTGCTCATCAGCGACAGAGCGTTAATACCTGTTTGTCCTGCTCTTAAGCACGGACAAATTAAACCCATATATATTCTCCAAAATTGAGGTTATAGCCTGTCAGAAGTTTATATGAGTTATAAATCTATTAATATTGACAGATACTCCAAGTTACATAAGCAATAACTATGAAGTATTATTTCCCCAAACAGCAGCAGCACTCATGTAATT
Organism: Sipunculus nudus; assembly: GCA_026874595.1. NCBI lineage: Eukaryota > Metazoa > Annelida > Sipuncula > Golfingiida > Sipunculidae > Sipunculus > Sipunculus nudus. Next base: position 3,268,275 of record CM049311.1, on the reverse strand, counting down.
ACAATACTGGACACAAATAGATATGCAGAAGTATTTCTTTACTTTATGGGTTTTTTGTATATATCTTAAAACTTCATCTCTCTTTGTCAGTTTAAGTGAGTGCCACAGGGGGGGAACTACTGATTTTATTTTAACCTAGTTGAAGCAAATAAATAAACCCCAGCATAAGGGCAGGGTGATTGCATAAGCATGAATCCTACTAAGTACTCTGTTGTTTGTTCTTTTTATTCTACATTTAATTTTTATTACCATCATTATCATTATTATTTACAATGATATTTGAAGTACTTAATAGCAGTATTAGCATTTGTAGTACAGTTTGCCTATCTTTCTGTCCATAATGCTTTATTTCTGATTAAAATGAACAAACAACTTAACTTGACATACACTTGTTTTCTAAACTGATAATACAAAATTATAAATAAAGTGATGTATAGCCTTTTACGTAATGAATATTAATTGCGATGAATACCAGAAGTTTAAAATGAAATAATGCATTATTACTAACTATTATCAAACTAGATATTTCTTGGCACCGCAGGTGCCATAGTATCCCCAGACAATAAACCCCCCCCCCCCCCCCCCACTCGACCCAGCCTCAAAGAATAGGATCCCATCTTGAATTCCGATGCAGAGACTGACACATGGCCAGCCACCATAGTTTCTTTTCAAATTTGACCTAGTCGTTGATAAGATGCATCAATCTTGTGGGTTTGGTGACTGTACCTCAAATTCTTACAAAGTTATTCTGTTTAAACATCATTTTAGCAAGAAAAAACATAAGGTGCCCCCCCCCCTCTTCTGCAGAAAATAATGCTATCAAAGATCTTATGTCAATTTGATTTTTAGACCAATCCATGCATCCCTCAGTGAGATATTAAAGTTACTGGGTTAACATCATTTTAACAAGAAAATGACACAAGGTGGCGCCACCTGTCTTCTGCAAAAGACAAAGCTATCCAAGATCTTAGGTCAAATTGATTTTTGGACCAATCCATGCATCCCTCAGTGAGTTAACATCATTTCAGTGTTATCCCCTCTGTGACCTTGAAAAATGCATCAAGGTCATCCATATTCTAACTTTGTCTAGCCCTTGATAAGATGCATCTAAACTGTACGTTTGGTGACTGTACCACAAAATCTTTTTGAGTTATTGCCGTTATATCATTTTAGCATATTCGCTGCTGTGTCCTTGAAAAAATGCATCAAGGTCATCCATGTTCAAACTTGACCTAGCCGTTGATAAGATGCATCAAACCTGTGGGTTTAGTGACTGTACCTCAAATTCTTACAAAGTTATTGCGTTAACATCATTTTAACAAGAAAACGACATAAGGTGGTGCCACCGGTCTTCTGAAAAAGACAAAGCTATCCAAGATCTTTGGTCAATTTGATTTTTGGATTATTCCATGTATCCCTTACTGAGATATTAAAGATTTTGTGTGAATTTCTCCAAATATGGGAATATTCAAGGTCAAGGCCACTCAGGAAAGGTCATGACCCCAATTTAAATAAGCATCATCCCATAACCCATATCTATGTATATGCATAACATAACAGAAATCTGTCCATTAGTTTTTTACATATAATGCTCACAGTACTGTCAAGTAGCAATTTTAGGGGTATTAAAAGGCACAAAATCAAGTAAAGAATAATAGGTGGCGCCACCAGTTTCTGGAACATGACAACCCTATCCATGATCTTCGATCAACTTGATTTTTGGATCAATCCATGCAAGATTTCTTGAGATATTTAAGAATTTGTGTGATTTTCCTTAAAATGGATCTATTCAAGGTCAAGGACACTCTCCTAGTAAAGATCATGACCTCATTTTATAGAGGTGTCTTCCTCTCACCCATATATACATATACCAAGTTTGGTAAAGATCCATGAAATATTTTTGGAGTTATTGCGCCAACTAGATTTATATGCGGCGTCGGCGGGACCGGTATGAAAACATAGTATCCCCTGACTTTGTCTATACAATAATGCACCTTATGTTTTTTTATATCTTTCCTTTTTGGCAACTCATTTTTATCTTCATGTACATTTACAATTGTATATAAAATATAAAGTGCACCTGTGGGACAATATTAAACTGCATTTCAGGAATTTGACATGCAAACCTGAATGTGTCCAACCTTTAATTGGCACCCTAAAAATTACCTCTGAGTATCACAGTATGTACATTATGAAACTAAAAGTTCGGCAAATGTGTCATTAATGAGGCTGGCAGGTCCTGCATTCAATCGGTCCTGGGATGCAGAGACCTTGACCCAAGGACTCTGGAGTAATCTATCTGATGGACAGGTGACATTTCTGAGTGACTGATATGATTGACAAGTTGTGTTCTATTTTTAGATATATTGCAATCCTTGAATATTGGAATGAAAATAAAGACTGACACCCTGATGCTTATACAGAATAAGGAATAAGAAAGATCTATAATTTTCAATGTAAAAGTGTTTAAAAATTTGTGTTGGAGCTGGTTCAGTAAAAATATAAAATTTTAATCCACTTAACCCTCATGAGCTCAAAAGAACTAGGTCCATGTATCAACAGATACAGACAAGAGCACTGACATACCTCAGATGAACATTAAACTGATGAGGGAATACCGTGTGATCCACCCATCACTTAAATAATGAATACTTAATACATCTGCTTGCTATGTTATAACACATAAATCAAAAGCAGGGCAACAATCCCATAGCAAGGCATGGTGAACCCCCCATCTGCCAAATTAACTCTACAAGGGCTCTATCTGCATTCGCAGGTTTTTATTTAATTCCACCTTGCCCGAAAAGGCTGCCACTTGGGGTTTTTTATTGGAACCTGTGGAAGTAAGCTACTGCATAAGCAACAGGTCACAGAATCCTCAAGAAAAAACTCTGGATGGTTTATATATTCCAGCCCACCCTTTCAGCCCATTACTGTCACATAAGCCCACTTTGTTATTTCCCTGGGCAGACAAGACATAACATATTGATAAAAGCCACCGCTCGCTGAAGCCAAATGTCACCAGGCTTACTTACCATAAAGAACCAATCAAATAGCAAGAACAAGCCTCGGTCAAGTTTCACATCATCAAGCAGTCAATGATGAGCAAGAAACGACAAGTTCACTACTTCCCGTCGGAAACAAATTATTTCTTTACAGTGAGGCTATAAATATACACTGCATTATGATTTGCGTAATCCAGGTGTTTGATTTCCCTTTCCGCAGGCATTTCAGTTGTTACCGGGAACATTTGTCTCGTAAGAATCTATCAGTGGGGAATGCCGATGTCAGGAAACAATTGTCAGTAGAGTATTTGGTCTGAGTAAAGTTAAAAGGTTCAACAGCAAAAATCTTTAGTATAAAAAAATTGTCCTTTCTGTATGGAAACTCAAATTTAAAATTCTTACTTGCAAGTTTCAATTTAAGTTTAATTTAAGTGCTCTATTAAAAGCCAATATTTCAAGCACTGACATAAGATATATCTTCCAATGTAAGTAACATCTCTATCATAAAACTCTTTAATTTCAAAATATCATTTTTCATTAAAATGGTTTCAAGTCAAAATCCTATACATAATCTTCTTTAATAATTGAATAAATTCTTACTTCTTTTATCCTTACTTAAAAAATCCCTTTGTCAAAGGCTTAGATTTTAAAATTCTGATATAAAACTGGGAATTTAAATTAAAATTTACACTTCTGCATATCTATTAAAAGTCTAAGTTGAAATGTAAAGTACTATAACATCTAGTTTAGAATTTTAAGGTGCTTTGAATATACCCTCCATAACCTCACATTTTACCTTTTCCATCAAATACACAAAATATTACATTCACCAACTTAAATCAACATATACTTAAGTATAATAATCAACAACATAATTTCTAGTTTTAAATAAAGATTTAGGAGTAACTGTGATGCACAAATTCCTATGATACTTGATAGACCTTAGCTGAAAAATCAGTTGATGTACAGCTGGGCCATTCATATACACTACTAATTTATACTGAGAACAGTTAAAGTGTCTATTTACCCTGACACTGCAGTTAAACACAAGCAGTACATGAAATTATGGATTTTAATTTTTGCTTTATACCCTACTCACACATATGAAACTACCGGTACTCAAAATGTTTTGAGTGAATAAGTTACACTACAGATGCAAATATTTTGTGCATTAAAACAGGCATAAAGACTGAACTGGTTTGCCAGTGGGGCCTAGCAATCAGCATTGAAAAACAAGTGACCCATGGGTCATGACGCTCAGCTGCCATGCATGACCTGTGACATCATGGACTGAGATTCACAACTTCCAGTCAAATTTTGAAAAACCAATTTGCCAATTTGTTGAAAATTTTCTATGACAACAGAAATATATATCACCTATGTCTGGTTAAAACACAGTGAATTGATGGTCTGAGGAAAATGCTTGATTGTTAAGCTATCAGGAACTATTCCAACAGCTTGCTTGAAACCTGTCAGTCTCATAAGGAACTTCACAAAGGGCAAATATAAGATCAAAATATATAGCAAAAATCAAGGAAATACATGCCAGAACTAGAATACGGGTAGTCGACAAGCAACTACGTGTATCCGCCTAAATCAGAGTGGAACTGGTGAAGTGAGGCATGGATTGAGTGGCAAGGGGAAATAGAGTGAAGTGTTGCATATTAGCATGGATGTCTGCAGCCCCATTGTGTATGTAGGTTGCGCCACCTACCACAAAATCCAGAAAGCTGTCCAAGTTATATACATATGCAAAATTTAAGGCAGATAAGTCAAACCACTACATGTATATGAGTGATTTTTGCCCTTGGCAGACAAACAGATGGACGCTGTGCAAAAATGGCTGCAGGTGGTGCCACCAGTTTTGTGTATGATAAAGAGCTATGTGAGAACTATACACACACAAAACTTTGGCCCAATCGGTCAAACGGTTCCCAAGATATGAGCTTGGATATCTGCTGCATAAATGTAGAATGTAGGTGGCGCCACCTGTCATAAAATCAAGAGAGCTGTCGGGGATGTATAAACCTGCAAAATTTTAGGCAGATATGTCAAACCACTGCAGAAATATGAGTGATTTTATCCCATGGCAGACAAATAGACGGGAGCTGTGCAAAAATGGCTGCAGGTGGCGCCACCAGTTTTGCGTATGATACAGAGCTATGTGAGATCTATACACATGCAAAATTTTGGCTCAATCGGTCAAACGGTTCCCGAGATATGAGCTTGGATGTCTGCAGCGTAAACGTTAATGTAGGTGGCGCCACCTGTCATAAAATCAGAAAAGCTGTCTAGGATGTATACACATGCCTAATTTTAGGTGAATTAGTCAAACCACTGCAGAGATATGAGTGATTTTAACCCCAGGCAGATGAACAAATGGACACTGTGCAAACATGGTTGCAGGTGGCGCCACCTTTTGTTGTATATGTTATAAAGCTATCCCAGGGCTATATTTGTATACGCATGCTGAATTTCAGGTGAATTAGTCAAACCACTGCGGAGATATGAGTGATTTTAATCCAAGGCATACAAACAGATGGACACTGTGCAAACATGGTTGCAAGTGGCGCCACCATTTTTTGTATGTTAAACAGCTCTCCAAGGGCTACATTTGTGCAAAAAAATTTCCTGATCGGTCAAACGGTTCCCGAGATATGTTGGTTTATGTGTGGAAACAGACACACAAACTGACGCAGAGTGCAGAAGAAAGGTCAGAGGTCAAAACAAAATTGGGGTGCAGCAGTTCACATGTGAACTGAACATAATCCCAGGTTTCCTAAAATTCTGCCCAGCGGTTATGGAGGAGTTCTCCGGACACCTACGTGGCAGCAGCGGCGTGCAGCTGAAAACCTAGTATCCGCAAAACTCTGTTTTGGCGGATGCAATTATTGAGAAACAGGTGCTTCTGTATGAATTTTTATTCAATACAAGCCAACTGTATTGCACTTTTATAAATGATGGTAATATTTATTCAGAAATATTTGACCCAATCCTTTACAAGATTACATAAATATACATCCAACTGCATTCACTTTAACTGTTCTTGAGATAATATGATCAAAAGGAATTAAAAGATGGTTGCCTGGTGGCCATATTGGACTTTTGACAAGTCTGAAATCAGACAACAAACATTCTCTAAATCGGACCAAACATTAAAGAAAAATTACTGTAACTGCACTGAAGAAATAATTTCTAAGGTGGCTAACTGGCAGACATAATGGATTTCTGACAAGTATGACATTTGATATCCCACATTCTCCAATAAGAGACCAAACTTGGGGCAAATTATCCAGTAATGAATGCCCAAAATAATTCAAAAGGCATGTCCAGGCGCTCATATCAGATTTATAGATATGCAATTGTAAAAAGTGTAAGTCCAATTTTTTTTATTATCACTCTGCTTTTCAATGGGGTCAGCAGGGTAGGTAAACTGCCAAACCTGAAAGAAAAGAAATGCAGAAAGCATGACTAAGGGTCTTGAAATAAAACAAAAAGCCATCCTAAATCAAGGTACACATCCACATATTATGAGAACAAACACTTGCTTTTATATGTGATGATATATATTAAAATATTCAGATATCTAGGAAACTATGTTTATTGCTAGGATTCCATAAAATAAACTGCAAAATGTTCCCATCATCTTATAAATCAGTAGCTAAACCTTAATACTATACTCTCATAGTCTTAATGCCTGGCTGAAGCATTCAGACAACAGTGTTTTTGTTATGAAGTAACGAGGTACTTATCACTGATCCTTATCACTTAATAGGCTGAAACAAAAGGGAGTCATATGTCACCAGTGTCACTCACAATTACAGCCACACAGGGAGATTACCAGCTGGGGTGGGATGGTTATATATACAAGAAAAATAGAGATGGTCTATAAAATAAGTAATTGTGAACATCACTGACCTATAAAATAAGTAATTGTGAACATCACTGACCTATGACCTTGGCCTTTTGCCCACATATCAACTGGATTTTTTCTAAATGATGGGTAACTACTAACTACTTAAATCTGGTGTAATTACTTGGCAACCAATGGGTGAATAACTTTGACCTGCAACCTTTAACCTGCTGACCAGCTGACCCCAAAATCAATAAGTTATTTATTCAAGCAAAAAGACCCATAAATATGAAGTTTGAGTCAAACTGAGTGATGCATAGATGTGGCATATGTGAAAGACTGAAGGTTTGGGTTGAACAGTTACACTTGAAATATGCTAACAAGCATTTAGAACAATTAAATATTGTGACCTTGACCTTTGACTTTTTGACCTCAACATCAATAGGCTTCTTCCCTTATTGGTAGGTAAGCCATATATGACAGATGGAAGGTACAGATTGAAAAGTTTGCCTGAAAATTACTCCATGCAAGAAGTGGGTGCTGTGAACTTGACCTTTGACCTCAAAATCAACAGGTCTTTTCCCCTGTTGGCAGAGAAGCCATATCAGTGCTGAAAGGTTTGGAATGAAAAGTCTAGCTTGAAATGTGTCCACAACCTTTTCAAAGAAGTGGATCCTGTGACCCTGACCTTTGACCTTGTGACCTCAAAATCTATAGGATTCTTCTCCAACTTAGTAGGTGAGCTATATGTGAAAGATCAAAGAATTGGGATGAAAGGGTTGGCTTAAAATGCATCCACAGGCTTTTCAAAGAAGAGGCTCCTGTGACCTTGACCTTTGACCTTTTGACCTAAAAAAAATTATGGTTCTTCCCCTGTTGGTAGGTGAGCTGTATGTGAAGGATGGAAGGTTTGGGATGAATATTTTGTCTCAAAGAGTTATTTCTGGGGGGTGCAAACACACCCCATAACTTCGAGAATATAGGTCACAGTGACCTAATTTCAGGTTTGCAAGGAGATCTTTTTATAACCTCTAAGACTGCATAGGGTTCATGGCCCTAGCCCCTACGGTTACGATTTGTGCCCTGCTAACGGACGGACGGCCGGCCGGACGGACAGACGGAAGGACGACAGACAAAGACCCATTGCTATAGCCCAGCATGACTATAAGTCAGCTGATCTAAAAAAACAAATATACAACCAATTATGACCAAGAGCATAATATGCAGAAACACCGCAGCCATGGTACAAGGACACTGACCCTTGTGCTGTCTGGGTGTCTACAGGGACACTGACCCTGGTGCTGTCCGGGTGTCTACAGGGACACTGACACTGGTGCTGTCTAGGTGTCTACAGGGACACTGACCCTGGTGCTGTCTGGGTGTCTACAGGGACACTGACCCTGGTGCTGTCTAGGTGTCTACAGGGACACTGACCCTGGTGCTGTCATGGTGTCTACAGGGACACTGACCCTGGTGCTGTCATGGTGTCTACAGGGACACTGACCCTGGTGCTGTCTAGGTGTCTACAGGGACACTGACCCTGGTGCTGTCTAGGTGTCTACAGGGACACTGACCCTGGTGCTGTCTAGGTGTCTACAGGGACACTGACCCTGGTGCTGTCTAGGTGTCTACAGGGACACTGACCCTGGTGCTGTCTAGGTGTCTACAGGGACACTGACCCTGGTGCTGTCTGGGTGTCTACAGGGACACTGACCCTGGTGCTGTCTGGGTGTCTACAGGGACACTGACCCTGGTGCTGTCTAGGTGTCTACAGGGACACTGACCCTGGTGCTGTCTGGGTGTCTACAGGGACACTGACCCTGGTGCTGTCTGGGTGTCTACAGGGACACTGACCCTGGTGCTGTCTAGGTGTCTACAGGGACACTGACCCTGGTGCTGTCTTGGTGTCTACAGGGACACTGACCCTGGTGCTGTCTAGGTGTCTACAGGGACACTGACCCTGGTGCTGTCTAGGTGTCTATAGGGACACTGAACCTGGTGCAGTATGGTCTGCGGTACTCACAAGGATAAATACAAACAATTCTCTTAAACACGTAAGGACAAGTTTTTTTAAACACTTCATGGCTAAAGTTTTAAAACATTTTAGTTCTAACTAGTTGTAAGCCCATTCTGAATTGCCCTTTGACATCACAAAACGGTTCATATACTGTAACCTTTATAAATGGCATACATATCATGTATGAGACAAGTATAATATAATGAGCTAGGTATTACATCATGGCACTGATTCTGTTTGTCTGCTGAAACTTACTCTGTCTCTGCCCCACACATGATACAGGGCACTGCAATATATTTAAATTTTTAGTTTTTTTTTCATATTTGAATTAGCTTTGTTAACGACTATATCGTTACTTTGATTCATTACATTTACAACTGACCTCCTAATTTGAAAATAAATAAATTAAAACGAGGAAAGTTTCTTAGAATATCACTCAGAAGAGCATTTACTGCTGCAAACACAAAACAATCCTAAAAATACCTTTATATAGATCTGCACCAAAATTTAACGGAGCCTTCCAACCCCCAAACCCCCCTAAAATTACATGGAAATAAATTCAGTTGTGGTCTGCATAATCCTGCTAACAGACAAACCAAACAACAAACACAGGTGAAAACATAACCTCCTGGACAAAGGTAATAGCTTATCTGAAAATAAATCATTCCTTTGCACCTTACTGGACAGATTGTTCAACCGTGCTGGCGACCTGAACACAACAGTCAGGGGTGTTTCCTGGAGATAACAAGCAGTCACATGGGCCGTAAAAGCGATGATGGTTCTGTACCTTTGTTCTGATACTACCTCAGACAACATCATCGGGAAATCATTGCCCATTAGTCTTGTAAGCCAGCACTTGCCTATCATCACATATTCCTAGCACTACAATGGGCTGTCTTTGTGGAAGCTCCTTCACTATTAGAGTTTTTACTTCGTCAATATAGACGGCAGGCCATCTGCAAAGTCGGCATAAAACCACCCTAAGTTCAAATATTTCCCACATGGCATCTGGATTTGTTTGGTTAATCCTTGTTTTTACTCCTTCATATAAAGGCCTCCTTCTGCTGTGTTATTGGGATATTTGGTGACTCGGTCAGTAACAGGTGAAAATGTTGAATGATTGCTGAAGGATATTATAGGCTGGTCTTTGTCTCTAATCTATAAAAATTAAACTGAACATCTATCATCAATAAACATATTCTACAAAAGTCACTTAGAGGTTATAGATATATATTATCTACATATATTATGCTGTATATGAAGATTACAAATTTTATCTGTAAGGTGTTACATATCAATCTATTTTTCTCAAAATCATGAGGGATCACAAAGCTCATTTCTAAAAAAATTGGTGTCACCAAGCTTATTTCTAACATGAGGGATCATTCAAGTATAGCTGAGTCTCCCTATGGCATTAATCCACAGTGCAAACAATGAGGTCCACATAGATTTCAGCATGTATTTTTTGTTTGTTTGAATTTTGAATTTAATTTAAGTAACACATTTCAAACAGCACTATTAGGGACACAACCACAAGCCATAATAAAGACATGCCTATATCTGAGAGGCCGTGTCTCAAAGTCTATATATCACTGACTGCCTGCAATGTCTGTAATAGAATGGTGTCTGTAATAAGGAGTTGCTTATAAGAGAGAGAGGCATCTGTAATTTAGAGGTTTCTGTAATCAAGAGGAGTCTGTAATCAAGAGGAGTCTGTGATCAAGAGGAGTCTGTAATCAAGAGGTGTCTGTAATCAAGAGATATCTGTTATCAAGAGGTGTCTGTAATCAAAAGGTGTCTGTAATCAAGAGGTGTCTGAAATCAAGAGGTGTCTGTAATCAAGAGGTGTCTGTAATCAAGAGGTGTCTGAAATCAAGAGGTGTCTATAATCAAGAGGTGTCTGTAATCAAGAGGTGTCTGTAATCAAGAGGTGTCTGTAATCAAGAGGTGTCTGTAATCAAGAGGTGTCTGAAATCAAGAGGTGTCTGTAATCAAGATGTGTCTGTAATCAAGAGGTGTCTGTAATCAAGAGGTGTCTGTAAACAAGAGGTGTCTGTAATCAAGAGATATCTGTTATCAAGAGGTGTCTGTAATCAAAAGGTGGCTGTAATCAAGAGGTGTCTGTTATCAAGAGGTGTCTGTTATCAAGAGGTGCCTTTAATCAAGAGGTATCTGTACTCAAGAGGTGTCTGTAAGAAAGGGGCGTCTGTACTCAAGAGGTGTCTATAATCAGGTGGTGTCTGTAACCAAGAGGTGTCTGTAACCAAGAGGTGTCTGTACTCAAGAGGTGTCTGTAATCAAAAGGTGGCTGTAATCAAGAGGTGTCTGTTATCAAGAGGTGTCTTTAATCAAGAGGTATCTGTACTCAAGAGGTGTCTGTAATCAATAGGTGTCTGGTACAGGGAGGTGTCTTTACTCAAGAGGTGTCTGTAATCAAAAGGTGGCTGTAATCAAGAGGTGTCTGTTATCAAGAGGTGTCTTTAATCAAGAGGTATCTGTACTCAAGAGGAGTCTGTAATCAATAGGTGTCTGGTACAGGGAGGTGTCTGTACTCAAGAGGTGTCTGTAATCAAAAGGTGGCTGTAATCAAGAGGTGTCTGTTATCAAGAGGTGTCTTTAATCAAGGGGTATCTGTACTCAAGAGGTGTCTATAAGAAAGGGGCGTCTGTACTCAAGAGGTGTCTGAAACAAGGAGGTGTCTTTAACAGGAAGGTGTCTGTAATTAAGAAATGTCTAGTACCAAATGAGATATGTCTGTAACTGAGAAATGTCATTAAAAGAGAGGTTTTTGTAACTGATAAGTGTCAGTAACAGAGAGATATCAGTAACTTAGAAGTGTCTGTAACAGAGAGGTGTCTGTATTAAGGAAGTGTCTCTGTCGCCTGTAACTGAGAAGTTGTTGTAATTGAGAGTGTCTGTGACTTAGGTATCTGTAATAAAGAGGTGTCTGTAACTGAAAAGTGTCTGTTACAGGGAGGTGTGTGTAAATGAAACATGTCTTTAACTGAGCATCTGTATTAGAGAGCTGCCTGTTATTGTGAGTCCAGCCTAAGTACCAAATCATGCTCACAGGTGGCAGCATATAACTGTAGCACCAAGCCATAATGTTTTGGTATTCTTACATATCACATGAAATCTAAAATATCTTTAATTATTGATAAGTAATGTATTCTAGAAACTAGGGTATGGTTAATTATCATTTTGTCTGAAGCCAGTCAACTAAATATCAGCGATTTATCATAGCGGTTATTTCTTTCTATAAATACTAAGATACAAACACAGTTGGCCAGTGCAACCCCGAGAACTGAATTTTTCTGCAGCAGCTGAATACTGTTTTCAGGATGATCTACATCCTGACAGTGAGTGCTCAAGACTGGCAGTAAATTGCCTAAACTGACAGTTACTGTGACAAACAAACAAACTTTTTCCATCATTTGCCACTCACAAGTAATAAACTAGACATTTCTTGGCACCACAGGTGCCAGAGTATCCCCAGACATAGTAGACCCCCCCCCCCCTTACAAGAATAGACCCCCATTTTAGCAGCATATACTGACACTTGGCATATTTATTGTTTCTTCCATCTAACAATCCACAATCTTGTTGAAGATGTTGGCCCTGTGACCTTGAGCTTTTTAAAGAGGTGTCCTGTGACCTTGACCTTTGACCTCATGACCCCAAAATCAATTCAGGTCTTGCTTTTCCAATGGGACATATGCAAGTCAAGTTTGAAATCTATACATCAAGGCAGGAATTATCATCCAGAAACTTATTTTTGAACAGATGGCTCCTGTGACCTTCACCTTTGACCTCGTGACCTCAAAATTGATAGTGTTCTTTCTCTCTTGGCAGGAGAACTATATGTGCAAGATGAAAGATCTGAGATGAAATGTTTGGCTGAAAATGCATCCACATCTTTTTAAAGATGTCCTGTGACCTTGACCTTTGACCTCATGACCCCAAAGTCAATTTTGGTCTTACTTTTCCAATGGGACATATACAAGTCAAGTTTGAAATCCATACATCAATAAAAGCAGGAATTATCATCCAGAAACAAATTTTTTGACATATGGCTCCTGTAACCTTCACCTTTCACCTTGTGACCTCAAAATTGCAAGGGTTCTTCCTATCTTTGCAGGTGTACTATATGTGCAAGATGAAAGATCTGAGATGAAATGCTTGGCTGAAAATGCATCTACATCTTTTTAAAGATGTGTCCTGTGACCTTGACCTTTGACCTCATGACCACAAAATCAATTTGGTTCTTGCGTTTCCAATGGGACATATATAAGTCAAGTTTGAAATCCATACATCAATAAAAGAAGGAATTATCATCCAGGAACTAATTTTTGGACATATGGCGCCTGTGACCTTCACCTTTGACCTCGTGACCTCAAAATTGATAGGTGTCTTCCACTCTTGGCAGGTGAACTATATGTGCAAGATGAAAGATCTGAGATGAATTGTTTGGCTGAAAATGCATCCACAATCTTTTTAAAGAGGTTTCCTGTTACCTTGACCTTTGACCTCATGACCCCAAATTCAATTCCGGTCTTGCTTTTCCAATGGGTCAAATACAAGTCAAGTTTGAAATCCATACATCAATAAAAGAAGGAATTATCATCCAGAAACTAGTTTTTGGACAGATGGCTCGTGTGACCTTCACCTTTGACCTCGTGACCTCAAAATTGATAGGGAGCTTCCTCTCTTTGCAGGTGTACTATATGTGCAAGATGAAAGATCTTAGATGAAATGTTTGGCTGAAAATGCATCCACATCTTTTTAAAGATGTGTCCTGTGACCTTGGCCTTTGACCTCATGACCCCCAAATCAATTTGGTTCTTGCGTTTCCAATAGGACATATATAAGTCAAGTTTGAAATCAAAACATAAATAAAAGCAGGAATTATCATCCAGAAACTAATTTTTGGACATATGGCTCCTGTGACCTTCACCTTTGACCTTGTGACCTCAAAATTGATAGGGGTCTTCCACTCTTGGCAGGTGAACTATATGTGCAAGATGAAAGATCTGAGATGAATTGTTTGGCTGAAAATGCGTCCACAATATTTTTAAAGAGGTTTCCTGTGACCTTGACCTTTAACCTCATGACCCCAAATTCAATTCCAGTCTTGCTTTTCCAATGGGTCAAATACAAGTCAAGTTTGAAATCTGTACATCAATAAAAGAAGGAATTATCATCCAGAAACTAATTTTTGGACAGATGGCTCCTGTGACCTTCACCTTTGACCTTGTGACCTCAAAATTGATAGGGGTCTTCCTCTCTTTGCAGGTGTACTATATGTGCAAGATGAAAGATCTGAGATGAAATGTTTGGCTGAAAATGCATCCACATCTTTTTAAAGATGTGTCCTGTGACCTTGACCTTTGACCTCATGAGCCCAGGTTCAATTCCGGTCTTGCATTCTCAATGGGTCAAATACAAGTCAAGTTTGAAATCCGTACATCAATAAAAGCAGGAATTATCATCCAGAAACTAATTTTTGGACAGATGGCTTCTGTGACCTTCACCTTTGACCTTGTGACCTCAAAATTGATAGGGGTCTTCCTCTATTGACAGATGACTTAAATGTGCAAGATGAAAGGTCTGAGATGAAATGTTTGGCTGAAAATGCATCCACAATCTTTTTAAAGATGTGTCCTGTGACCTTGACCTTTGACCTTATGACCCCAAAATCAATTTGGGTCTTGCTTTTTCAATGGGACATATATAAGTCAAGTTTGAAATCATTACATCAATAAAAGCAGGAATTATCATCCAGATACTAATTTTTGGACAGATAGCTCCTGTGGCCTTGACCTTTGACCCCAAAATTTATACGGATCATCCACTATTGGCAAGTGTGCTATATATTCAAGATGGAAGACCTGGGATGAAAGTTTGGCTTAAAATGCATCCACAGTATCTTTTAAAATGCCAGTCCAGTGACCTTGACCTTTGACCTCATGACCCTAGAACCTATAGGGTTCTTACTTTAGTGGTGGGCCATACATAAGTCATGTTTGAAATCCATATGGCTATCAACACTGGAGATATCATAAGAGGTGTGTGATTTTCACCATATGTGGCAATATTCAAGGTCAAGGCCACTATCATAGGAAAGGTCATGACCCCAATTTAAATAAGCATCATCCCATAACCCATACCTATGTATATGCATAATATAAAAGAAATCTGTCCATTAGTTTTTGACTTATAATGCTCACAGTACTGTAAGGTTGCAATTTTGGGGGTATTAAACGGCACGAAAACAAGTAAAGAATAATAGGTGGCGCCGCCAGTTTCTGGAACATGACAACCCTATCCATGATCTTCCATCAACTTGATTTTGGGATAAATCCATGCAAGATTTCTTGAGATATTAAAGAATTTGTGTGATTTTCCCCAAAATTGGACCTATTCAAGGTCAAGGACACTCTCCTAGTAAAGGTCATGACCTCATTTTAAATAGGCGTCGTCCTCTTACCCATATCTATACATATACCAAGTTTGGTAAAGTTCCGTGAAATATTTTTTGGGTTATCGCGCCAACAAGATTTATATGCGGCGGCGGCGGCGGCGGCGGGACCGGTATGAAAACATAGTATCCCCCGACTTTGTCTGGGGATACAATTATGACCACTGGTACTAACCCAGTAAACCACACCTGACCATGTCAGGTTAATTATTTAGGAGCCATCCTGGAGAGGCTCAGTGTAGTCAATGAACAGTACAATTTACATTAATTTTTCAGTAAGCAGCAATCAAGTTGTATTTTACATAGAAATACAGTGGCACAACCTAGCCATTTAACAGGCAGAGGTGCTCACAATGGGTTGGGGCTAACTGTGTAAATCTGACTTATCAAAAGATACGTAGGACCTCACCAGTTTCACAGAAGGGTCTTTGTGTTATCACTTTCTTCTTGGAGAATATGACACCAGTGTGACAAATATCAAACACAGTTATCAAACTATCACAATAAGTTTTTTTTAGCAGTCAAACAGACAGTCATATAAGGATGGTTTCAGTTTTATTCAGATACACTGCAAAGCATTTGACCCCATTAACTGCTGGTAAATCTTGAGGAGAAAGGACACTAACCACTCTCTGCTCCTGCTTGGCCTTCTTCTCCTCATCTGGCAGGTCTTCCGCTGGCTCCTTCAGCACTTCCTCTGCCCGGTCCAGCCACAAGTTCACTTCTCTCAGCGAGGTCTGGAACTCGATGAACAACGCGTCTAACCTCTCATTCTGCTCCTGTTAAAGAAATTTTGAGTCACTTTTGATTTTGACTTAACTTAAAAAGAGTTGTTTTTTTTATAAATCTGTTATATATTTCTTATTAAAGTAACAAATAACAGAAAGTCTGTATGTCATGTAGTTACATACTTAGATTTTATATTGACAAATGTGTTCACTAATTATATGATCTTTAATTTAGGTTATCCATCTGAGTGATTGTGTTCTGTGTACTAGCTGCTCTAGTGTTTTCAGGGTTCTGTGCTAGATGCTCTTACATTTTCTGGATAAACCCAACTTCAGTCTTTGGATCTGTGTTAATTTGCTCTGATATTTTCAGGGTTTAAACCCTTACCTTCAGTGTTAGTGTTCTCTGTTTGAGCTGCTCTGAGTGTTCTGTGTACTAGCTTCTCTAGTGTTTTCATTGTTCTGTGCTAGAAGCTCTTACATTTTCTGGATAAACCCAACTTCAGTCTTTGGATCTGTGTTAATTTGCTCTGATATTTTCAGGGTTTAAACCCTTACCTTCAGTGTTGGTGTTCTCTGTGTGAGCTGCTCTGAGTGTTCTGTGTACTAGCTGCTCTAGTGTTTTCAGGGTTCTGTGCTAGATGCTCTTACATTTTCTGGATAAACCCAACTTCAGTCTTTGGATCTGTGTTAATTTGCTCTGATATTTTCAGGGTTTAAACCCTTACCTTCAGTGTTAGTGTTCTCTGTGTGAGCTGCTCTGAGTGTTCTGTGTACTAGCTGCTCTAGTGTTTTCATTGTTCTGTGCTAGAAGCTCTTACATTTTCTGGATAAACCCAACTTCAGTCTTTGGATCTGTGTTAATTTGCTCTGATATTTTCAGGGTTTCAACCCTTACCTTCAGTGTTAGTGTTCTCTGTGTGAGCTGCTCTGAGTGTTCTGTGTACTAGCTGCTCTAGTGTTTTCAGGGTTCTGTGCTAGAAGCTCTTACATTTTCTGGATGAAACTAACTTCAGTCTTTGGTTCTGTGTTAATTGATCTGATAATTTCAAGGTTTCAACCCTTACCTTCAGTGTTTGTGTTCTCTGTGAGAGCTGCTCTGACAGCTGCTGGAAGTCCTGCTCTAGCTGTGTACTGCTCTGCTCAGCCTCACTCATACTGCCCTCCTCTGCTGACTGTTTGAGCTGGCTGATCAGATCAGTGACTGCTGACAGGACTGGCTGTCTCTTGGAAAGCTCTCCCTGCTTCTCCTGATAACAATACAATAAAGATACATTATAGTTGCTTTAAACTTGTTATTGTAAGTGTATGATTATCTATCAGCTCATGCTTGACATGTATGTTGTGTGATCATATCATGTTACTCGGACACTGAATGTCGAACACAAACTGTGGGGCTAGTGAGATACTCATTTTAGGAATTAAGTTCTATAAATATTTTATGCAATTGAGAAATTAGAGTAGGTTGAGAAATTGGAAATTTTACTGTATAAACTTTTTACCTTGATCCATTCCATCTCTTGCTCTATGTCTCTGGAACCACTAGATGCCGCCCTCTCATCCAATTCAGTCCTCGTCTCTGTCAGGAACACCTGTAATACACCTTTCTCCTTCTTCAACTTTTTGGCCAACTTGAGGCATTTCTCTAGGTCATTTTTACCATTTGTCACCTGTAATTACAATGCATTAAAATAACATTCACTCCATAGGACCATTTTTGAAAATTTAAGATGTTGGTAGTTTCTGCAGAATAATGTTGAAATGCTGAAAAGGATGTATCATGATTATGTTGATACACCAATAAACTACCACTTAGAGGGTCAGACAATTGTAACTATTGTTCCTTAAAAGATTCTAATAATATTAATCTAAGAAATAAATAATACAGTCATATTGGCATAGATAATAGGTTGTCATATGACATATATTAGATATATTTGACCAACCTTTTAATTACATAAATGACATGAAGAATTTACCGTATATGTGAAAAATATGAAAAAAAACATGCATTCAACAAGCTTAATTGATAGATCCCTCTTTTGAAAGGTTAAAAAAAATAATTGAAATGTTCCATTGAAAATGAGGCAGTTAAACAATGTGGTGGGAGTTTAACCATTATAAAGAGCCTCACCTGTGCCCCTTTTTCATTGTATTGGTGTTATATGCAGTTATCATTATAAACAGCCTTACCTCTGCTCCTATTTCATTGTACTGGTGATATATGGGGTTATCATTATAAACAGCCTTACCTGTGCTCCTATTTCATTGTACTGGTGTTATATGGGGTTATCATTATAAACAGCCTAATCGGTGCCCATATTTCATTGTACTGGTGTTATATGGGGTTATCATTATAAACAGTCTTACATGTGCCCCTATTTCATTGTACTGGTGTTATATGGGGTTATCATTATAAACAGCCTAATCGGTGCCCTATTTCATTGTACTGGTGTTATATAGGGTTATCAATAAAAAGAGCCTCACCTGTGCCCCTATTTCATTGTACTGGTGTTATATGAAGTAATCCTTATAAACAGCTTTACCTGTGCCCCTATTTCATTGTACTGGTGTTATATTTAGTTGTCATTATAAAGAGCCTCACCTGTGCCCCTATTTCATTGTACTGGTGTTATATAGGGTTATCATTATAAAGAGCCTCACCTGTGCCCCTATTTCACTGTACTGGTGTTATATGGGGTTATCATTATAAACAGCCTTACCTGTGCCCCTATTTTATTGTACTGGTGTTATCATTATAAACAGCCTTACCTGTTTCCCCTATTTCATTGTACTGGTGTTATATGGGATTATCATTATAAACAGCCTTACCTGTGCTCCTATTTCATTGTACTGGTGTTATATGGGGTTATCATTATAAACAGTCTTACATGTGCCCCTATTTCATTGTACTGGTGTTATATGGGGTTATCATTATTAACAGCCTTACCTGTGCCCCTATTTCATTGTACTGGTGTTATATAGGGTTATCAATAAAAAGAGCCTCACCTGTGCTCCTATTTCATTGTACTGGTGTTATATGAAGTAATCCTTATAAACAGCTTTACCTGTGCCCCTATTTCATTGTACTGGTGTTATATTTAGTTGTCATTATAAAGAGCCTCACCTGTGCCCCTATTTCATTGTACTGGTGTTATATAGGGTTATCATTATAAAGAGCCTCACCTGTGCCCCTATTTCATTGTACTGGTGTTATATGGGGTTATCATTATAAAGAGCCTCACCTGTGCCCCTATTTCATTGAACTAGTGTTATATGGGGTTATCATTATAAAGAGCCTCACCTGTGCCCCTATTTCATTGTACTGGTGTTATATGCCATTATCATTATAATGAGCCTCACTTGTGCCCCTCTTTCATTATACTGGTGTTATATGGCATTATCATTATAAAGAGCCTCACCTGTGCCCCTATTTCATTGTACTGGTGTTTGATTGCGTCGAGCTGCCCTCCTAACTTTTCAGGAAAGTCCACCTGCTTCTTCTCCACGACCTGTCTACCTGTCTTGATCACGTACTCCACCACAGACTTCAACTCTATCATGGTCTTGTAGAATTTCTGTAAGTAAAACAGCAAAAAAACAACATCTTTACACTTGTAACAGTCAAACTCAGTTTATTTCTCTGCCCAGCAGCCATCAGAAAAGCTACATGGCATCAAGACAACTTGTGCAAAATCTCAAATGTGTTAGCTTGCGGGAAGCATTATGATATGGGCCTACCATTGACAGTATAAATTTTTACTGAAGAATTAGATGAAAAATCACTCAATGAAAATTAGAACCATCCCATGGAAATTTTCTTTGTGTCAGACACTGCAGACTCAGTAAAACCTTGTCTAATGAATACCTTTGTTTAGCGACCACCTCTAAATAATAACAACTTGTTCACGCTCCCAATTCTGTTTTTCTTTTATATCATATCTAATTTTGATGACCACCTCTAAAATGTGACGACTTTGTAGAGGTACCGTTGGTGGTCGTAATTTCATGGTTTTGCTGTAATTGAACCTTTGTGCCCTCTCGAACTGGTGTCACTCTCTGTAGCTGACCATATGGGAGTGATAACTCATAGATTCAGGGACACTTATTCTATTCTGATCATTAGAACAATATTAACCTTATGGATGCATGATGCTTAATGGGCAAATATTTAACAACAAAATTTATGAGGATTAACATTCCAAAGACTTGTTATTTCATTTTTAAACTATTCAGATAATCTCAAGATCAATATTCTCTGGAAGATAGATTCTCAGATCAGGCCCCATCTTTGGCTTCTGGGTCTCTATTTCCTCAGATCAGGCCCAATCTTTAGCTACTGTGTCTCTAGTTTCTAAGATCAGGCCCTGCCTATAGCTTCTGTCTCTAGTTTCATATATCAGGCAAAATCTTCAGCTAAAATATGTGTCTAGCTTCTCAGTTCAGGCCCAATGATTAAGTACTGTGTCTAGTTTCTTATATCAGGCCCCATCTTTAGCTACTGTGTCTCTATTTCCTCAGATCAGGCCCCATCTTTAGCTACTGTGTCTCTAGTTTCTCAGATCAGGCCCCATCTTCAGCTACTGTGTCTCTATTTCCTCAGATCAGGCCCAATCTTTAGTGACTGTGTCTCTAGTTTCTCAGATCAGGCCCCATCTTTAGCTACTGCATCTCTTGTTTCGCAGATCAGGCCCCATCTTTAACTACTGTGTCTCTAGTTTCTTAGATCAGGCCCCATCTTTAACTACTGTGTCTCTAGTTTCTAAGATCAGGCCCCATCTTTAACTACTGTGTCTCTAGTTTCTAAAATCAGGCCCCCTCTTTAACTACTGTGTCTCTAGTTTCTAAGATCAGGCCCCCTCTTTAACTACTGTGTCTCTTGTTTCTAAGATCAGGCCCCATCTTTAACTACTGTGTCTCTAGTTTCTAAGATCAGGCCCCATCTTTAACTACTGTGTCTCTAGTTTCTAAGATCAGGCCCCCTCTTTAACTACTGTGTCTCTAGTTTCTTAGATCAGGCCCCATCTTTAACTACTGTGTCTCTAGTTTCTAAGATCAGGCCCCATCTTTAACTACTGTGTCTCTAGTTTCTAAGATCAGGCCCCATCTTTAACTATTGTGTCTCTAGTTTCTAAGAACAGGCCCCATCTTTAACTACTGTGTCTCTAGTTTCTCAGATCAGGCCCCATCTTTAGTGACTGTGTCTCTAGTTTCTCAGATCAGGCCCCATCTTTAGTGACTGTGTCTCTGAGAGTTTTACTACAGACTGACCATGCAGTGATCCAGCTGTGACTGGATGTCCTCTGGATCTTCTGATCGAAGTTCAATCAAGTGTATCCTCTCATCAATCTCGTCAAGAGCACGTTTTACTCGCTGCATTTTTGGCTCAAATTCTACCGGTCGCTGGAACTTGTTGAACTTGACCATGAGGGTGTTGTAGTCTTTCTGTTTGAATGAAAAGAGATAAAATCACATTCTGTGTATATTTCAAGATTAAAATTACTGAAATGGACCTGGACTTTATGTATGTCATTATATTTATGAACATTAGATTTTCCTAATTTTTAATTCTATATTGCTTCTTTACTTATTAATAAAACAAAAGTGTAGCTCTGTTATCACTATTTATTCTTTGATGCAATGAATTATTTCTTATCAAACAATGCGGAAATTAACATATTTAATTTTTAAAAATCTATTTGGATGCTTAATCCTAAACAGCCACTCTAAACTATCTCACTACAGTTATGACAATACTACAGATGAATCTATACTCACCTGTAACATCTGAACTTTCCGCTGTAGTCTGTCGGCTGCCTCTACACTACCCTGAGCCCGAAAATCTTCAGCCTGTCTTGTGCAGTCTAATAACAGTGCCTCCTGGTGGTCAAACTCACTCTTTAATTGCTAAAAATAGAAAATTCAATTAGTTGCCACAAGCAAAGTAACAAAATTAATATTGTCTTTTTTAATAACTCACCTGGCAACAAATACCTTTTTTTCAAAGGGTTCTGCTTTTCTAGATTTTAACTATATCTGATAAATTGCAATTTGAAACCTTTGTTAATATAAGGCTAGTTACAGCATATATCAGTACCTGGTTTATTTACACGAGAATGGCACAATATTAACTCTATTTGCACAAAAATATCTCCAACAATTTACCTCAAATTCTTCCTCGACATCTCCTGCGAGGATATCAGCGTCAAGGTGAGACTGGAGTAACTGGCCAACCTCCGAAATCCACTGTGTCATCTCGAGCATCTCGCGCTCCCGGTTCTGGGCCAGCTGGATGCTCGTCTCCAGCTGCTTCAACCTCTCATTGGCCTAAAACACAAGGTCACATGACTCAGCATTACCTGGAGCAAGGTCATATTAATATTCATGAGAATTCAAAACCCATGAACATGATAATCAGAAGTGAATGATTTGGCTAACTCTGGCTGTGATGCCATAGCCTCAGGTTGTATTGAAAGAAAGGGTTCAATAAGTGACTTTGACAATGGCATTATACTTAATCATCTAGAGATTTTAATTTTATATACTTTATTACATATCTTACATCATTCTTGCAGTAATACTATTATATAGAATGATACTCTACCGATGTACTAGGGCAAACCCTAATAAATGCCTTGTGCGCTGGGGGATGCACATAAAAAGATATGAATAACAAAAAAAAAAAAAAATGACTTTTACATTTTTCTGTCATTTTCTAATAAAACTTTGAAGAATTAGTTTAGGTACTCTTTTTTCCATCTTGGGGAAACACTGGGTTTGAATTAAGTCGGGGTAGTACTTGACTGAAACCACAACATTTGTGTCGATGAGAAAAGGACTGACAGAAAGTCAAACACAAGCAGATTTTACTTGTTGACATTTTTACTAAATTTTGAAAAAACTTGGAACTTATAGCATTGTCCCATCTGAACTACTGAGCTTACCATGCACAATTCACATATGCTATACCACTGCTTGTACATGTACATTTGTTCTGTTTGTTGTAAATCAGTGTTAAACCTTAAGTTAACACTCATGGTAAGTCGATGTCATTATCATATCTGATGTTTTAATGTAATTACTAAGGAAACATATAATGAACACGGCTGCAATATGTCGGATATAGATGTTAGAATCTGTAATTACCTTCTAAAGCAGATCTAATCTGTGAGGCTATGGTGACAATTCACATATTTTCTGCCAAGGCTGTCAGGAACTGAAGCGATGGTACATACCTTTTCTTGCATGTTGTCCCATTCCTCTACAAATTTGTTCAGTGCGTCCTTAGTCGGTCCCACAAGGACACCCTTTGAGGTCATATTCTCTCCGATCGCGACAACCTGGTCTTTGTTGTCTGAACCATGTGTCCGTACGAAAGACTCCAGCTCCTGTAAAACAGAAATTATTTACTAACATTTAGCCATTATATTTTTTCCAATAATTTTCCTTGCTTTATCTTAATTTAAATGTTGAATAGTTATTGTAATGTGTACAAGCAAGAGTTTAACCATTATTTTAGGCTGTTTGAGATGTTAAACTATGATTTATTTTATATATATAAAATAAATTAAAGATAATGAGGCCAATATTACGATATGTACTGAAACAGGTGATATTTTATGCCTGCAGCCCTAATCTATTATCAAAAAAAATAAAACATCATCTATACCTTGTAAGAATAGTTTCCAAATAGGGATATTGGGAGCATTACAAATAGGGAGCATTGTTCAGGAATCAATAATTTTCTGGATGACTGCCAGGACTGAAACTGATGATATAATAATACAAACTAGTTTTATCATGTTTCAATAAAGTTTATACACCAGTTAAAGAATTACACACGTACATCCATTTCCTCTGACAGATCCTCAGCATCGACACAAGGTGGCTGCGTGGGCTTCATCACATTAGTGAGAGCTTCTAACCAGATACACTCCTCTTTAATAAGAGATGTAAACATCTCCCAATTCTCCCCTGCACTGGCCAGGTATTCGCTCCACTGGTCTGTGGTCTGACAAACGCTGGCCCACTTGGCACTCAGCCGTAAGAGGTCGCTGCGGAGCTGCTGTGGCCCTCCTGCGGCTGTCACGATCTTGTTCCCAGAATCCTCTACCAGCTTAACATCCTTCTCTTTCACGTCAATTTCTTGTCTCAGATGCTGTTGGTAATTATTAAAAAATAATTTCATTTTTAATATTAAACATAATTCAATATACAGTAGAACGCCTGTATTACGGTCACCATCGGGACTGGATGAAAGTGGCCTTAATACAGGAGTGGCCGTTATTCAAGACTTGACCAGGATAGAGGGGTTAAAATGTAACACGAAACCATGTTCAAATCTATATTACAATCAACAAAATAAACGTAAGTACAGAGTATTAGTGGCATTTGCATTTTTTTCATTCTGTTCTATGATCTCTCGCTTCCTCTTAGGTATGTTTTGGACTTTAGTTCCACTGACACCATCAATTTCTGCTAGCTGTCGGCTGCTTTCCCGTCACTCTTCCTGATCAGATCTAACTTTTCTTTAAGAGCAAGTTCATGTCTTTTCTTGGTCGCTATAATGGTCAAGTGATTGGGACAGATCAAGTATGCGTAACACTTTAAACATGTAACAAACTTTATTTTGCATTCATAATTATTCATGTATGAATCAATTGTGTGATGTTTGCCGCACTGTTTTTGTTTGATGTACGAGTTCAACAGGAACAATAAAGAAAGTTTAAAGATCCACAGTTTGCCTAACATTTTTTCTTATGACATAATCATCGGGACCCGCTGGTTGTCATTCGTTAATTAACACAAACAACTTGATTAAGATCTGGCTCATACGATTGATTCCCAAACATACACGCAGGTGGGAAAATTATTGTGCATACTAATGAGGCTGAGTGGAGTAGGACGCTGGCTACATGTCAAACAACTCGGTCACGGTCGATTGGTTACCTTTATTAAGGCACTCATTAACAGTCAGGAATGTGTGAGAGCAGATAGTTGTGTAATGATAGTGAGGTCAGAAGTGGCTGCTTGATTTGTTGAGCCCATGTCACAAAGTCACTGCCCCTGACCGTAATTGTGGCGCTTTCCGACCTGTGGGACCGAGACACCTGGCCGTAATACGGAATAGAGGAGTGACCGTAATTGACAACAAAATAATTATATAATATAATGGTCGAAAATTCGGGACCGGAAAATCTTACCGTTATAGACGTATTGACCGTTATTGGGGCTTGGCCATTAGCAGGCGTTCTCCTGTATACATATATTTGTAACTGTTAATGTCTCTTTAAAGATTTTATAGAAACAATATCCTAAAATGTAATGTCCACTAAAAGATGCCATTACTTCAAGAGAAGATATCCAGAAAGTCTGACAGTATAAAATTAAAAGTTAGAATAAAATATTTAATTTAAAAAGTCATATTATTCATACTCATCTGTAACAAACTATCTGAACTATATGAGCGTTTCACAATAATCACTAATTGTGATGGGGCACCAATTGGTAGAACAGACTATAAGATGTCACATAATCATGAAAATGTAAATTATCAGTATAGTGCAAATATGAAACAAGCAAAAGAATTAAGCTTTGTGGAATCAATAATCTGTTTGCTTATTGACATATCATTTTTTATTATTGCAAGGGAAGAAGCAAAGATACCTCAAACTTCAGCTGAAATTCCTGTAGCTGCTCCGGATTGTCTACAGAGTAATCCTTCTTTAAGTGGTCCTCCATCATGCGATCCAGCCATGTTTCAAGTTCACTCATCTGTTCAAAAAGTGTCCGTGTTTCCTCCAGAGCACTCTGAAGTTTGGTGTTTTGATCCTGAGCTAGGAGCACCACAGCTTCCCAGTGATTGGTCAGTGACTGTGCCTCGCTGCGTAACTTGTCGCCAAAATCATCACTTGCATCAGCACATACTTTTTCACATAAATCTTTCAGTTCCTGTAGACTCCCAGCTAACGTCTGGATATCTTCTTGTACTCCCTGAAAAAAAAAACAAACTTTCCTTTAACAAAACAGGTTTGCATACCAGGCCTCCACACTGCATACCAGGCCTCCACACTGGTTACCAGGCCTCCACACTGGTTACCAGGCCTCCACACTGGTTACCACGCCTCCACACTGGTTACCAGGCCTCTACACTGGTTACCAGGCCTCCACACTGGTTACCAGGCCTCCACACTGGTTACCAGGCCTCTACACTGGTTACCAGGCCTCAACACTGGTTACCACGCCTCCACACTGGTTACCAGGCCTCCCAACAGGCTCATAACAACTGGACAGAGAAAACCAGGAATTTTATGGAAGTACTTGAGGACTTATTATAGGAGTTTATCAGAATTTTCAGCCAGAAATATAGGAAAAATAATAGAAAAATATAGGAGTTTGACTGCATAATTGTGTTTTAATTGGTTACTTATCGAGACTACACATTCTTCTAACAGCATCTATTTGTCTGTTTAAATGGTTTAGATAGTTGTACTTGTATGAGTGCAACACTTAAATACACAATTCTCAAGAAGAGCTGGATGTTTTCAACAATGTCAGGTATATAACAATAATTATTCAATATTAACAATACACTGGAAACTTAATTTGGCAAAAAAAAATACCAGAAAATATAGTAGATTAAGGCCTAAATGCAGGATAATCCTGGAAATAAGAGACAATTTTTTCATAGGAAAATACAGGAATATATCAGAAATACTTTAGGCAACAATGGATTTCTCTCTACCATACAAAGTTCTACACGTTTGTTATCCATGAGAAATATATCTGAAATTTCAATGGTTTAACTATGTGTATGTTATACACTGATGTTATACAGTGGAACATGTGCACTGGTGGGAGCTTGGTTTTGTCTGTTATATAGAGGTTAATGAAATGGCTACCTGGCCTCCGCACTGGCTACCAGGCCTCCGCACTGGTTACCAGGCGTCCACACTGGTTACCAGGCCTCCGCACTGGTTACCAGGCCTCCACACTGGTTACCAGACCTCCGCACTGGTTACCAGGCCTCCGCACTGGTTACCAGACCTCCGCACTGGTTACCAGGCCTCCACACTGGTTACCAGACCTCCACACTGGTTACCAGGCCTCCACACTGGTTACCAGGCCTCCACACTGGTTACCAGGCCTCCGCACTGGTTACCAGGCCTCAACACTGGTTACCACACCTCCACACTGGTTACCAGGCCTCCCAACAGGCTCATAACAACTGGACAGAGAAAACCAGGAATTTTATGGAAGTACTTGAGGACTTATTATAGGAGTTATCAGAATTTTCAGCCAGAAATATAGGAAAAATAATAGAAAAATATAGGAGTTTGACTGCATAATTGTGTTTTAATTGGTTACTTATCGAGACTACACATTCTTCTAACAGCATCTATTTGTCTGTTTAAATGGTTTAGATAGTTGTACTTGTATGAGTGCAACACTTAAATACACAATTCTCATGAAGAGCTGGATGTTTTCAACAATGTCAGGTATATAACAATAATTATTCAATATTAACAATACACTGGAAACTTAATTTGGCAAAAAAAATACCAGAAAATATAGTAGATTAAGGCCTAAATGCAGGATAATCCTGGAAATAAGAGACAATTTTTTCATAGGAAAATACAGGAATATATCAGAAATACTTTAGGCAACAATGGATTTCTCTCTACCATACAAAGTTCTACACGTTTGTTATCAATGAGAAATATATCTGAAATTTCAATGGTTTAACTATGTGTATGTTATACACTGATGTTATACAGTGGAACATGTGCACTGGTGGGAGCTTGGTTTTGTCTGTTATATAGAGGTTAATGAAATGGCAAGCTCTAGGACTTCAAAATCTACTTTTTACAGGACTGCCTTGAGTGTAGTTTGGAATAAATTGTAGGTTTATTCTCAATTAACACAAGGTTCACATCTGAGCCTTTAACCTTGGCATGACAGTAGGAAAAAATACCTACATTGCTTTCTCCAAGTTGTGCTTCTAATGTCTCCAGATCTCCGAGCGCTGCTTCCTCCGCATGTAAGAACACATCCATTTCCTCTGTCCAGTTGTTAAGGCCCGCTAGCTGACTCTGTTAAACAAAGTCAAAATGTTAATACACAGAAATAATGAAGCAATGGCAATCAATGTTATGCATATATATAGGTCTATCATGGTTTAATCTATAAACAGTTTATTACGTTTAATGATTAAATACTGAAATGAAGGTACCTTCAAACATTTAATACTGCATATTATTTTCGAATGATTTTTAAATAAAATACTTACAAGAATTTCACCTATTTGTATAAAATTCTTAATGCGGCTCATTCATTTCATGCATTTAGGTGATCTGACATTTGGTTCTTCTGTTAGTAATGTTTCTTGTACCTTATAATTTCTAAGCATGCTACCAAGTGGGACTTCATATATTTAAACTGTATGGCATTTAGACAACGTGTGAAGAAGAACTGCATTGTAAAGCTGCTTACTCTGTGATAAGAGTACACAATGATATACTCAAATACATAGTGTGTCTACCATTCAAGACTTTTACATAAAATTTCAAGTAAGTATGGCTCTGTATTTTGATTGATATGTCACAGACACACACAGTTAACTGAATTAAAATTGCCACTAATAGGGTGCCTGATGCAAAATACTACTATTCACTTACATAATAATCCCTGAGGTCCTCAATAGCTTTTTCTACTTTGTTTATTCTCTCATCAACCTTCTCTGACATGGAGCGCCACCTGCTGTTCAGTTCCTCAAGCTGCTGTCCAAGCTTCTGAGATTTGTCATCAGAGGGCGCTTTACTGATGATCTCCTGACCGGTGGTGTTGATGTACTCCAAGTTGCCCACGTGGTCTGTTATGTCTTGTTGCAATTCCTGTTATAACAGAGAGAAAATTTACTACTGTTTCCTATACACAATTCATTATAAAGTGGGACATTTATATATTAAAGTTCTACCCTCTCAACCCTGGGTTACATGTGACCAATCAGAAAAAACTGTTATATTCCAGTATTTTATAAATGATTTAGTAAATTAATAAAATGAAAGTCTTTCAGTCTGATACATATTACAAAGGTGATGATGATTGACTCATTACTTAATTTTTCTAGTGAAAATGCAATTCTTGATCATTTTGCTTCAGGTCACTGCAGACCAGTGCCTGTTTTTTAGAATATATGATTAAAAAATTAAAATATAAAAGAAATCTGTAATTACAAAATCTGTTTTCATTTTGTTCAAAAATATGATAAATGAAGTCAAATTGACCTTATTTTTAGTCTGCAATGAGACACTACAATGCCATTTTTTCCTAATTGTTTTAATATTTAAATGTACTGATGGATGGAACATAAAGGGTATGGATTAATTGTCACAGATATGAAAACAATATCAACATGGCTGACCTGGAACTGTGCTAACTGCTCCTCCATTGTACCAATTTCTGTGATAACAAACTGTTCTGTCTGCAGTAGTTCCTCAACTTTACTCAGCCATTTGAGTAATGCTTCCATGGCGTCCAGAAAAGACTTGGGCGGGGTCTTCTCCAAGGCTTTAGTGAGTTCTGCATGTCGCTCACCTGTGAGTGTCAGATTAGACATTACAAAACATATGTCTCACCTCTGACTCAGTTATTACTCTGGACAAGCTTCACCATTCAAACTGCACACACAAGTTGACGCTGATACCTTTCACTTAAAATGATACCAAAACTTATCATGCTCACTTCAGTTATCAGAGGACCCCCATCATAATTTTCAGATTTGTTAAAAATGATAAAGAGTGAAAAAATAGCAGGTGGTATATAATAGATAAATTTTTTTTGTTGAGTTTGTACAATGAAATAAATTTACAACCTCAGTATAAGGCCAGGAAACTTAGAAAAAGTCCAATAAACAAACATATTCGTTGAAAATAAGGATTTAAAAGTGCAACAGGTATCCTAATAACCTGATAAATGCATCAAAAAGTGGGTGCTGATTTGCTTGTTCTCATTACAGTATTTAACAGTGTTCAATAAAATGTACATTGTCAACTTAACAGGTCACTTCAGTTGTTATGAATACTGATTTAATGCTTCCAGAAATAATTTGTTAATTGATCACTTAATTTATTAGCAGTCAGATATTAAGATATGAATAGTGAGGTCACCATTGCTGCTATATTTAAGTACCAGTAGATAATTTCACTGACACTGAAAAGATTGAACATTGTGTATATTACTGGCAATGTATTCAAAAACTGATTACACACAGTTCTTAAAGAGTGAACAGCTTCTGACATTGATCTCAAACAATTACAATATGTTAATGTGGAAGTCTTGAACTTATTTGACACTTGATCAAATGCTGACCAAATTTTTGTTAATTCAAATCTAAAGGTTAAATAAACATCTTTGCTGGTAAAAGGTAGGCACATTTTAATTTTCATGCATAACCTACAGCAGGAATACAATTTCCTCATACTGAAATGTAATATTTTTGAAAGCCAATATAGTAACAAAAACTATGATGAAAGCATTTTCTTTTTTTTTGGAGATCCAACATAATATATACCCATACAGCTTAATTCTACAGCATATATATCTATAGAAATCTATGTGTAGCTAAAAAATATACATTATTACAGTATGGTATATAAATGAACAGAATAATATATATAATTCTCTATATATAGTAGGTCAGCATGCCTTCAGGTAATATTTGATTAATTACAACAGCCATGCCTATGCTAATGACATAAACAAAGGTGAATTCTACTTGTCTAAACAACATGAACTATATCAGGTAGAGTAAATGATTAACGAATAAAGGTAAAGCATTGCTAACATATACGAGAACTATGAGGGGTCTGCTATGTACTTACTGTCACTCTCATCTGACGGCCGTCAATTAAATATCATATTAGTTTAAATACACTGATGCTCAATCCAACTATAAACCTTATCTCTAAAAAATATTCATTTTATTTAAAAGATGCTATCATATCTTCCTTTGCTAAAACTTACAATTACAAGAGTTTTATATTTGTTGTTCTTACTAAAAACATAACGTAAATTGTACTGTCACCTCATGATTAGTAAGTCCATGGCCCATGACACTTTGCTGAATTTTTAGTTACATAGGGATTCTTATTGACAGAGTGATAATATGGGGCCTGAAAAGGTTTTGACTAAAATTCTGTATTACAGTATAGGGATTCTTATTGACAGAGTGATAATATGGGGCCTGAAAAGGTTTTGACTAAAATTCTGTATTACAGTATAGGGATTCTTATTGACAGAGTGATAATATGGGGCCTGAAAAGGTTTTGACTAAAATTCTGTATTACAGTAAGCCATGATATTTGTGAATTACCTAATATCCAACCAGTAAATAAAATAGTAATAGAGAAAGCTTAATGATAATGGTAGATGAGCTGATAGTCAGATGAGCTACATGTTCAATGTTCACGTTAATCTATACTTATATACACAGTGGTTCAATAAAATTGAATTATTCATCTATAAAGTCAAATGCTGTTATATATAATCCTGGAAACATTTTCAATGACAAATGAAGGCAGGAAGTAACGTTTTTTTTTACTTGTGGGAAAACATGCCATCCAGTCATTACATGACCAGAATGAAGCCAGATTTCTCACCCAGTTTTTTGAATGTTTCTTGCCACTTGATGTTAAACGAGTTGACCTGGTCCTTGAGGGATTCCGTGACTTCTGGGCTGCTGAGCAGTCTCTGCACCTTGTCGTTCAGCCACTGTACACGGTCGCTGTGTGACTTCATAGCTTTCTGTTTCACCTGATAAATATAACAAACACATTAGAGTTACATGTACATTCAGTAACAGGTTTAACCTGGTAATCTACATGAACAAACAACTTAGGTTACTTACCATAAATGTTTATATTAAAGCATACCATGGATACATTTAATGGATATTAATCATCTCTCTACTTACTTTATTATAAAACTATAGTGTTACAACATTTTTATCATGTTTGCCCTGCATGTTTTTGAAGGCATGAATTGATGATTAAACACTTCCGTCTTTCAACAGCTTGAATAAATGAAAGCTTCTGTGTGAACTGAACTTGAATTCAAACTTTCTTTTTAAACATTTTGTACAAATCCTGCATTCTTCCAGGTGCTCCCTTATTCCAGAGATATTTCAGCGATTTCCCAAAATAAATAACAATCTGCTAAGTTATATTAGGGCAGAATTTCTGGGGGTTTTCATAAGACAGGTCTGTTACAAACCTATTAACTGAAGTCACACCTCACAGCATAATTGACTTAGATAACCTGTCAGTCAATCTATGAAATTATTGGTATTATACCCACCTTGCATTGTTCCAGCTGTCGGTAAATATCCAAGGCCTCATCAGCAATCTTCTCCGCGCTGCTAACCCATCGCTCGTAACTGTCCACCATCTCATTCAGAGAGTGTAGTTCATCCTCTGCCTGCTTGGAGGCAGCACTGAAGCTGATTTTCTTCTTGGTGTGTTCCAGCAGCCCTCGGAGACTCTTCCATCGTTCCTGAACTACTTGAACAGCATCATGTACAGGGGCTGGGTTCTCGCCTCCTGGTGTCACAAAAGAAAGTCGTCAGTTTTAAAGAAAACAGATTTGATTGTGAGCTAAATAAAACTTCTCATAAAATAGGCTAACCTGGCATATTTTGATCCATAAATGAGGTTATGGTGACCTACTTATTAGTGAATTAAGAGTGAATGAAGAGTGAACGGGAGGAGCTTAAACAAGGCACCCATGGGTCACGGCGCTCAGCTGATCATGATTGGACTATAAATGTATCACCATTGTGATACTATATTGAGTAGATAAAGCTTAGAATATCATGGTCATGTTGGGCTTTTATAAAAGAATATAATGTAATATGTGAGTAAATGATATATGAAATAACCTGACTGATGGATTAATATGGAGTAAAATATAGTGGTTTTTTTTTATTTATTTGGGAGGGGTCGAAAAAAGCAATTTATTTGAGCAAATATGAATGCAATGACAGTATACTAAGCAGTGGTATAATGATGATAAGGCTATTTGTTGAAGGATCTATAGTGTATGGAAAACTGCAAGATTTCAATTTGACAGATACAAGGTTATGATTAACTATGCTGATGAGGGGATTTATGAATTTGTGACTTTACGACATGATATCTTGACAAGATCGGTCTTGACTAGGTACATTATTTTGATGCCCTTCACGTCTGCATATTACACAATATTGACATAATTTCTGGCATGTACATAGGTACCTATGGACAAATGGTCAACAGTACTGAACCACCTGGAAGGTTAAAATCTTAAAAATATGATGACATGTAGATAAAGTTTGAGAGGAAGAGGTAATCTGGGCCATGGTTGGTTTATATGATTGAAGAAAATGTTGCAAATAATATTTGAGATCGGACCATGCCTTTCCATTGGTTACGTTTTTGATAAGCTGTTGACAGTTCAACAGTTTACACATTTGTCTGATGAGATCCAATTTATTTGGTAAACCTTTTTTATCAATTTTATGATATGTATACAGTTGCCATAAAGTCCCCACTCCACAGGTGCAATGACTTGAAGGGGGGGGGTGTGTTGTGTTATGATCAGAGTAACAACGCCTCTGTCTCTCTGTAGATATTTTCTTTAATTATTAAATTCTATGCTATAGCCATAAAACCATTGTTCACAGTGCCAAGGAGCAAAGCCTCAGTGGGATGAAGAAGGGATGAAAGTTACAACATCCTTGCATATACATACAGGATATGAAATTTAATTCAACAGTGCTTATAAAAAAAAAGTTTATTCATGAACATTAAATATGTGTTAAAATTAATCCAAGGATCAAAACACCCAATATATTAAACATATACAAACTGGAGTTGGGAATGTTTAATTTTATGAACTAAAATAAAGGACCAGCAATATAAATTTTGATTATTTAGCCAGTATCATGTAACAACTGATACAACCATGAGTTATAAGTCAAACAAATTAAAAATCTTTAATGAGCACTTGTCTGAGTAATATTTTAAATTTTTGACATATTTATTTATTATTTTAATTTTGTAATAAATATAAACCAACAAGTTAAACACCTGGAAAAGACCTGGAAATTTAGATTAATTCAATATGATCAACTGCATCCTTGTCTATCATTATCTTGCTTCATATAATCCCTAATAGTAAACAACAATTTATTTTAATTATTTATTTTTCATTATTATGGTTGAAATGAAAAATACTCAATGGTGACTGCATGGTGTCATTTGAAATACAATTGTGGCCATCCATGGAAGATCCATAAATGATCAGTTATTGCAAGGTAATCCCCTGTAACTCATTAACTATAAATTCCTTTTCCATTTATTTTTTTTAAGTTCTTATCATAAACCAAGAATTAAAAAAAAGTTTATTGTTATGTTTATGGCCTAAACAAATACTAGAGGAGGGGGCTGGACAGTTAGATCCAGTTGAAGCCACCCAAGAGCTGGCTGGCTGCACAGTGCCTCGCTTCAAGCATGCATAATTGGCCTGAGAGGTCAATGTGGGGACATAAATGAGTGGCTTCAGTACAGCCTAGGTGTGATATGGTCTCATAAAAACTTTCATAAAAGCTAGTTTTTGACCAATTCCTTTTATAACTTCAGAATTTAGAAGCTAAAATCCTTACGTGTGCAAGATATGAAAATTAAATCAACAGTGCTTACAGGGAAAAAACATGCCATGGCCAAAGTTGGGCAAAATTTAAGGTACTGATTTTATATTTATGCTAATAACTTATAAAATTTGAAAAATTCAGAACTAATTTTGGGAACACAATTGAATCTTGATTAAATAATGTTATATCCCTGGCAAAAAATCTCTACCTTCAGCAATTCTCATGTTAAGAGAGTAAATATATTTCTTGATTTTTTACAAAGTACATTATGTTTGGGCCTAGAACTTAAAACAATTACACGATACTGACATCATTTTTGGCATATGCATAGCGAATGTATAGAAAAATATGTATATTATATATGATCAAAGTCAGATCAGTGGTTTTGATATTAGGCAGTCTTAAAGTGTAACAATGGGTTTTTAATGCAAAAATGAAGTTTTTTCTTAATATCTCGAAGGAATGCAGTCCTAGTGACCAAACTTTTAGTATGGTAGGGGATTTGGGGGACATCTAACTGTATGCCAAATTTAAGGAACTTAAAGCTGAAGCTGGGGAGCTGAGCTCTAGTAAACTGCATAACACTAGCTTGATGTAAACAATATGTGACATGGTGCTTGAAAACTTGAATAAAATCTACAGTTTTTGATCAACTGGTTTCAAATTTTTTGTTTTAACAGTTGAAATGTTAACAAAAACATGCATTTAAAATTAAATCCACAGCAGTTACAGGAAAAAAACGTGCCATGGTCAAACTTGGGCAAAATTTAAGGTACCAATTTTATATTTTTGCCAATATCTAAAAAAATTTAACAGATTTTGATCTAATTTTTTGTATACAATTAAATTTTGATTATTTAAAGTAGTATTACTGAAAAAAGGTCCCTACCTTTAAAACTTTTGGTCTTAAGTGACCAAATATCTTTCCTGATTTTTTTACAAAGTCCATTATGTTTGGGCCCATAACTTTTTAAAATTAAATAATACTGACTTAATTTCTGGCATGTACATAGGAACCATATAGAGGAATATTTATGGTAAAAATGAAGAAAACCAGATGAGTGGTTTTGATATTAGGCAGTCTAGAAGTAAGAAAATAGATTTCTAATAAAAAATTGAGGTTTTTCCTTTATATCTCGAAGGAACGAAGTCCTATTGACCCAATTTTTGGCATGGTGGGAGATTTTGGGGACATCTAATTGTATGCCAAATTTCAGATTCGTAGGTGCAATGGTGTCGAAACATGCCAGTCTTACGGACGGACAGACGGACGGCACAACAGACAGACGGACGGACGACGGACAATGGACCACGACTATAGCTCAGATGACTTATAGTCAGGGTACCAGACTATTCTGACCTACTGACCTTGTTTGATATCGTCAATATACTTGTTGGCGTAGGCCATCAGGTCCTCCAGGTCCTGGTGATGTGATGCAACATCAGCCTCTGTGTCCTGATCAGCAAAATAACAAAGAATACACGTAAAATATATAATCATTCTTATCACTCAGCAATGATCACTCCAAAATATAATATGACAGCATATAATACAGCTCTATGAATATTTTTGCTGAAGCCATCATTTTCTCCAAAAGATCTCTGCTATCAGCCTGAGTAAAAATGTTGGGATCACAATATTAGTTTCCAAGACTGAAAACAGATAGCAGCACCTACATCACCTAGTTAGCTAATATTCCTCATGAGCACCACTGTATGATTATCATTAATGCCTCCATAATTCATTAAAGTGGGCACTGGATATCAAAATAACACTATCTGCCTACTGCAGGCCTCACAGGGCTATGTTAATGGTGCTTATATTTTACTTTACCACATGCATCTTTTGTTCTTAAAAGTTTATCAAACCATCAGCCTAGAAATCAGAAAAATAAGATATACATGACATTAAATAACAACGATTCTGAAATACCTGCACTAGCACTTGCTGTTCCTCTAATGTCAGCTGATTCTCAGAATCCTCGGGACTTGACATCAGCAGCTGGAGGTCCATACCTGTCTTATCCAGCCACTCAGTAAAGTGGACTAAGGCACCTTCAAAGTCTTTACGGTAAATGCTCTCCATACGTGGACGTTTCGCTGTGTGGACATACGTGGATGTTTTTTGGATGGTGGCGGTGATGGTATCATCAGCCGTCTTGCCTTGCTTATTTAGTGTTACTGTGGTTGTCATGGTTTGCGGCTCACTCTGAGCCTTTAGCACGGCTGAGTCGACTCCACAGTTAGCAATCTGTAAGTATATATAGTCTTACAACATGATAGGGGGTTAATAAAATGGTTGCAGTTTAAACATTTTGATTCTTTCTGTCAAAAGTCTTAACATATATTTCAATATATTTTATTTTTACATTTTATAAATTTCTTTATTCCATACTTAGGAGCTGGGACCACAGATGGCACTGTTCTCTGAAGACAATTGAATACAACAACATGACTAAAGATAATATATAATCTAAAGTAATTTGTACTTTCAGATTTCAAAATTTCTGTGAACTGAATTAGGAATCATCTAAAACCAGTGTATATGAATTTCTATCATTAAGTCAAGAGTTTACCATATGCTATATCACTGACTCAATTTTCTGGAAATTTCTGCTTTTACATTCAGATTTCCGATGCATTAATTAAACAAATAAACTACATTCAAGCTCTAGATTTTTATAGTTATAAACATTTGGAAATTTCTTCATGTTGTGACCAGGTTGAATGTAAGCATTTGTAAATACAAATTCTGTCCTACATAAACAATTATCTGACTTCCTCTTAAAGAACTAACAGATGTATTTGATAACTGAACAAGGGACCCATGGGTCACGGCGCTCAGCTGATCATGATTGGACTATAAACGTATCACCATTGTTATACTATATTGAGTAGAAAAAGCTTATGAATATCATGGTCATGTTGGGCTTTTATAAAGGAATATAATGTAATATGTGAGTAAATGATATATGAAATAATCTGACTGATGGATTAATATGGAGTAAAATATAGTGGTTTATTTTTTATTTATTTGGGAGGGGTCGAAAAAAACAATTTATTTGAGCAAATATGAATGCAATGACAGTATACTAAGCAGAGGTATAATGATGATAAGGCTATTTGTTGAAGGATCTATAGTGTATGGAAAACTGCAAGATTTAAATTTGACAGATACAAGGTTATGATTAACTATGCTGATGAGGGGATTTATGAATTTGTGACTGTATGACATGATATCTTGACAAGATCGGTCTTGACTAGGTACATTATTTTGATGACCCTCACGTATACATATTACACAATATTGACATAATTTCTGGCATGTACATAGGTACCTATGGACAAATGGTCAACAGTACTGAACCACCTAGAAGGTTAAAATATTAAAAATATGATGAAATGTAGATAAAGTTTGAGAGGAAGAGGTAATCTGGGCCATGGTTGGTTTATATGATTGAAGAAAATGTTGCAAATAATATTTGAGGTCTGACCATGCCTTTCCATTGGTTACATTTTTGATAAGCTGTTGACAGTTCAACAGTTTACACATTTGTCTGATGAGATCCAATTTATTTGGTAAACCTTTTTTATCAATTTTATGATATGTATACAGTTGCCATAACGTCCCCACTCCACAGGTGCAATGACTTGATTGGGGGGGGGGGGGTGTTGTGTTATGATCAGAGTTACAACGCCTCTGTCTCTCTGTAGATATTTTCTTTAATTATTAAATTTTATGCAATAGCCATAGAACTATTGTTCACAGTGCCAAGGAGCAAAGCCTCAGTGGGATGAAGAAGGGGATGGTGAGAGTTACAACACCCTTGCATATACATACAGGATATGAAATTTAATTCAACAGTGCTTATAAAAAAAAAGTTAATTCATGAACATTAAATATTTAAAACAGGCAGACAGATGGAGAAACAAAGCAAACCATTTTTTTCCCCATTCTACTGAGCCAATAAAAAATTAACAATATTTGCATTTATTCCTTTTTTTCATTACATAATTTTTATCCAGGTTTACGAATGTTACTATAAATTTACAGTATAACATACATGTGATTGTGAATATTTCAGTTGATTCACATTTCTAAATTGCATCAACATTTATAGCTAATGTATCTAGTTTATAGTACCTGTCAACAGAATGGGATGGAGGGAGGAAGGGAGGGAATAAGGGTGAGAGAGAGAGAGAAAGAGAGAGAGAGAAAGAAAGAGAAAGATGGAGAGAGAAAGAGAAAAAGCAGAGGAGAGAGAGCGAGAGAGAGAGAGAGAGAGAGAGAGAGGGAGAAAGAGAAAGAGAGGCTCTCTGGTAATTACTGCCTAACCCAGCCTGACCCAGACACTCACAGTGGCAGTAGGTCAGACCTGAAGGTGTTATGTTGTCGGATATCCCATTATTTTTGATAATAA
This sequence comes from Sipunculus nudus, assembly GCA_026874595.1. Taxonomy (NCBI): domain Eukaryota; kingdom Metazoa; phylum Annelida; class Sipuncula; order Golfingiida; family Sipunculidae; genus Sipunculus; species Sipunculus nudus. Next base: position 3,229,085 of record CM049311.1, on the reverse strand, counting down.
CACCCCTAAGGGTAAGTGGGCAATCCCACCTGAGGGGACAGCCAATCGGGATATCTCCCGGCCAGGGGACCCAAAGCGAGGCTAAAGGATAACCAGCCTCGCTCACTCTGACCTTGGCGCTGGAAGGGTTCACACACTTGTCGACATAAGGCGAAGTCTTAGTAGCCGCTGCGATAGTGTGAGCTTTTCACTACGCGCACCCTATCAGGACTGGCAGTATCATTATAGTTATCTGGACAACCTTTTCGGCACTTCTGGTATTTTAAACAAAATTCCTGTGTTGTTTTCTATTACCTGTGGGGAGATTCCCTACAATGTAACTGCCCAGTACACTGCATTTATACTGACCTGATGTAAACAATGAAGACTTGGTACCTGGAAACTTGAATAAAATCTACAGTTTTTGATCAATCAGTTTCAAATTTCAGATTTTAACAGATGAAATGCTAATGTGTACATGCTGTGAAAATTAAATCCACAGCACTAACAGGAAAAATTTAAATATTTATATTTTTTTAAATGGTATCAGGAAAACTAATACATGTGTTAAAACTGATCCAAGGATCAAAACACCCAATATATTTATACCAGGAGCAAACTGGAGTTGGGAATGTTTAATTTTATGAACTGAAATAAAGGATCAGCAATATAAATTTTGATTATTTAGCCAGTATCATGTAACAACTGATACAACCATGAGTTATAAGTCAAACAAATTAAAATCTTTAATGAGCACTCTGATGAACATCCACACTTTCATTGCAATACATCACTTTGTGGACACAATTAAATATGCACTTTAATCATTGTAACCTTGGTGGTACAATACAAAATCTAAAATGTAGCATAGCCAAAAATAAAATAAAATACAGAAAAGTATAACATTCATCTGGTTTATGCACCAGCTGGGGGGGGGGGGGGAGTGCAGGGCAGAGGGGAAGCCTGAGCACTAGTAGTGGCCAAGCTAAGCCAAGGCAAGCTGCCTGGGGTGGGTTACATAATGCAAGTGAAGACTGTATTACTAGGTGGGCCAGATGTAAACAACACTTGACATGGTGTATGAAAACTTGAATAAAAGCTACTCTTTTCAAACAATTCCTTTGAAATTTCAGGTTTTAAAAGATTAAATCCTTGTGTATATATGCTGTGAAAATTAAATCAACAGTGCTTACATGGAAAAAACGTGCAATTGCCAAAGTTGGACAAAATTTAAGGTATTGATTTTTTATTTATGCTAATAACTTGAAAAATTTGCAAAATTCAGATCTAATTTTGGGTAAACAATTGAATCTTGATTAAATAAAGTTATATTCCTGAAAAAAAGTCTCCAGCATCAGCAATTCTCATGTTAAGTGAGCAAATATATTTCCTGATTTTTATGAAACTGCATTATATTTGGGCCCATAACTTCAAAATAATACCCAATACTAACCTAATTTTTGGTATGTGCACAGAAAATGTATGGAAAAATATGAATACTAAATATGATCAAAAACAGATCAGTGGTTTTGATATTAGGCAGCTTTCAAGTGTAACAATGGCTTTTTTATGGAAAACGTAGGTTTTTCCTTGATATCTCGAAGGAACGAAGTCCTAATGACCCAATTTTCGATATGGTAGGAGATTTTGGGGACATCTATTGGTATGCAGAATTTTGGATTTGTAGGTCCAACGGTTTTAAAAGGTGCCCTGTTAACGGACAGCCGGATGGACGGACGGACGACGGACAAAGGACCACGACTATAGCTCAGATGACTTATAGTCAGCTGAGCTAAAAATTGTCAATATATTCACTTTCTTGAATTATAAAACAAATTCTGGTCAAATTGTTGAAAAAAAAACCAAAAGACATTGTACAAAAACATGTGGTGTTTAGCAACTAATCATTAAATGATTAACTTTTCAGGTGTGTGGCAATGGTGACCTTTGACCTCTGTATGACCCTGACCTCTTTGCTCTTGACCTCCATGGTTTGAACCACATTGTCCCATCTCTCCTGCAGGGATTCCAGCTGTGTGTTCAGACTGTCGATGGCCGCAGGGTCATTGTTCAGGTAATGTACAAGGTCCTGTCCAAAGTCATTCAGACTGTCAAACTTCTCAACCTGAATGTCCATCTCATTCTCAATGGCCTGCAACCAAAAAATATACTTGAGATATATAAGTGAAAATATGGTCTTGTGCCATTTATAGGAGATTATAATTAATGTCAAACAGGGGGCTCATGGTTCCTCAGTAAATCTGGGATGTCATACTCCAGCATGTAAAAAATTACAAACATTATCCCAAACTGTCAACTGAAAGATGTACTTTCAACAAAAAAGTTGCCATATCCATTAAGATGGTTTTATATCAGGAAGTATAATCTCATTTATGGCAAAGGGAATGTGCTATTGCTATGAAGTGTTTTTGATGTGGGGTTGTTCCCTTTCACTGTTATCAGCTTTTTATCTTATTAATACTTAAGTATAACGTGAATCCTTCATGTGTGTACATTTAGTAGCAAGTCACAGCAAAATCTTGTTCATGTTATTAATTATCTTCTTTTTTTTGTGAATGAATATTACAAGAAGATCCCACTCACCTTGAGATGTTTGACCTGCTCCACAATTGCACTAGTTTCACCTTTCCCATCTACCTTCATTCCATCCAGAGCTGCCTGCTTCTCTGTCAGCCAATCAGAGAACTCCGTCTGCTCATTGCTGAATGTCTGCCACCTGAGGAGCACTTCCTGAAGTGTGGTCCAGTGACCTTCAACCCACTTACAGACCTCTGACCAGCGCATTCCCAGCATCTCTAACTGCTGCTCTAGTACTGCGTAAGCTGGAACGGAAGAACCATGAAGCTCAGCAAATGATCCGTAACTTGGTGATCCTGTCTTTCTTATATTTAATATTTCTGAATAATCAGACTTTGAATAAATCTTTATACTGTTATGACTAAATTGAGGTAAAGTGTTCACCAATGTTTATCTGTGTGCCCACATGCAATCTGCAAGAATTCTCAATTTTCAATAGAAATCAGTTTAAAATTCACCACCTACTGTCTGCCTACATAATATTTACAAAAGTATTAAATTTTCAATTGAAATCACAATGTACAATGAAATTATGTGAATAGGAGGGCTAATAGCCAAAGGAAGAATTAATTTAATATTAAGATCAGCTACATTTAGGGGCAGATTGGGATGCGGATCCAAGTTTTGCTTTCTTGCTGACAAGTGTTACACCAATACCTTACTGTGAATCTGCTTAAGAACTGATATTATTCAATGGTAATTAGTATTAATTGCAAGGTCGCTCTTGTGCACTTTGTATATCTTTCAATATTTCTCCTAATACCCATTTAATTAACTGTATTTAAAATTATGCAGTGTTATATCATAAATCATTGCTATTTCATAAATCCGTGTTACTCCTTAAATTAGCAATCAAACTTATTTACTGGTTTTTATTCATATATGTTTATCAGTATTATTTTATATATCAGATATTTATTAATCAGTTTAGGTCACTGATCAGAGTTATTTGATTGTATACACACCAGTGTCGGAGTTGTTCTCATCGACGACGACCACCATGTTCTGCAGGTTGTTGACGTGCTCCTGTTGTCGACCCACTTCCTCTTGTAGAAGCTGGAGAGGAGAGTAGAGAAGGTATTAGTGACAATATATCAAGCAACATGAAAACTTTTTTCAAAGCAAAGACAAATCTGGTAATAAATCTCAGCTGTATTTACAGGACTGGAGAATACACTGACAAGATATAATTTTTCAGGTAAAAGAAATGACTGCTTAATAACTGAATTAATAAGTGTAATTTATTTTACAGAAGTGCATATCTTAATCTGTAACACTATAAGCACAAAATTTTGTGCAAGCACCAGATTTATTTTTTAAGTTTCAACCTAAGACTGTCTTTTTCACAGCAGAGTCCTATAAATTTTATAATTTAAAATGACATCACACTGACTTGTCAATAAATATAAAGCTATGTAACTTTTCCTTTGGGTTACTTTTGTGGCATACAGAAACAAAGCATTACCCTGTGAGCCTCAATCTGTTTCCCAATATTCTGTATATCTGGACCAATGGCAGGGTGTTCTGCTATTAACTGCTCCATTTGGGCCAGCCAATCGGCAAGCTGGTCCAACTGTTGCTGCTGAAGTTCCATCAGGATATCTTGTAACCTATGATGAATAAATATCCCTAATAAGTGAAATACTAAATATTAAGATATAAATTTGGTATGACAATAATAAAGTACTAGGTACTATTAGATTACATAATCATTAGCCATAAGGTAATTTACATATTTTTACAGTTAAGACCGCAGCCTCTTCGTCATGCATAGAAAATAAATTCATTAAACATAAATATAACCATCTGGGCTCCGGAATTACATTTTTGGTTTACAGATTATTCCAAAAAGTACAATTATTCATGTGACTGAGACCTGTGCATAAAATGTCATAAATTTACATACATGGTGGTAAAGCTGTGAATTGTTTCATTAAAGGCAGGGACCAATAAATATAGTGAAGTTCTGTGACTTAAAACGCTTCCAATTTTAGGCTTCTTGAGACTCTGGGCTTCCACTGATTGCATAATCTTGTATAAATTCTTTTTTTATGACTGAACATTTCTACAGTTTAGCACTTGAATGTGACAATAACCTGCTCTGTCTGTCCATGGCCTTGACCCTGAGTTCCTCCCACTTGTTATTGAGGAGATCCATCTGTGCTCGGATGTCCGCCTCCTCCTTCTCCCCCATCTTACACTCGATCAGAAGATGGCTGCCCTCCTGTAGGACGCTGCCAACTCGGCTCTGATGTCTAGTCAGGTCCATCATGAACTCCTGAATATTATCAAGTATATATCAAGAAGCAAGTAAAATAGTTAAACAAAAACGTTGGAAATGGATATGGTATGTACTTAGACGAGATAGGGATAATAACATCAAAATAACATTAACATGAAAACCAGAAGGAAAAAGGAAGAAAGGCAGACCAAGAGTAAGCTGAAGAAGGATGGTAGAAAAAGAGAGAGATGAGATGGGATGGTGCAGCTGGCAAAGACTGGGCATGAAGGAGAACATTATTGTACTGCCTTATACAACACAATGGGTGTGAAGAGGATAAGTAAAAGGTAATCAAGATTAGTCTCTATATTCTACATTATACAGATGTATGTACATCTCCAGAATTCCATACCAGTTTCATACTACATGACAGGGCAGTAGGGCATGCTTCCTCTCATTTATATCTTGGTGCTGACCAGGCAAAGTGACTACTTAGGGCGTTGGCGCATGACCTTCACATTAAGCCTGCACAGCTCTCACCCTGGGTTGGGGCAGACTGAAAAATTTCACTGCCTCGGCTGAGATAAAAACTCACGATCTCCCAGCTCTGAGTCTTTTAATTTATCTCTAGACTACAGATTCCAGTAAAATCTTAGGTAGTATCATACATGTAAGAAATGATTAAGTTTCCATCTCAGTACTCAGAAAAAGTTGGCATTCCCTGTGTTTGAGGTACTTTTCTTCACTGGAGCAACTTGTTTCTTTTATGTCAAATTGATTTCATCCTGTCACTCACAAATGGCTCAATATGGGATTTCAGACCTAGACCAAAAGTATATACATAAGTTAAAGTTTCTACAAGTCAGGCTGCAGATAAAATGAACCATCTTCGAAAAAAAAAAATAAGAGAAAATTGGTTTCCATGGATACTAACCATGTGCTGATGAAAGAGTTCCCGAATATGTGCTACATCTCCCTCGACTGGTGGCTGGTTAGTGAGACTGTCCTCAGCTTCCAGCAGCCATGTAAGCACCTGTTCTAGGGTGTCCTGGTAGGACGGGAGGTCCAGAGAGCCAGACTCAATGGTACTCTGTCTGCTGGAGGAGGCACTGCTGGCTGAAACCATAGACTGTAAGAAACAACAATACAAAATGTATCCCAACTTTATCACCAGCTGGCTTTGTCTGATCAGGTATCTCAATGGCTGAGGCAATTTATTTTTTTTTTCAGGTCAGTTCTAATATGCATATTGAAACATTGCACAAAATGAATGGATAGCATTTTCTTGTGATATTTTTTTTTTAATTGTAAATTATGATTATAATAACTTATATATTAGTAACATCTAAGCAATACTGATACATGTTGTTATATTTATTTCTGTATTAATTTTAAAATCACATATATTTGGAACTATGGACCAGTGGCCTTCATTTCCAGAATAAAGCATTTCTTTCTTTCTTTTTTTCTCAATGGCTCACGTAATTCCAGCGTCTAACCAATAATATCAAGACTAAGTAGCTTCATCAGCTTTACATGCATGTTTCCTTTTTTTCCCTCCTATATCTTTATGATCTACAAAAATCAAGTATGGGAACTTAATGAAAAAAGTAACGATACCATAATTAATATTACCATAATTAATATGTGTGTGACTAAACATGGGTAATTATACAAAACATTATACATGATACAGAGATTTAATGTGTAAAGATATTTACACATTGTTTTCCATTATTTGCTTGGTAAAAATGATGTGACAGTTTAGCTATTAACAAGTTAACATGTCTTACCTCTGTCATACCCTGAGGCAGTTTGCCATCAAAGTCATCACTCAGGCGCTCAGTCTTCACAGGTACTTCTCCGATGAGTACCTCCTCCTCTTGAGGTCTGCTGACTACCTCCTCCTGAGGTCCACTGAGCAGCTCTTCCTGTTGAGGTCCACCGAGCAGCTCTGCCTGCTGAGGTCCTCCGGGGTCTTCATTCTCTTGCTGCATTTCATCATGTGCTTCACTCTCCTGCTGCTGGTGTCCACTGAGTAAATCTTGCCGAGTTCCACTGAGTACCTGTGGTTGAGTTTCACTGAGTACTTCTTGTTCGGTTCCACCGAGTACCTCCCCCTGTTGTTGGGATTCAGTTAGAACCTTCTGTTGTTGGGATTCATCCAGTACTTCTCTCTGTGGCTGATGTTCAGTGAGTACCTGTTGGTGCTGCTGAGTACCACTGAGTACCTCTTCCTCCTGCTGGGTACCATCATGTCCCTTTTTCTCAAGCTGAGTTTCTTTGAGTAATTCTTTTTCACTCCCATCAACAACATCTTGTGTCTGCTCAGATTCACCAAGTACCTCCTCAGAGGATTTATCTGCCATTTCTTCCTCTGTTTCCATGGCTGCACCTGCTTCCATGACAACAGCCTGTGTGAATGTTTCAGTTGGTTCTATGTCTGTTACAGGATGTGTCTGTTCTGTTTGCATGACTTCTAATGACTCTGGTTTAGTCTCCGTGTTTTCTGCTTGTTCTTCAGATATTGGTACCTGCTCTGTAGCCTGGCTCTCTGCACCTCTCTGTTCTTGCGATGGAAGATCTTGAGGTTGTTGTTGTTGGTGTGGTGTAGCTGATGGTTGGGAAGACGAACTCCGTAGGACTTGGAAGTATGACATCACGTACATCATAACGCACTTCTTGTCTGGATAATCTACATCCACGTCTACAAACATATACATGTTATATTGTAATGCATATATCACAGAGGTCAGAGGAATATATTCAACTCTTGTTTCAGATATATCTGGGCCCAAAATAAAACATTCTAGGACAAATTCATTTTATGTTCTAATAATAAATGCTGCATTAAATGACATATTTACAATTTCACTATGGGGTGTATAAATAGAAGGGTATATATGTGATGCTTTCAGGTTTTTATTGGATGTTTATTTTTTTCCCTTCAATACACTGATACAATCTGGTAGTTCTAATGCTGAGGTGTTATCATGAATTCTACAACAGATTGTACATTCATAGGATCTTAAATCCATGTATCATTATTCTTTTACCAAAGTTCATAAAATGATCATGTTCTGGTACAGCTATCTGCAACAAATATTGGTCATGTATTGGTATCATCAGATGCCTTTATTCAATCACACACTGATAACATAGGGTTATCCAACAGAAAGACAGGTCTGTCATTTATTTAGTCTTTCAGCACAACAGTGAAGAGTTATAAGTCAGAACCAAGTTTAATACAATCTGATTGGCTAATTGTTTTGGCAAATATGACATATATGGTTAGGAAAATATTTTGAGAGGATGTCTAGTTATATTTCTAAAAACAAGGGCAAATTTTGCACAAATCTAGACAGCAATATTGTTTTTATATCATGTTTTTTGTATCATGTAGTATGTCTAGATCTTACCTTCTGGTTCTAGTAAACTGTCAATCCCCAGCTGTTGCTGAGCTAGAGTGAAGGCATGACTCAGGTTATCCTGGTTGGTCTGCTCTAGTAGACTGTCATAGGTAAATAGTTCTTGGCTGCAAGTATACATATACTCCTCATGAATGTGTATATACTACCAAAAGTATTAATAGTGCATTCAAACTGGTTATGGATATTCTAAACAATCACCAGTATAATTCAGCCACCTTTTATTATTTTCATTCTACTGTTGATATTTTGTATTTCACAGACTGTAATGATTGATCAAATTATTGTTAAACACACAAAACAATGGAATTGTTAAATATCTTAATTATTATAAATTTGTTCATTAGGCAGCAATCCTTTTGAGTCCTAGATCCTCTGGTATTTTGAATAAAATCAGATAAAAATAACTGTCAAATTTCAAATCACTGGACTCAGAAGTATACTTGCAGAACATCAACTGATTTCACAAAATAGGTCAGGGAAACTTAACAATAACCAGGAACAACTTGATTACACAAAGCTCAGAATACTTACTGAAAGTGATGTAATAAGGCATTAAAGGCCAGACCATCTCGCCAGCTGCTTGTGAAGTTCTTTATGTACACTTTCTTGTACCTGTAATACAGAATGACAATGACAAAGATTGAAGTAGCAGTCTATAAGCATTATTTTTACATTTTTGTCTTCTATAGATTTTAAGCAATTAAGTTCTCAGATAATAATTCCTCAAAGAGTCATGTGCTCCTGCACTTAATAATATTCTTTTCTTACGTATTTGCACAATAGTTCCTTTACTGCACTGTAAAATGTCAACATAGCAGTTTTATTAAAGTTCTGGCATGCATGATGAAGCTAATTAAGCTGTCTAAATAACAAGTTGACATTAAACTATTAAAGACCATGTTAATACAATATATAACTCTGGTAAATGTGAGTTTGTTTGAATAAAACTGTGTAGTTCTTATAGCATTAAAATTTTGACCTTTCGAATTCTACAATAATGAAAAAAGAGACCAATCCTCACTACAAATAAAGTCATTTACATAAGCATAACGCTACAGAACTGTTAAATTTTACATAGGAATGGTCAAACATAAACCATCCGCGGATCATCTGCTATGACCTTTACCTTTAACACTGACCTTGACTTTTCCACTTTCACCGTGACCTATTTACTTACCCTTGAGTATGTTGTTGGCACCATGACAACAGTGCTTTCTCAAGGTGAGTTTGTGAAGTGCTGGCCCCATCTGACAGGTCTTTCATTAATTCCTTCATCTTAAGAGATAAAACAAGACTACATTCAATAACAAAACTACACAGCTATATATCTTACACAAAATCTCACTCATTTTTCTTTGAACAGCAGTCTTCATGTGCTATAGCAGGACATATCTTAATTATTCTGACACAATATAAGTAAAAAAATATTGAAAAAATTAATTATCCATCTTGTCATAAGGAATCTTGCTGGTATACTCAATACCACGGTCTCCAAAACCTTCAATTTTTACACACAACAATTATCTACAATATCTCCAACAGATAATAAGAGTAATTCAGCCAGGCATATTGAAGCATATTGTCTGTTAAAAAATAAAGTGGCATTTACTATACACAGAGAGAACAAGCTTGACAGAATAACTACAAATATAGAAATAGAAGAAAATAGGTAAAAAAGGATAACGGTACTCTCACTCAGCTTGAGTGACTTATTATCTTTCTAGTTTGTACTTTTTACAGTTAATACTCTTCAACTTGATTTTGATGATAAAAACAAGTTGCTTTGAGAGACAATGTTTTTTTATAACACACAGGTTATAAAGATTTGGGGTAATTGGGTCTCTAGACTCAGCAGCTAATGGGCTTCTGTTACTGGGCTCTCTCCTCGAGACAGGCCGTCTTAATGACAGCTGGAATACATGCCCTCCAGTTAATACACTGGGGGGATAATTTGGAAATTTGGCAAAAAATAAGAAAATCCTATCCTACACTGGAACATGTAGTCAAATTACCTCAATTTGTAAGCTGTCATGCCCTGAAGAACCTCTGTTATGGATTTAATTACCTGAGTCTCCCAGAAATCTTTCTGTATAAAGTTTATATAGCTTTTAGCAGTTACTGAACTACATGGAGATGCTAAAATTTCGAGACATGATCATTTTAACAAAAGTGCATGACTGGAAAACATGACGAGAATACATAAAGTTGATCATTTTTATCAGATACTGAGTTGACTGATACCACTTATTACATAGAGACAAATTTGATAGAAGGAAGAAACAGAATAAGTATTAAATAAGAAGAGAAATATCATAACCAGGACAATGGTCCTGTGAAAGTTAGAACAATAACTCATGATCATAAATATTTACACATACTTTCACAATTAACTCCCATAAACTGTCACCTGTATTTTAAAACTGCATCATATCAAATGCAAAACACATTTTTGTCTGATGAATGATGAATGAAACTTAAACATTGTTTATAACAGTAAATGTGTTAGAACAACTTGAATGAAATATGTACAATCATTTAGAAACCTTAATAAATGAACAGATGAGAAAAGCTACATTACCAGTGGACACTCTGAAGGGAACACAATATTAATACAGTCATATTGTGTTACAAATATAATGTCACATACAGATTTGTTCAAAATTAATTAAGTTGAACCAGCTCACTTATCTGACAGAATACTTCATTGCAAAAAAGTAAGTAAAACACATCATTTGTAAATAATAATATAACATTAATATTAGGTTTTTTTTACAAAGGTAACTATTGCTATTTCTAATGCAAATCTGCCCACAGAACTGACTATTTGTCCTAAAAACTGATCCATATGATAAATTCTTATTCTTTGTACTCACTGTAGGATGTTTTTCAATTGTAAAATTTTCCATAATGGGTAAAGAAAATAGGTCTGACATTAGTATGATTCAAAGTTATGTAAGCCATGTGAAGTCATCAAAGTTATGTAAGCCATGTGAAGTCGTCAAAGTTATGTAAGCCATGTGAAGTCGTCAAAGTTATGTAAGCCATGTGAAGTCGTCAAAGTTATGTAAGCCATGTGAAGTCGTCAAAGTTATGTAAGCCATGTGAAGTCGTCAAAGTTATGTAAGCCATGTGAAGTCGTCAAAGTTATGTAAGCCATGTGAAGTCGTCAAAGTTATGTAAGCCATGTGAAGTCGTCAAATTTATGTAAGCCATGTGAAGTCGTCTAAGTTATGTAAGCCATGTGAAGTCGTCAAAGTTATGTAAGCCATGTGAAGTCATCAAAGTTATGTAAACCATGTGAAGTCGTCAAAGTTATGTAAGCCATGTGAAGTCGTCAAAGTTATGTAAGCCATGTGAAGTCATCAAAGTTATGTAAGCCATGTGAAGTCGTCAAAGTTATGTAAGCCATGTGAAGTAGTCAAAGTTATGTAAGCCATGTGAAGTCGTCAAAGTTATGTAAACCATGTGAAGTCGTCAAAGTTATGTAAGCCATGTGAAGTCGTCAAAGTTATGTAAGCCATGTGAAGTCGTCAAAGTTATGTAAACCATGTGAAGTCGTCAAAGTTATGTAAGCCATGTGAAGTCGTCAAAGTTATGTAAGCCATGTGAAGTCGTCAAAGTTATGTAAGCCATGTGAAGTCGTCAAAGTTATGTAAGCCATGTGAAGTCGTCAAAGTTATGTAAGCCATGTGAAGTCGTCAAAGTTATGTAAGCCATGTGAAGTCATCAAAGTTATGCAAGCCATGTGAAGTCATCAAAGTTATGTAAGCCATGTGAAGTCGTTCAAATGATTTTCAAATACTGATTTTAAGTTATGCATTGAGGAACTTTTTCTGCATATTCACACATTATATAGGTACATATAAGGCCATCCTTAAAAATTTCTGTGTTGGGGCTAACATTGGTCCAAAAAAGTCATCAGGTAGGGAGGAAAAAAATATTATTTTTAAAGGAGGATCTGGAGTTTACTACACCTTTTTTTACCGGATATTAGCATATGCGAGGTTTATGTCAAATTACATACCCGTACTCCATTCATTCCTTGCCTCGATACCATTAAAACATGCACAACAAGGTATCTCTGAACAGATTTTGTGTTTTATTACAGGCTTAAAATCCTGTACTTTGGTTTAAAATGTTTTAGTACATGCTTTGAACATGTACATGTCAAACATTCACGTATTTGAAAAGTTATCAAGTACTTTTCCAATAATGGTCAAGCATGTTATCATGTAAGCATTATAACTGATGTATATCCCATTGCACAGGTTCGCATTAGGCCTGTAAGCCTTGTTCTGGATCTCACATGAATTTGCAGACAATTTTATTTTGTGTTGTATGCGAGAGCCAGAATTGTAGGAATGAGTGCAGTTTGAGATTTCCTTTGCAAGTGAAGAGGTATAATTAAGAAGAGCGGTAATAAATGAACTCTTTAGTAATAGTCAATGCCTAATAAGGTAGTAGAATATATAAAATGTTATATAAATATATGTTAAACTGTACTTTTTGAAAGATGAAACCATATATTGGATGTCGGTACCCTGATTAGGAATTTTATTTCTTCGGTGTTGATGTATATACAAACAAAATCTAGGTCAAGTTCGAAGATGGGTGACCTTGACTTATTTCTCGACGTTTTAGAGTGAATTATAGAAAACAAGGCCTACAGGCCTAATGCGAACCTGTGCAAAGTTAAGGGGTATGAATGGAGGTTTTAATTTTTAAAATTTAATATTGATCCTTTTAAGTCCTGCATATCTACCTTAGTCATTATGATTTCAGCAAAATGGACATTTCGGACCTGCAAGTTTCAGACTTGGACATTTTAAAACTAGAATATGGGTAGTCGACAAGCGACTATGTGTATCCGCAGAAATCAGAGTGGCACGGGTGAAGTGAGGCATGGATTAAGTGGCAAGGGGAATAGAGTGAGGTGTGTTGAATATTAGCATGGATGTCTGCAGCGTAAATGTGAATGCAGGTGGTGCCACCTGTCATAAAATCAAAAAAATTGTCCAGGATGTATAAACCTGCAAAATTTCAGGTGAATAAGTCAAACCACTGCTGAGATATGAGTGATTTAATCCCAAGGCAGATGAACAGATGGACACTGTGCAAAAATGGTTGCAGGTGGCGCCACCATTTTGAGTGTATGTTATAAAGCTTTCCAAGGGCTACATTTGTGCAAAATCTTTAGCCTTATCGGTCAAACGGTTGCCGAGATATGTGGGTTTATGCGTGGAAACAGACGCACAAATGGACGGTGGGCAGAGAAGAAAGGTCAGAGGTCAACCAAAAATGAGGGCTACCTGATATGTATAAACATGCCAAATTTTAGGCTGACGTATCAAATTCCTCTGAAGAAATAAGCAGGCGCACACACTGCAAAAGTCAATGTAGGTGGCACCACCTGTCTTGCAAATGAGAATACCATCAAAGATGCATAGGCAGGTCAAAATATCAGTCCAATACATCAAACTTCCCCAGAGTTTGATGCACTGGGCTGACAATGCTCAGGTGAGTAAGGCAGTTGCCCCCGAGTGACCTGTGACAAATTGCTGCCTCAAGCTACTGCACTGAGTGAACTCTTGACCTGCACCTGGCTAAACTGAGTGAACTTTTGACCTGTACCTGGCTGCACTGAGTGAACTCTTGACCTGTTGCATAATCTGACACAGCTGGCAGTCTGCCAAAGCTATAAATAGATTCAGGCTGAACTTGGGTGCCAAATATGATGCAGTGAGCAGTCTGCCAAAGCTATAAATAGAATGCAGCTACTGCACTGATTGCACTCTTGACCTATACCTTGCTGCACTTCTTCCAATCCTGGCACTGTGCCAAAACTATTTATAGAGATGACATCATCTTGGCTAATGGCCAACATCAAGGCACTGGCAATCTGCCAATGGTAAACCAAGTGCTGCCATCTGTACATTAAAGTGGTCCCTACTTGAAATAACTTTGAAATTTATTTTCCCCATACAAAATGCTTTTCAGCTGACATTTTATATAAAAAGAAATCAGGAATATATGTAAAATTATTACGGATGCATACTGAATGCAAAATTAAAATACAGATATATCTCATTGATGGCAAATTCTTGAATTAAGTTGAGTAGGGATACCAAAAATTTATAATCCACGTACAGTTGCCACAGAGAGCTGAATATCCATGATTGTAACATTGTCTGGTATGATAAATAACTTAAATCATAAATCTAAATTTTTTAAAAGCTTTTAAAAAAACTTTCTTGTCAATATTAACCAAAGATAACCTGAAATCTTAATGTCTAGTGGCATGATGTTATAGATGCTGATAAACTGGTGCGAGGCTTGATGTAACAGCATCACACAGCTAACATGTATGGTAAAATGACTCAATTCAATCTCCATAATTCAGCCAAAAATCATTCCTGTGGAACCATTTATGACAATTATTATAATAATTACTGTAGGGATTATTCTTTTAAAACATTAACAAACTGGCTTCAGTGGCATCAGTTGAAAAATGTTTTGCAGGTTTATAACTCGTATAGGAAGATACAGCAAATTGGCTAAGTTAACTTCCCATAAATCAGCCAAAAAGCACTGAACCAAAACCATTTGAACAAACTTGAATTATCAACATCTGAGGATAATTAAAGTGTGAGATTTAGGAATTTGGCCCAGTGGTTTTTGAGAAGAAGATCTTTGTATCCACTGAGTTTAAATGGGCTGTTATGGCATATGACTAAATTCAGCTTCCCATAACTTAGCCAAAAGTCACTTAAAAGAGACCATTTGAACAAACTTCAGAAAGCACTACCCTAGGATCATTTCTGTGCGATATTAATCATTTTGGCCATTTGGTTTCAGAGAGGAAGTTTTTTGTAGCCCTCAGTGTGATACAGGCACTGATGACCCCGTACAAAAAAGGCCGATGCAGGTGGCGCCACCAATACCTCAATTTCAGATATGACCTATGTGACCAACATTGGCATAAAATTTGGTGATGATAGCTACAGCAGTTTTTGAGATATAAATTTTAATATGCTTTTTTGCACAGTTAACAAAGTTCAACCTCCTGTAACTCGGCCAAAAATCTCCAAACTGGAACCATTCGAACAAATTTGAAAAAGATTGTTCCAGGGATCATTTCTGTAAAATATTAGACAATTTGGCTGGGCATTTTCGGAGAAGAAGATTTTTAAAGCTTTTTTAGCTTTTTCCCTATAAAATCTAAGAAAATGCGGTTAGAAAAAAAAATAAACAAAATCCGATATAGTTTTTTGAATAACTGATTATTTGCAAAAAAATTGGTGATGCTAGCTCCAGCCGTTTTCGAGATAGCTATGGTTAACGTACAGACGACGCACGACGCACAACGCACGACACACGACGGACGACGCCGCACCTTCGCATAAGCTCACAGGTTCGCTAATAACCGGCGTGTGTTAACATTTACCATGTGAGGAGGATATCTCCAAAAGTATTCAACACAGAAATTTCATTTCTTTGGTGCTGATACATATCAACAAAATCTCGGTCAAGTTCCAAGATGGATGACCCAAGGTCACAGAGCTTATAATAGAAAAAAACTTTGGAGCTTATTTCTAAGGAACCACTGGATGGATTGTTTTGGAATATGGAATGGTCATTGGCCTTGATGATCTCGAAAGTGCTGCATGACTCACAAAGACTGGGGCCAGACTTACAAAATTCATACCTCTCTAGTTCCAATTCACAACTTGAACAAAAGACATATGTACAGATATACATCCATGTGAGAACAAATATTACATGAATACTTGTTACTGTTACCACCCATAAATACTGCTCTTTTGGCTGAGGGCTTTCGTCAGCTTTTGCTGATATTCTAGTATTTTTCTGTAATTAATGACTGAGCGAGCAATGTTGATCTCTATCTCGTCTACGTCTAAACAAGAAATGCTGTACGGTCAGGAAATATCTGTTTATTATAAAAGCTATTAATAAAATGAAATAAATTTACAAAGGCAGTTAAAAAGAAACACACCCAAAAAAAATGCAGTCACTTATATGTTATGCCTGTTCTGATCAGCTGTGGCCGGTAGAAACGATGCGTCAGACACCTCGCAAAACCCTGTCATGATCGCCACAGAACTGACAAAATCACGCAATTCTTGTAATACCAAACATCTAATTTGTGGAGATCGTGCGTTACACATCGTCAGTTGCAGATTCCATTAAATAGGCCCGCTTCATTTGCTTGATATAGGCCTACTCACGGTGCCACCGTGAGTGTTGCTGAAAAATTATAACCAGCGTAAGCGACACGATGTCAGTGAACATTTTCCCGCCAAAATAGTGATGAATGAAGTCATATGGGGTGAACTTTTACTACGGACCTCTTATTGGCTCTCTGGCTATGACGCGTGACTGCTCCGCCAATCACAAGAACGTTTGCGTGGGCCAGGCACGTGTTTATGCAAATCAACGTGTCACATGGTTTAAATGCCAACATTGGTCAGTTGACAGTATGAATGTCGAGAGAACTTTCATTTAATCAGTTAATGCGACAGCGGTACGCTTCCGCTTTATTTGAAATCAAATAAGAACCATTTCTAATTGCTCAATATTTTTTTTCAGCCTGTTTCGCCAGAACAACGAAATTTGATGGTGGTTTCCCGGCAGTTTCTCTACTCTCGCGCACGAGTGTAGCGATCGTTCCACGTGTATATATATAGGCACAACCTGACTAATTGTTAGGGCTCAAATTAAACGATCGGCGACGTTGGGTAATACCTTTCATTATGGAAATTAAGTGCATCTAAAAATGTAATAGAAGGACTATTTTTCTAGAACATGAAGGCAGATTTTTACGGGCCCAGGTGCTTGCGGCAGATCATATAAAAATATTAATTTGCAGATATGTCAAAAAAAAATTCCAGCCGCAGCCAAAAATTACGACCGGCCGGGTTAGCCCCAACAGAGAACTTTTTAAGGATGGCCTAAGCATGCTGTATTTGCAGGGTTCCATGTAACCTAAATGACAATGAAATATTTTTTAAAAATTTCTATACAGTTGTCTGCCGCATAGGAGTAGTAGTGTATAATTATAATTAAATTATAATTATTATTATTATTATTATTATTATTATTATTATTATTATCATCATCATCATCATCATTAAAAGAGAACAGATCTGTTTACTCACCTGAAAATGTAGAATAATATTCCAAACAAGTCCAAGGGTTAGTTTAGGATTCCCATCCACAATATCGTCGCTGCTTATATTGACTAGTTTGATCTGAAAAAGAAACATTAATTCATTTAAGGGCCAGACAGTAACTGATCTTTAATAAAACACTTTATACATTGCTGTTCTTTAGACTGTGACAGCACTGCATGACTAAGCTAGCTATATAAATCAATATTCATTTAGTCTCAAAGAATGATTCACTCCATGTTCATTTTTCCTAAGGATCCGTAAAAATTCTGAAATTATTTTGACAATATTTCTAAAATTTTAACCTGCTATATTCTACTATCTTATTTTTCACTTAGATTCAAATAAGATTACACTTAATAGGGTAATGATATAAATATTACTGGTACACAAAATGTACAGTATGCAAACTGTTATAAGTCTGTAGGTCATCTGTTAATGCTGTTCAGGACAAGAGACAAGTATGACTGTTTATGCTGTTTTATAATGTAACTATATTTATAATGTCAAATATATAATTGAAAGAATATTAAAAAAAAAACCATATCTATTATCTGTCTTTCTGGGCATGCACAGTTTCTTACCATCAGGGCTTAAGTTCAAATGTGGTAAAAAATTCACCTTCTTTAATAAATATTAGTGTTCTCTTACAGGGCTAGTACACTTCCCAAGATAGAACTTAATGACCTCTACATGGTTTTTAAGGAAGATAAAAGGTCCCCAATTTAAAATATCTAACCAATTCTTCAAGTTCATGATCAGATATGCACCAGTCAAAAATCCTAGCTGGGCAACACATGAATATATCTCTAAGGAGACTGCCATGACATATGCTAGATTCACTAATGTAATTTAAATTAAAACTGATACAATTTATTTAAATTCATGAGAAAAACTGAAAAAGATTGGAATAATTAATTAAAAGTAAAACAATCATTATTCTTTCTTTCATGACTTTAACATTTTTACAAAAGTCCTAATATGTAATGTATTAAATTATTACAGACAGACATCAGGGAAACAAATTTTCAGTAACAGATTCTAGTACTGTTCTGTCAGAAGGTTGCCCCCTGTGATGATAAGGGACTGAGTGGTTGAAGGTTGTCTGATTTATTACCTGGGGTTCAAAATTATCCAAGTCTATGGCTGATTTCATCACTGATTGACTCTGAAATCTAATTGCCTCAGGAGAATAACAGAATTGAGTAATATTTCAGTTTAATCAATCAATCTCTGCAATGAAGCCATAGTTTTCATGCATTCTCTCTCTTTCTCACACGAATACGCAAAATACAAAAGCCCACAGATACAGATTTTTCAATGAAAAAATAAGTAAAGGACTTCTGGGAGAAAAATACCTGTCAGGGTTATTTTACAAAACACATATTCAACTGCAAACAATTCATACATGACTCTCAGCAGAGTACACAGGGGTTAACCATCAACCTAATGCATTCATTGTTTTACCAGGTCCTGCAAGCAATGTGAATGTACCAATACATCAGAAGATGTGAGTTGTATGTGTTTATATACACAAAGAAACCCAAAAGGGATCCTAGGGAATAGCTTATACTGAATGGTTACAACTTACTAACACAAAATATAATCAACCCTATGGTCCCAACCACATTATTGACCATCCAGAAAAACTGCCAACAATTAATAAATTGATCAAACATTTGAATGAACACTTTTCATTTTCAACTATTTGTGTACAAAAGGTGTACTCATCTTTTTTAAAACAAGAAAACTGATATACTGTTCTCATTAGTGCAGAAGAGAACTTTTTTATCACTAGACTTACATCTAAAGATAAACTGTACTTACACTGCATTGTTCTTCAAGCCATTTTATTGCACGGTCCACGTTATTCAGATGGTGCACCCTCATCCGACCCTTCTCTGGTTTCTGTAAAACATATAACATATAAAAGACATATAACTATGTAACAAATATCTGCCATGAAAATATTATAATTATAGATAAAACCATCAGACCAACTGATGTCTTACAAATTCACTGCATTTTCATTCATTATTCTATGATATTTTATAACTTTTTCATCCATAGGTTTTATAATTTTTCTTAGTTTTACACATATTACCTTTACTATGGCAACATTTATATAGCAAGTGACAGATATGGAGTATCTGCAGTTTTTTTCTGTTCACTTGTTTCAATGTATTTATGAATGTCATTGACAACTTTCTAGTAAAGAATTCACTGTCCCTTTTTAAGGAGTTGTTAAATCTCTAATCCTGCATGAATTTCATAGTTTCATAACATTCTGGTTTCTCCACAAATATTTATGGGCACTTGGTCAAGATATACCTAAATAAGGTACATGGTCACTGTCATATGAGAAAATAATGAATGAATATTACAATAAAATGTAGGCACAGTATGCTGAACCACTTATTGCAATAATAAATATTAACTAATTACTTACAGTAACATTTTTACAACAATTTGTTTATACTCAGGAAATGCTCTTGTTATGATCAAAATATGTAGTCTGTATGTGATTACTTATCCTAAAATAGTAACTAAAGGTGAGTTTAATTTACAAGTCATAATGTTTATCATATGTCAGTAACAGGTAATGTCAGCATAGTACTAACGTGCTTTACTATGTACAATCAACTGCACATGTCCATTTCATATATCTCAGACTGGTAAGTGCATGGTGACTATCAGCTTAACAGTCATAAAACAAAGTTTTTTATGTGAAGATAATAATGAGAAATTGATAGAAACATTTTCAAACTAGATGTGTCGGAACAACACAAATGCCCCCGCCTGGGGCAAATTAGAAACATTTGTTAAATTTTGTAAAATTTTTTTAAGTTCAGGAGGTGTTGTATGGTCAAAAGTAGGTCAACAAGGGCAAAATGCAACTCGATCTGTAACGGGTCATATCAAGCAACACACCAAAAATCAGGCCAGTATCTGCAGGCATTGTGAAAAAGGTCCATACATGTGTATTTTTCATAAAAATTCTGTCTTTCATGAAATTTTCTATGTTCAGGATCTGTCATATGGTCAAAAATAGGTTAACTGGGACGAAACGCGAAATCGATCTGTAAGTGGTCATTATGCGCCCACAGACCAAACATTAGGCCAGTATCTGTAAGCATTGCATTGCGAAACTAGAATATTAGCAAAAGCTGATAATCAGTTATAAATTTAAATTGGAGAGGTATGTACCATGTTTCATAGCAATTCACCAAATGCTTCCTGAGAAATAAGCTCCTGAGTTTTTTTCTATACCAAGCTCTGTGACCTTGAAAAGTAGGTCAAGACCACCCATCTTTGAACTTGACCAAGATTTTGCAAATATAATGCAATAGCACTGAAGTAATGAAGTTCCTGTGTTGAATACCTTTGGAGATATCCTGCACAAAGGGCCAAAATTGAAAAATCTGATAAAATTTCAAAAAAAAATCAGAAATTGCAGGTGGCGCCACCAAAATTGTGCAGCACATACAGACCATCAGTCCCAATGATCATAGTAAGTTTTGTGAAAATCCACACAATGGTTCCTGAGATATAAGCTTCTGAGTGTTTTTCTATAATCAGCTCTAAAATGTAGAAAAATAGGTCAAGGTCACCCATCTTCGAACTTAATCTCGATTTTATCGATATACATCTTCACTGATGAAATAAAATTCCAATAGTGAATCCTTTTATAGGTATCCCGCTCATAAGGTAAAAGTTAACAGACGCTGAACGGACGGATGGATGGACACCGGACAGACAGATGGACGGATGGATAGATGGACAGCTTGGGTGACGACAATAGCCCATCAGCCTATGAGCTGAGGGCTAAAAACAGCTGTACATGTACATTTGTCATGAAAATTTATATTTTTCATGAAATTTTCTATGTTTAGGAGCCGTAAACAATCAAAAGTAGGTCAACCAGGACGAAACATGAACTCGATCTGTAACTGGTCATTATCAGGCCACACACCAAAAATCAGGCCAATATCTGCAGGCATTGCGAACAAAAGTCCGTACATGTGTATTTGTCATGAAAATTTCTATTTTTCATGAAATTTTCTATGTTTAGGAGCCGTAAAACAGTCAAAAGTAGGTCAACCGGGACAAACGCGAGCTTGATCTGTAACTAGTCAATATCTGCATACACACCGAAAATCAGGCCAATATCTGCAGGCATTGTGAACAAAAAACCGTACATGTGTATTTGTCATGAAAATTTCTATTTTTCATGAAATTTTCTAAGTTTAGGAGCCGTAAAATGGTCAAACGTAGGTCAACTGGGACGAAAACGCGAACTCGATCTGTAACTAGTCAATATCTGCATAAACACCAAACATCAGGCCAATATCTGCAGGCATTGCAAACAAAAGTCCATATATGTGTATTTGTCATGAAAATTTCTATTTTTCATGAAATTTTCTAAGTTAAGGAGCCGTAAAACAGTCAAAAGAAGGTCAATCGGGATGAAATGTGAACTCGATCTGTAACTGGTCATTATCTGCCGACACACCAAACATCAGGCCAATATCTGCAGGCACTGTGAAAAAAAGTCCGTACATGTGTATTTGTCATGAAATTTTTATTTTTCATGAAATTTTCTAAGTTTAGGAGCCGTAAAACGGTCAAAATTAGGTCAACCGGGACGAAACGCGAACTCGATCTGTAACTGGTCATTATCTGCCAACACACCAAAATTCAGGCCAATATCTGCAGGCATTGCGAAAAAAAGTCGGTACATGTGTATTTGTCATGAAAATTTCTATATTTCATGAAATTTTCTAAGTTTAGGAGCGTTAAAACGGTCAAAAGTAGGTCAACCGGGACGAAACGCAAACTCGATCTGTAACTGGTCATTATCTGCTCACACACCAAAAATCAGGCCAATATCTGCAGGCATTGCGAAAAAAAGTCCGTACAACTGTTTGATTTCGGAATGACGGAAGGACGGAATGAGGGACATGGGTAAAACTATATGCCCCGGCCACTTTGTGGCGGGGGCATAAAAAGTTTATATTTTATTTTTAAAGGATTTTATTTTATTATTTTTATAGAATCTGTAACTCAAGAATTTCACATGAAAAGGAAGTTGAACTAAGGAAGTTCAGTTCATTGATAGTTGACTTATCTTTATATATACAGTTAAGATTCAGGCTTTAGGGGAACAGTTCATGTTGGACCAACTTGCCCAGTTGGCAATCTCAAGCCAATCTTCTTTTTATTCATTTTTAATTTAAATTGTTAATTAAATTCTGTGGAGGACCCAAAATTATCAACAGAATACCATCAGTATCACTGTTATAAATAGATTTCTTACAGGATACAACAGAGAGAAAATAAAAATGTAGGTAGCTTTCAATTGCAGCAGCCTGAGTATCCCCCCAGGTAATAAAACATCAGTAATGTTTAGAATTCAAATCCATGCTGCCCCCACAAGTGTTCCTCTGGGACAGAGCCAGGGTTTACAAACTCACAGGAATCATTAGTTATGTAGGAAGGAGGCCTCTAGGAAGGCTGGAATGTCAAGCATCAACAGAAAAAGTGTCTGGCCTCGGATCTCTTGCCATTTCATCATGTCAGTAACCTCACCTTGGTCTAACATATGTCAAAGGTATTTTATGATTTATTTGCTCTGACAAAAAAGTTTGTTGGAGGTAATGTTTTCACTTATGTTTGTCTGTGTACCTATCTGTGGTTATAATTTATTGATAAGTTCTCTGAATGTTGCAGTTCATTCAGTCTGATTTGCTGCCAGAAAAAAAAATTATATATATTTGTGCCTCTGTCTCCTATTTATTTAAAAGGAACTTTTACTTGTGCTGATTGCTGATATCTTTTGGATGAATTTGGTACCATTAGGAAATGTTACACTTGAGGTACTCTGTAATGAGTGTTATCATTAAACTTTTTAAGCATCAGAGTATGCTACACTCGCATGAGTCATGTCTGGTTGAGGTTTAAAGGGGCCTATACTATTATCTGACATCTATTAACTAAAAATGATCCCTTGAAACTTTTATAAACATATGTCAACTGATCCCATCACACAGGCTGTCTGTTTTGTGTTTATTCACATCTTTATAACATGTGGGGGACTGCCAAAATAGTCCAAATACATTCAACAAGGACATCTGGCAGCATGAATAGCTGACTTTAAGATCATCACATTCAAGAGAGATCCAATAAAAAAAATTCAGGAAGGCATGAGAGATAAAATAAAGTTTTAAATAGTATATACCAAAATATACCAGGGTGACATATTACAAATTGTTATTCTGTGAGTGCTCTATACTCACCAAGTTATCCCCACTGAGTGTGTCCAGTAACAACAGCAGCTGGGTCCCATCTCGAAAGTCTTCTACAATATCCTTGATACTGGCTCTCCTGGCCTGTAATTATAAAATATTTATACTGAGTTTAATGAATATCCATCAGAATTTTGTAGGTCATCATATTGTTACCAAAGTGACCTCTGACCTAATTAAATATGTATGAATTTTAAGCAGAATCGAACTAAGGCGAGATATTATATTGGTTAATATTTCTGTTGAGTTTGGTCAAAATCCATCATATTCCTAATATATTATTGCAGTGACACCACAAAGTAGCCTTGTGACCTCTGACCTCATTATATATGGGTGGATTTTGCCTATAATTGATCCGAGGTGAGATGATCTATTGATAAATAACTATGATCAGTTTCGTGAAAATCCATCAAAGCCAAGGTAAATAACAATGGTGACACTAAAAGTTTACAGATAGACACACAGACAGACCATGGATATACCATAATAGGTCCTGTCATAGCAAGCATATAATAAAAAATATACAGCCACAGCCACTTACCTCCACCAGGAGGTATGTGTTCATTCCAGTTTGTGTGTTTGTGTGTGTGTTCACTACATAACTCATGCGATCATGAATGGAATCTCACGAAATATTCAGGGCTTTTCAAGAAACAGCCAATGAAGAATTAGATTTTTGTGGATCTACCACATGATCCAGATTCAAGGACTTCATAAAGGAATATTCACAAATGTACAGTCACTTATGCACAATTGAACCTGGAAATTTAGGGCGAATAAGTGAATGTAAACACAGTTTTGGGAGCTTCCCACAACAGGGACCAATCACATGATGGCCTGCGGAGGCTTCCATTCCTTGAATGCAGATTTCTAGTTGTTTAAAGGTTAGCACTGTGACCAATAGGTGGCGCTGTCCAGAGTGAGGATGAAGGAAAATGAATGAAAATAGTTATATCATTATCATAACCTTCTGCATTAACAGCATTAAACCACATTCAGCTACAGATGCATATATGCAGGCACAGTAAAGGGCCTGCACAAATAAATAAGAAAGACCATGTCCATTTGTGCATTCTTCTCTGTCTCTCAGGTAAATTTAAGTATACATTAGTTAAATTTATCTTCTCTTTTATTTTCAATTAATCTTTCCTTACACAAGCCCTACAAGGGTAAACACTGACAAAGCTTCCTGCTTATGTTTCATTTGTATCAGTTGTAATTAGTATCTACAATATTAAATAATCTGTCCTTTTTTTGCAATCACATTTCCAATATGAAATGCTTTTTTTCAGATGTCTAGCCATGAGACAGGTGTTATATAGACTCGTCCAATATAAATAGTGATGTCCTATAAATATGAATGGGTATTCTTGTTTCATGGAAGAGAAAAGCAAGGATTACATAACTGAGGGAATGAGCATCTGTGAAAGTCTTTACAAGCTTCATGAAAATTTCTTTACTAAGAATATTCTCTGAAATAATAGACCTGTATATTTCAGAACATGCTAATGTCAGATTCAAACCCAAATCTCCTGTGTATTGGAAGACAGAAATGCTAACCATTACAAATAAAGGACTGGCACCCCTGGCATCCTGTCACTCCACATCAGGCCAGACAAACTTTAGAAGAAATATTGTAAAGACGATCAAGGAACTTGCTTCCAGTAAGCTAAGAATCAGCCAGTTATGTATTCCGCTGGGGTGATGTTCTTCAATAGAAGCTGTAAAGCAGCAATATTGCTGCCATTATAAGACCACTAACAGCTTTTGTGGTTTGGGGGACCACCGGATTATGCATTAAACCAGCCTCCTGACAGTCTATGGAGCATAGTAGAGCTTTTATGGGGTACGTCATCGGGTTGATTTACTTGACGCAGATCAATACCCAAGTCCACCCCTCTTCCTGAATTCTTATCGTCTAAGGGGACTCCGTTATTGATGTAGTGCCATGATACTATGGATCAAAGTCTTGCACTTTAGAGACTGGTCCAAGACGTGTTATAAACATTTCTTTACCATTAGCATAATGTTGATTTAATCTATTATAAATGTCATCATAGCTGATCTTATATCATAAGTTCAGTATTTTTTTTCTAATAAATAAACATTCCTAACACATGGATATTTAGACATACATGACATATCAATGCTTATAAATAAATGCATATATATATTATCAAATTATATGTATATAAAATAATACATACTGCTAGTCAGACATATATAAGCCCTAAGACAGGTTATATCCTAAGACACTTTTTCTTCCTTTTTTCAAAACCAGAAAGCCATAAAAAATTAATATCCTCTGTCCATATAAATAAGAAGTCCTGTTTGTTTTGTACAGCAAGATGGCAGGGTTGGTTATACTACAGTTGATATGACACACTTTCACGATTTTGTTTGTACATCTGTTTGAAAGCAGACTCCAAGGGCCTACCACTGACACTGACCTCTGGTATATGAAACTGGTAGTATGAAGAGAAAGTACAAATGGCAGCTTGAGGTTTTTTAAACACTGAAGTGTTTTTGGCACTGAGAGAGACATGCACTGTCTGGCTGATGTGCAGACTACTGTAATCACTGATTGTTTTATAGTACAAGACATACCCAGTGACTTATCAATCTACACAACATGATGACATGGCTGAACTTCTTTACAGGTAACACCAGAGGCCTAGTATAGTGGTGGTCCAGGAAGATGATCAAACAGGCGTTTTTACTTGTATAAATAATGCTCTTGGCCTGCGTTCAGATGAAATTAAGCAGCTAATCTGTAACAAAACATTGATGATGCATATTTTTTTTGTTGGGGTGTCTGTACATCTGTTTCCTAATGTTGGTGCTGACCTCTAGAGGTGGGATCCATCACCAAGTGACAGGAACACATAAAAATTGATTAAACAGGTGGTCTTGTAGAATAGCTGTTGTATTTGCTCTCTGAGTATTGTTTAAATTAAGTTTACTATTACTATACTTTTTTAATTTCCAAATTTACATCGTTATCAAACCATAGCATTCTGTACTATTTCATGTGCATGGTACAATTCCTGGTGACCCTGTTTGATGGAAAAGAGTATCCAGTTAATGAAATATTATTAATTATTCTGTAATTTATACATTCTTATAAGCACTGATAATTTCATGAAAATACACCAATGTGACATTTGTAAATGTTGTGTCACACAATATCAATATGGGCAAGGTTTATGATGTGATATCAAATGAGTTCACAGAACATTGATCAAATACACAGAATCTTGTTTTTGTTTCTGTTACTTTTCTATTGTAATACACACAAATAAATATATATTAGTGCATTTACTTTGAACTAAATGGAAATACAAATATAAGTTTTGTGCAACATTGAACATTCTGCCAGTGCTATATAGTATTCTGGATTTCAGAATGACAGCAGAAACATTAAGAACAGGTACCTGGGGGTATGTAACTTGTCACTCAGCTTCAGGGACTGTCCTACACCAAAAACAACCAGCACACAGCACAGCAAAAGAAAAGCAGCAACATTCCAGGCACTCTCTTACATCAAGCAGATCTTTTGAGAAAAACTGATGCTGTCAGTGATGTATACCTATGGGTATAATACATGGTTTCCTTGGTGATTCATCACTAAGGGATACATTTCTCGTTGTATAATCCCTTGAGCATAACAGACTTTTCTATTGATCATTTTGTTTTCTTGCCCTAATTCATAAAGTTTTCTTGCCCTTGGATGTATTTTCCTTTATACTTGTTTGTTAGACTCAAAGCCAAATATACAAGGAAATGTACAGTAAACTCTGTTGTGTTGTGCTTGCTCAAATTGAAAACCTAGCTAACGTTAAAGTGACAAGTGAGAGGTCCATACAGAATTAATTTAATGACACACCAGAGACATCAATTTAATGACACACCAGAGACATCAAGCCCCCTTCCCTACCCACCTACCCTCCCCTCCCCATCCCCAGGATAATTCTCAGTTAATACCAATTCATAGCTCTATAAAGAAATAGTGGTAACAATGAAACAGAATCCTTTGTATGATCCAGATTACAAATTTAATGGACTGTTCCTTCCATGTTTTCTAACCCTCTGCAGAAGTTCAACATCTGTTGAGAACCTTTTGCATAAATTTGCTGAAAGACAAACCAAGGGTTGAGAATAACACCTCCTGCCACCTGATGGAGGTATAAAAATTAGAAGTAGAGGCTGTAGTCTGAACCTACATACACTAACTAATAGTAGAGGTCTGAGCCTACATATAATTATTAGAAGTAGAGGCTTTAGTCTGAACCTACATACACTTATTAATAGTAGAGGTCTGAGCCTACATATAATTATTAGAAGTAGAGGCTGTAGTCTGAACCTACATACACTTATTAATAGTAGAGGTCTGAGCCTACATATAATTATTAGAAGTAGAGGCTGTAGTCTGAACCTACATACACTTATTAATAGTAGAGGTCTGAGCCTACATATAATTATTAGAAGTAGAGGCTGTAGTCTGAACCTACATACACTGATTAATAGTAAAGGTCTGAGCCTACATATAATTATTAGAAGTAGAGGCTGTAGTCTGAACCTACATACACTTATTAATAGTAAAGGTCTGAGCCTACATATAATTATTAGAAGTAGAGGCTGTAGTCTGAACCTACATACACTTATTAATAGTAAAGGTCTGAGCCTACATATAATTATTAGAAGTAGAGGCTGTAGTCTGAACCTACAAACACTTATTAATAGTAGAGGTCTGAGCCTACATATAATTATTAGAAGTAGAGGCTGTAGTCTGAACCTACATACACTAATTAATAGTAGAGGTCTGAGCCTACATATAATTATTAGAAGTAGAGGCTGTAGTCTGAACCTACATAGAAACCTTTGACAGGACCTTCAAAACTTCTCAGTTGTCTACCAAGGGTCATGTTTCACTGATATGGTTCACAGGTGAGCTGCAATACAAACATGGTCCCTAATACCAATGATCAGCCTGGAACTTGACCTGGATTATTAAACTTTTCTATCTAACCAATGTACTGAATCAATAAAAAAGAGAACATAATGGTGATCCATATTACCTCAAAATCTAATGGGTTGGTTTACTGGCTCTGACCCTATCCCTATACAAAATGTCATAATAATCTGTTCAAAATATTTATCATAAATCTGCTATTAACAGAAGATATTAATTATATTCTTATAATATGACATCTTGTCAGTTATAATATAATGCTTTGCAAAATGGTAAAAGTATAATTAAAACTCCCTTCTCTGCACAATGAGATTTTGCTGTATCAGGCGTGGGGTAACTGTAACAATGAGAGTGCTCACAATAGATAATGAGAGTTCTACGATATAACAGAACTTTACATATCCCATATCTAGAGGTTGTCATAGAAACAGTCACAAGAAGAAAAGTAGTAGCACAATAGCTTTATTTCCAGTTTTTGCAATTAGAAAAATGACAGCCATGAAAAAGAGTTCAACCCCTATAGGCATGTGTTGTTCATTCAGAGAAGTGAAAGAATACACATCATGACTGAGAGAAAAAGAGTCACAATGAATGTTTGACGGCAACAGGCCTGATTATTTCATCAGAAATGTTACAGAGAGGTCTGTATAATGGACTCAACTCTGACTTGGTTTTTAAAAATCTGATATATAGTTAATATCTTTTCTCATCACTGGCTACATGGATTTTCTAAAAAAAACTCTACATGTATACCCAGCTGGCTCAAAAAGTTACTTCAGAGTTTATGGTGTATTTTCATGAAGTTTTCATATTTTTCTGTTTGTGACTATTTCAGTCATAATGTTCATTTTCTTAAATTTGTTCTATCCCACTTACTTCCATGACATTAAATCATTTAAGCTAATCGAAGTTTTTTTTTTTTTTGCTTTAAGCCTGTGAATATTAGATTTGTTGTCTCAATTTAAGACAGCATATTTGTGTCTTTGTTGTTTATGTTTCATATTTCCACATATTCTAGCCTTTTTATGGGTATGTTTCACCATATTTGACAGGAAATCTGCTAGAATTTATGGAAATATAAAATATAAACAACAAAGGCACAGATTTCTATGGAGAGTTATAATGGAATGCTTTTTTTGGTGGACCAGTTAAATCAGGTACAGCAATAACATATTTTAATATATTCTTTAAAACTGAAGGACAGGCCATCACAAGTTTTTCACATGAAAGGAACAGTTATTAGTAGTCTTGCATGATCTGAATTGTTCAGGGTGTGACAGACACATGAAGAAGGAGAGAGTAAATGTCAGATGGTTATCACAAAACTTTAAAGTCAGCTGACATTTGTACATTATTTCCCCTGAGGTAACTTATTTTTCAAACTAAGCCAGTTCTGTGTTATGCTTTGTCACTGTTTATCTCTCTCTGACATAAAATCAACATTTTCTGCTCTTGGCAAGGTTACAGCCAGGCTCAAAGAACAAAAACATTCCCAGACTCTTCAATGGATAAAAGAAGAAACTTAATGTAAAGGCTCCAGTCCCCAAGGAATAAAATATCAAGAACGCAAAAAGAGATGGATACAAGATACATACCTTGTTCTGGTTTATTTCGGCAAATGATATTGAATGGAGATGACCTTTTCACGTGCATGTCCGTATCTTTCTATCTTTCTGTTTGTTTGTAAAATATATCTCTAACTGTTCTTATTGGATTTCACATGGTTCATACACTAGCAGATATTAAAATTCAATGATCTGAGGTCTTTTTACAGACATATGCCATCATGGTGCCTGCATCACGGAGAGTTGTTGGATGATATATGAAGAACGAATGAAACATATCTCAGTGTCACATGATCATATGTCAGAACGTTTTTGAACATTTTCTGAAATTTTACAGTCTTACAGAATTCACATTTAATATTTCAAATGTATGACCCTAAAACAGTTTTAGAGTACATATGAGTAGTGTTTCAATGAATATTGATATAAGACTGCTACAGGCTGGTCCAATAATCAATATAAATTTATGTCCCAACAGCCAGACTGATATAAAGAATCCAGGATGGGAAGATCTGCTCATATAAGTGAGATGATGCCCTCTCCTTTAACTGATTTATCTGGTGCCAGAAAGGTCAAGATTTTCTGCAGTTCTCTTTCAAAATTTGATTATGGTAAAATCTTGCTTCCATAAAGTATCAAAGTACCATTACACCAAACCAAAAAACAAATTGCTCTACTTTCTTGTCTTCCTAATTTTTTGCTGATCAAGTCTTTGGAACTGTTCAATCACTTCAAAGAATTCAGAAATGTAAAATAAAATAAACTAAATTGTATGTTATTTATATACATTATTTCAGGAACTGAAGCACGTTTTTTGTGCCGTTCCTGAAAGTTTGCATATTTCCATTTTTGTCTGAAGTGACCAATAATTAAAAGGAAAATGCCTGCTTGTTCGATAAATTTTTACCCTATAACCAACAGAGTAATCTTATGGGTGGCCTTGCGATGAAATCATTTTTGCTGACCTTATTTTGACCATGGTGATTACTATAACTTGACAGACATCTTTGACAGTCTTCAAGGCCAGTGTTTCCTATATCTGGCCTCCCCAGTCATGATGGTCATACTTAGATGCTGACCTCATCCCAGCGACTGCACATTTATATAACTACATCTATATTGGCAAAGCTATAAACTACCAGGAAAAAGACACTGCTATTGAAGGAACTACTTTGATAATATCAATGGAAGAAGAATACAGGAGCCAGGGCTTTAACATTGACTGGAGATATGTAAATAATCCCACCAAGGACAGTAACATGTTCACCTTGTCTCCTGATTTCTGTTTGCTTGAAACATGAATACAGAAATTTACAGCACATTTTCATGAAAACTTACTGTGTTGGCTGGTCTGGAAAACAATTTTTTTTCAGAAGTAAAATTTTCCGTGATGTTTTTACATGTAATCTGAACTAATCTTGTCTTGAGGTTCTGTACATGGCCTCAGATGTATTTTAGCACCTTCCTGTCAGTGCATGTATCCCAGCCAACCTTGATTTAAACAAACTGGTACATCCACAGATTCCTCCTTGGGAGACCAATCATGCTTACATACAGTCTATCTAGTAACATAATTTTCTATGTCTCCAGGATGCACATCTGATAAACCATCAAGTTTCTCTCTCCAAAAATCTCCCACACTTTAGGTGAAAGTCATGTGAAGGAGCAACGAGGCCTGCCACTGTCAGATTCAAACCCACATGTCCTGGCCAGTAATCTGGTCTTGTAGTCAGGCAGTTGCAAAGCCACTCTACCACATGGACTGGTGTCTCAAAATAACCTTTCATTCTCTTTTTCTGGACTCCAATGAAGGTTTGGTATAATGTATGCTACATATCTGACCTCTTTATTATACTGAATATAGCTCAAAACTAAACTTTAATTAAAACTACAAGAAACAGCTGATATATCAGTCCTTGTTTGTTAGGTGGATGAGTGGACAGTGTTTTCCTCACTTCTAAAATGCCCTTGGTTAAATCCCAACGACGCAGCATACTAGGGATAATTTCTTCACTGTGCTTTAACAAGAACACTGTGTGTCTGTTCTAGTTGAGTACTGGTTTAGTTTTGCTATCTCTGCATCATATAATTTATCTGTACTATATTAATTAATATCATTAATATATTAATATAGCCTACCTTACTGAACTGCGAATTGATCCACTTGGTGAATGTCTTTCTCTGTATGTCTTCTCTCTCATCTGAAACACAAACAAAGCCATGTAACAACAGAGCTCAGCAGAGGGCGTAACTCAGCCAAAACAAAACATTCCTACTGAGTTGTCCCGTCATCCAGATCCATATCAAGATTTAAAAGTTCTTTCCTGGTCCATGACTCGTCCATCATCAAAGTTTCAGGGAAGAATTGCTTTTGTATAATCCTGCTCACAGACAAACTATGCAACCAACCAAAAACCACAGGGGAAAACATACCGTCCTTGGCAGATGTGATAAATTTAGAAGTTTAATACGAACACTCTTTCCTGTAAATATTTGAGGCTGGAGTTTTCTAAAGTCTACAGAGTTTCCCTTTCCCCTTCATTTTCACCTTGGAACACTATAATTGGTCAGTAAAATAAAATTTTGTTTTTGAATGCTCTGTATTTAAAAATAAATAAAAAACAGGAAAATTCAGATTATTGTACCTGGGAAAGTTTATTTTCCTGTTGAAAACATACTGGGAAACCAAACAGAAATGGTAAGGATGCAGCCTTACTCTAATAACTTACTGTATAGGCATCCAAGTTCTGGGTACACTTACCTTGCAATTAACAAAAGTCTGAAACATATGAATTATGTGCCACATATATGTATGTTTTTAAAAAACATATAGTCTGTTTATCTAAAGCTACTGCTACAACCTCTTCTAGATAACAGATAACTATGTAACACTGTGTAGACTCTTATAGTGACACCAAGCAAGCATTTGCAATTTATAGGAACCTGGGTAATATATTCTTTCAGGAAATTTGTGTATTAGCACAAATTAGCAACATTACTAGGGACATTGTCTTCACAGGGAATAAAATCCATGAAAAATTTGTAGAAGAATAGGTTTTTTTGGATGGCCTTACAGATTTGGGGCCCCTCTAAAGATGACTGATATTTTGTAGAGAACTAAAACATGTAAAATTTTAAGTGGAAATGTGCTAACAGTTTTGAGTTTCAGGTCCTGAGAGACATACATACACACCTGAAAACCTTGATACATACAGCCCTTCTGCAATACTCTCAAGCCCCAATCCCTTCTTCCCTTTGGTGAGTTAAGGTAATAGAGCATTTATATAATGTATTGAACACCTTCCAGATTCCTCTGCATGTTATTACATGAGTGAGAATGAAAAAAGTGCTAAATGCTTTTGCAACTGTTTAAAATCTCCCCTCATTCTTTTCAGTTGAGGACACAAAAGCTTCAAATATATAGAAAACATTTGAAAAGATGAATATCTGTTGAAAAAAAAATTTCTCCTTTATGTAGCATCACTATGAATTGAATACCAGGAATTTCTAGAATTTCATACCTTCTGCTAAGATGACAGTGTTGTGTTTCCATGGGAGAATTATTACAATGGTTTTTAGACAGCTGTTGTCATTTCTCACAATCATGTATGTCCAATATCTAGATTCAACTGAGGATTTTTTCTTATTGTTATCTATGACTATTGTCTTGAATGATAGAAAAAAGTTGTTTATTGATATTTTCTTTACTTTTTGGTACCTTCAAAAATACCATACTTATTCCATGAATTCCAGAGAATATTAATTACATTTCGTTAAGACTATTAATCAGGTTTTACTGATAAAACCTGAGCTTATCTATTTATCAGTTGAAAAGTAAGCCACTGGGATATAGTTCAAGACTTCCAAGGCTTTATCAAAAGGAACCAACTTCATGTTGTGTGTGTTGAAAGTTATGTTCAACTCAAAACTGCCAAGCTTGTCTGATATACTCCACTTTGTGAGATTCATTCCATTACAATAGTCACAGTTATGTTTTTAAAGTGTCTGGTTTAAGTCTATTTTTAAGTCCCAGCTGAGTTTATTAAGTATGTTTTCATTTTGAGTATGTACTTCCCTGTGGATTTTTAACTTATTAAGGCATACTATACATCATATATGACTGATCTATTTAAGAGGGTCACAAGTTCAACTCTACACCTGTCAAACATCATTACCTGTACACTTTCAATTCCACATTGGACAAACATCATTAAATGTGGGTTTTCAAAATCTTGTAGGTAAGACCTTAGGGTATTAAGTATAAATTATCAGAGAAAACAAGAAAAGATCTCCAAACAGAGCATCCACAAGTATAGGGTCTTTAAAACAATTTAAACCCATTCATACAGAAACCCAAAACAGTCAAGTCTGCTCTTATATTTTGTGACAGTGGTAAAAAATATTAAAATTACTGTTAATGGGTTAATTATGAAGAAATGTTGGTGGCATTGTCTCTGACCATCAGCGCTCAGTAAAAGAATATCTCTGACAGAGAGTTCAACATTACAGTAATTCCTTGAGAGGAATTCCTATCAGAGCTTGGTGACATCATAATTTCTCAGTATCTGGTTTAACAAGTCTGGACAAAACTCCAGACAGGCAGGAAATTGATGGCCACCTGATTACAATGGTCTATGTATAAATCTCATGTCATCTTTCAATTACAATAAGTTGAGTTTGTGACACCTTGTTAAACCTAATCAAATGATGGTCTGCACAGACAAATAAAGGGCAGATGCCTGATTATTTTTTTTATGTCAGACAGTCTATTATGTCATGCCCCTTCAAGAA
Source organism: Sipunculus nudus (assembly GCA_026874595.1). Taxonomy (NCBI): domain Eukaryota; kingdom Metazoa; phylum Annelida; class Sipuncula; order Golfingiida; family Sipunculidae; genus Sipunculus; species Sipunculus nudus. The sequence continues at coordinate 3,194,035 of CM049311.1, read as the reverse complement.
AACATTTAAAGAGCTTTTTGACGTTCTTCCCTTTCTGTTAATAACACATGAAATATCATAAAAAATATGAAGTGAATTAAACTAGCTGTGGTGAAGATATGTTCAATATTACATTTATATAATTAACTTATTTATTCATGTTTATATTTAAAGATTTAAATCAATAAATTGTTGTAGTGTAACAATATACCACTGTATACCTCAGAATTTAAATATAGAATAAGCTTATTTTATGAATTTAAAATTCATGAATATTCATAAGATTGTAGGACCAGAATAATAAGTAGCTCATTAAAGAAGGACCTTTTATACATTTGCAACCCATGCTGAATAGAGGAATAAACTTTCACTGATACCTTTCTGTTCTCATGTCTATCAGTCTGTCTGTCTGTTTGCCACAAACAGGATACAACAAAAAGTTGGATTCCAATAGAATTTAAGAAATAGGAGAATTTAGAAAAATGTAGTGATGACTGAGAACTAGATATGGGCAAGTATCCCAGGATGACACCGCATCAGCAATCACTGACACCTGGTGTGAGAATTTAATACTTTAAGTTAGGTAGATCTGGAGGCAATGAAGGTTTTAATGTGATAACATGAGGTAAAGTTTGGCTTTCTCAGCCAGCTAGGGAGCACACCACCTGGGCAGCCATGAGTGGTATACATAACTGTATATTATTTATTAAACCTGTATGTCTCTGATCTGAACAGGACACAAACCTGCAGCCTTACAGGGTAACAAAAAGCGGGCCATACATAACCATTAAATCATCATGCTCAACATATTTGATGAGATAAAATATTATAAGTATCAAAGGTATGTTTACATATGTACTACTAAATCAACATAATAATAATATTTTTATTATGATTATTATTATTATTATATTATTATCATCATGACCATTATCTAAATTATTAATATCATTATTACAGGCAGGAATACTATAACTCAATTATTTTCTTATATTATTGCTATATTCTATTAGCTTTTATGGTTCAGGATATAGTATGTTTGTGGTACTGCCTGGTAGCAAAAGTGAAGATAAGCTAATGAAAATGCATGGGATTCAACCAATAATCACACAAAACGAACTATTTTATTTCCCAATAATATTTGTATTCCCAGCACATAAGATCTCCAAAAAGCCATATTTATAACTATAAACAAAAATATAATATACAGGAGCAGTTATATAGACAATCAAACTGTATAAGGAATGGTTCCACATGGTTTTGTTGTCATGGCAACAAATGCTTTTCTCCTTGACTGATCGCATTAATGACTAAGTCGATTAATCATGAAAAATATATTAGGACTATTTTTATTACATATACTTTCATAACTTAGACTTACCATGAAATATGGGTTTTCTATTTTCCCCATCGGGACAATTTTAGTCACATGACTGATGGAGCTCTCACGCTGTATACCTCAAGCTTTTAAAGATCAATACATCATTACCTGCCCAATGTGAAGGGGGGACTTGAGTAGTTTAAGATTTTGATGTATTTTATCATGTGTGTATGTGTGTGTGTATGAGGAAAAGGAGGGGATGGTTAATGTTTATATGTATGTCAGCATAATTCTGTTTTAAATTATGTAAACTGACTAAACTCTGTCCATTCTTGAGTCACATAACTTACATATTCACCAGAATCAAAGTCATCCTGGGATCAGTTTAGGTATATGTGATTTCATATGTAGATATTAAAAAAAAACTGGTTCTGTTTTGCTAACAACTGTCATTTTTACAATCTGAGTGGAATATTTCCATTATAAAACTCAGTAGCAAACCTCTATTTGGTTAGATTTTTTTAATATGATGACTATATACATTTGTTAATGTATTGTAGACAATATAACACTAAAATGAATATAGGACCAGTTACTACATACGTGCCTTCAGAAAGCTTATAAAATCTAGTTAACACGCAATTTAATCACTCTCAAATATAAGGCTTTTATTCCACAAGTTCTATACTGCAGATAACAAATTGTGTGGGCTTGCAGCAAATATATATATTTTACTGTGTTCATTCAAAATTTATTGAGATATCTTGGAAAAAACAGGTAGAGTCAATGGTCTGTTGATATGTTATCAGAATCCTAACTGAATCACTTGTAACCATCACTGAGAGAGTGTACAGTGCTGCTGTCGTGCTGACCTTCTGAATCAGCACTCCTGGCAGTGCTGGTAAGAAAACTCTATGACTGCTTGAGTCAAGTGTATGACAGGATGACTAATAAAGCTCAGCAAACACTTGATGTTTGCATAGAATGTAAAATCATTTATGGATTCTATGACTCATGAATTATTCTTAGTATCTGTATATTTAACCTGAAATCTATTTATTTGGTTAAAATAATATTTATACACTATAATACAGACTGTTTTACAGTGAAGCCCCAAATTATGACCGCCAATGGGACCTGGATAAAGTGGTTGCATTTTGGAGGTGGTCATCTAAGCAAGGTCTGATATAAAGAGAAAAACAGAATTTGGACTGTGAGAAGGTGGCCATTATTTTGTGGTGGTTGTTAAACCTGAGGTGGTGACGTTCTTCTGTACTTCTTATCAAAATCATTACCCTAAATATCATTCAGTAGACAGGGCCACCCGTAGGCCCAATACACTGATTTATAAAAATAAATATTATTCTTAACATCTGGATCCTTTCATCTTCATCTAGTGGACAGAGCCACCCTCAAGGACATATCCTTAAAAACACCTGTAGATTGATAAGTTATAAGGCAGAAATAATTTAATACCAACGAAATACAATTCTGACAGTGTGTCCCATGGTCCATTGATGTACAATATAGGTTAACCACATATGTGTATAGATAAGCCATGCTTTGGAAAATTATGATTTGATAGATATATTAATCTTAGATATTTGGATTCTTTTAATTGGGTTATATAAGTCAGACACAGGTACAGCTATTGAATCTGACCTGATCTGTGATTAACAAGAACAGCATTTATTATAGACTGATAGTGTTCATCCGTCATTAATCACTCCCAAAACAGTAGGAGAAATAGTTGGCTGCGAACATATATCAAGAGTTTCACATTTTATTAATAAAGTTTGATTGAAAGACTGAACACTCATGTATTGAGGACTTAAAAGTTTGGATTCCTTGTCCAGTGTATCAAGTGGACATCAGAAGTACCTGTACTTGATCTGTAATTCCTCTCTGACTAATCATGATTATTGCAACTGATACAAGGAAAGAACATGCAAAATATCAGCCCTGCTTCAATGAACAGACATCAAGGCATGAACATATGATTTGATATTAATTAGACCAATAGGGCTTCCTTAGAGTTTAAAAGAAAGTCATGCCAAAAACTGCATTTGAATGGCCATCCATACTTCATGAGATGAAGTTAAGATTGAGATTTTACTGCAGTATTCTCGTCATTGAGGCAGCAAAACTTTAACACTTTGTGGAATCCTATATAACATAATCTGTAGCAGCTCTTTAAGTAGGGAGAGAATTAAGGAGTATGTTGATAAGGTTCATGTAATGGTGTCCCATGGTAACATAATTATATCGCTTGCCACAGTGACAGAACTAGAGAAAACTACTTTCCAAGTGACTGAGCAGAAAACAGAGGAAAAAACATTTATACAAAGGTGTGATAAACCCACCTTCTAGGAAGCAAATTATCTTGATCTTGCAAAGACCAAAACTAAGATTTTCTGACAACCTGTATATTTCACTGAAGTGAGTTTAAAACAACAGGTTTTAACTAGTTTTTACTATATTTTCAAATATAGACCAGCAATGCTTATTACTAATCACAATATACTCTGGTCATATACATTTTGCTATAAATAAGTACAAATTCATTTGTTAATGACACATAAATGTACATAAGTGATAATATTTCAGTCAATAAGAATGATACACACAGCAAAGATATGAAATAACACATAGATTAGAAAAAGTACAACCTTAACTTGAACAACTCTGGGGATACAATGTGACCGACAAGGCCAGACACAGAAATCCAGACTAAGGTGTGTACAGACATAACAGTTGAGGCTATGTTGAGTAAACACAGCAAATCTGAGGGATAAAAACTTATAAATACAGCTGGTTTTCTCAGGCAGACACAGATGCTGTACTTGACCAGTTATAGTTAAATTCTCTTAATACTGGCAGTTGTTGATGTGACACTCCTTATCAGACCACTACTGCCAGTGTTACATGAACTGATATCTGTGCTATACCAGTTTTATGTAACTCTTGACAGAGGTAGGGCGTTATGGGGGCTCTTCTCACTACATATACATGTATAAGATCAAGGTAAAAAGTAAATATAATGTAAAAAGCTGTGACCGAGGACTATTATCTTGTACCCAAGGTTCAGCTTTTATGAAAACAAGAGAAAAGCTGATCTGTGGAACAGAACTAGTATGTCCCCCGCCTGATGTGGGAATAGCTAGAACAAAATTTGTGAATACATGTATAAAATTTGAGATGGGTCAATGTCACTCACCAAGATTACTTTTGTGACCTTGAAAACTGCATGAAGGTTATCCATATTCAAACTTGACCCAGCCCTTTATGAGGTACATCAATGCTGCAAGTTTGGTGAGTGAACCTGAAATTCTTTTTGAGTTATTGGGATAACATAATTTTAGCATTATTGCCACTGCGACCTTGGTCATCCATGTTCGCACTTGATCTAGTCCTTGATAGGGTGCATCAATGCTGCAAGTTTGGTGACTGTACCTCAAATTATTTTAGAGTAATTGGGATAACATCATTTTAGCATTATAGCCACTGTGACCTTGAAAATGTGTCAAGGTCATCCATGTTCAAACTTGATCTAGTCCTTGATAAGGTGCATCAATGCTGCAAGTTTGGTCACTGTACCTCAAATTATTTTAGAGTTATTTGGATAACATCATTTTAGCATTATTGCCACTGTGACCTTGAAAATTGTGTCAAGGTTGTCCATGTTTCAACTTGACCTTGCCCTTGATAAGGTGCACCAATGCTGCAAGTTTGGTCAATGTAACTCAAATTCTTTTCAAGTTATTGCATTAACATCATTTTAGCATTAACATCACTGTGACCTTGAAAATGCATCAAGGTCATCCATGTTGGGACTTGAATTAGCCCTTAATAAGGTGCATCAATGCTGCAAGTTTGGTGACTGTATCTCATATTTTTATCGAGTAATAGCATTAACAAATATGTGACAGAGAGACAGTTGGATGGAAAGACGGACATATGCGAACCATTTCTATGGCCCCACCAACGGCTCCTTTGACGGTGGCGGGGGACAATCAGGCATATTGGGGATCTAGCACAAACAGGCAGAAATGGCAGAAGAAACAAAAAAAAAAATTTTTTTTAATTTGAAATTGACATGTACTCACGTTTTCTTGCTATGAACCTGAGGGTGGCCTCAGAGTACGGCTCCTCAGAAGTTTCTGACACAATTTCCTTGACTGTTCCCATGGCGATTATCTACAGTTTTGCATTCTTTAGAAAGTGTACTTCATTTCACAGACTACCCACTGATGTAAAATAGCTACACAGGTAAATCCTAGTGAGTAATCAAAGTAACACTAGGTTCTGATCTAGCAGGCAGAGTTGATAAATATATCCTTGTGAGATGAACAATGTATCCTTCTCTGAGCTAATAAACAATTTTCAACTGTTATGTAATTTCACATAAAAACCCTTTGGCCAGAAGTAAGGGTACCAGTATAATTCTAAACAAAATGTAATCCCAGCGTTAGCTCGTTATGTGCATGAACTTTTGATATCGGCCCATAAAAGGTTCCCCACAATGGTACATTTAGATATTAATTCGATTTTTTTCATGACCAGCATTTTACCAAAAGCACATATTTTCCTTTAATCTGATACACAGTCAGAGCACCAATCATGTTACAGCTGTGTGGATGTAACACAACTTGTGTCATATGAAGTGTATCAAGTTCCTACAGACAAGGACGAGGTTTTCACTGTATACAGCAATGAAGCACAATAAGATCCCTCACTGACTGCACTTCCAGATAATGAATCAAAGCAGGCTTAATGTCTTGACCAATAACATCATGCGGGTCACAATGTCTCCATCGTATTTACTAATTGGAGCTTTCTTGTGTACTCCAAAAATAGTTGGATCTTGAGAACTAATCTGGTAAAGTATTATTTGAGCATGTCTGAGATAGGAGATGGTCTTTAAAGACAAGATTACAGTGATATTAATTCAAAGTGACACCATATAAGATCCACATCAAATTTTGCTTTCTATTGAAGAAACAGCAATGACAGACTGAATTACATTTGTTTAAGTCAGACCCTGATAGAATTAATCTGCAGTAACTGGATCATGTCATCAACTTTACTTTTTCATGACTGTAAAACTTCCATAAGAGACGAACAGCTCACAAAGTGAAATTCCTTGAGGGTGAATTCCTTGTTAAATCTATGGTTGACAAAGTGAACATTTCCAAAGCTGCACTTCAACATGTAATCTAGACATCACAAAAGTTCTGAGTCTAGTAAGGTAACATGAAATCCAGATGTCATAAAGTTTATGTGTTCTATGTTGTACTTCCAGGTTAAATCTAAACTTGTCAACAGGACACTGGCATTTGAAGATTTAGAGGTCTGAGAATGAAAAAGCTCCAAATTTCAGGTAAGATCCAAAGCTCACAGAATTATCTCACTCCCGAATTCCAAGCAAGATCCAAAGCTCACAGTTAAAAGCATAATCAGCCCCTAACTTCTATTCAAGACAAGAAGCTCTAAAAGTCAATGAACAACTTTTGAGCAGTGCTTTAGTGTAGGATCCAGCATATACAAAATGAGCATGTTCCAGGCAGTGTATTGCTGTAGATCTGAATGAGCAGCAGAGAGGTAGCTGGCAGGTCTGTACAGGCCCAGTACTTGACTGATATGTAATCTGCATGTCCCTGTACAGTAAACGCTGATAAAATGTCCACAGCTTGCTGGGGGCTGTCTCATTAGTTTACAGCCATGTAGCGTACACTGAACCATATCACTCCCTGCTTATCACATGCCTACCAGCGCTGGCCATGCTGTAAAGCTCAACCAGTTGACAACTTCTCATGGTTCACACTTGGGGTTACCTTACAAATGGTCATTAATTTATTTCCTCATAAATATGAGAAATAAATACCCAACTGGAGCATACACAGAATTCTTATTCCATAGTCTTTACTTGATTCATATAAAAATCCAAATATTAAAGAAATGTGTGAATTAGTCTCCCTTGAATCAAGAATATGAAAGTTTAAAGCAATTTATCAATTACTTTTTTCAAATAATTTGGAATTCCAAAAAAATAATGTTTACCAACATTTTAAATTCCAAAGGTTAACTGTAACATTTGAACTAGTTTCCTGGAAACCAAGAAATCCTATCAGCATCTCCATTTGTCTGTTAAATAAGAGGAACAAACAGTCTGTGACAAGCATTTACATATTCTTCTGAAGAACTTTATTTCCTTAAGATGAGACCCTTGTTCTAAATACTCCAGCCTTCATCCATGCTTAGTATGATGCAGTTCACGGATAAGAGATATCACCTGTGATTTAAAACGTATTTAAATTCTCACACACTCTTGTTATCATCCATTAATTACCACTCCATGAACTGTTAGACTCTTTTTTTACTGAGCATTGGACACCTTAACTGATGTCAGCAAAACAATGCAAGCAGAAACTGTTCCCTGGTTTGAACTTTATCACAAATCTAGCTTTCCTTTCGTTAACCATCTTACATGAAGTCTTACAAGTTGTATCTCTTACTGCAATTTAGTGGACAGTTCAACCCAGTTCCATACACATCAGTAAAAAAACGACAAGATCAGCAGTGATTATCTGTTCTTTCTACTGGACACTGTAGATGACGCTGTGAGGAAACAGGTGAACTCACACTGGCGTTTCCTGCACTAGAATCCCATTATAAACAGACCACCAAGACGGTACGTTTCCCCTTCTACTGAGCTCGGCTTCCTAATAAACATTTGTCATCAACCGGATCCTACCAGGTCGGGAAATCAGGAAATTTATAAATGTATTATCCTAAATACTTGAATATGCCATATAAGAAGGTAAACACAACCTTCTTCAATTTATATGTTCTTCATGATCTAAAGACAATACAGAGATTCCATACCGCACTCTGCTATTACTTCTGATGAACTCTTTAAATCCTGAAATCCTTAAAGTATGGATCTAATCAGGATTAAGGATCAAGTTAATGAGGATCATAAACATCTGATTCTGCTATAAGAGCAACACAAGCTTTCCCACTCTGATTTAATTCTGAGTGTATACAGTTCCACCATGTATTTTGCTCTAACTCCTAATGAAGACTTGTTTTCCTGGAATTCTTATTCAAAATGTGATACAGGTATCCATGCATACTGTATACACTCCAAGTATATCAGACTGAAATCCAGACTACTTGTTCATAAAATGACATATAAACTGCCCTCGTGATGACATATGATTCTTGATCGTTTTTCATGTAAATCCATGAAATCTGACACAATAACACTTGTGTCCATATCGCACCAGCAGGGGATTAGTCATGGCTTGCTGTGACTGGAAAAGGCTAGCAGATGCTGGTGCAGTGATGATGAGATTTTGTTTCAGTCAATAATAATTTACATATAACATGCCATCTGACAGAAAATTGTCTGCATCAGCTCTGCCTCACAGATTGCATGATAGGAAAATTTTTAATTTAGCATAGAAAGTTAATTGTCACAGGTACCTGAGTATATCCAGGAGTCTCAGGGTAGCAGTTGCTGTGCAAATTGTCATAATTTCATGGAATTTTTCCAGGGTAGCATTAATACTGTTACACCTACGCCAATAAATAGTTATTTGAGAATTCAACTAACGAGCAGTCCTATCTATTGTGTTCTGCATGCCTTTGTGGTTTGCCGTTTCCTTCTGTTGATTCATAATTGATGATATTCCTTGCCATAATTAAATAGCAAGTTCTTATTGATATAATTCCCAGGGTACTTTGCTTGTGTGTAACATATCATACAATGATTGTCATATGCAGGTTCACCAGACGTTCATCATACACACAGAATCAGGTCCTTCCTCATGTTATTACAGTGCACTGGCTCACAATTATAAAGGTTATAATCTAATGAACGGCTGGTGCAGGGCTCCATCAGCTTCACTACTGGGTCAGTAGGCTGTCACCAGCTCTCCTGCAGTGCTGCTGCTGTCACATACCATGTTGTTACCAGTCTTCTCTGTTCTCAGCTGCAGCAATATCAAATTATCCATGAAATAACTGTTTTTCAATCATATACTCCAATTCCATATGACTCCATATGATCCATGCACAACAATTATGGCACAGGTGTTTCAGAAAAGTTCTCTAACTGTAAGGTTCCTGCAGTGCCTCGAATCCTGTTACAACCATGGGTGGACCACAGTATATCAAATCATCTTGATTTCTCCCCCTGATTGTAAAAATCTATTAATCCTTCCTAAGGCTGTATCTGATTGGCTGTGGTCCTTGGTTGGGTGACAGGTGCCTGCTCTTGTTGAACTTGTGTGAGAAACTGTCTGCTGGAGCAGCATGGTCAATAAAAAGCAGAAACTGCGACAGACCTCAGCAGGTGACTGGTCTCTGATCGTTACAGGTTTATTGCCAGTTATGGTCCTGCACTGTCACCCTGACTCTCTTCACTTCTGAGTCACTATTAGTCATGACTGGAACGGGGCTAAACAGTGCTGCAACAGCAAGCCTGGCAGCAATGCCATTATTTTTACATTTCTGCATCAAACCTTATCTATTGACATCACAGCTGACAATATAAACATCCTAAGACTACTTAGGTGCACATATGGATTTCTAAAATTTATTTTATCTTATAGCCCTTAAAAGGTAGCCCCAGGTGGATATTAAAATGACATTATTAGAAGCTGTTTTGGAGGATTCTGCAGCAATCAAACAAAAAAAGACCTCCAGTGCTGTCACTGTTGCAGCCAGGTTTGATTATCCCTCAGACAATGAATACAACAATCCCTGACTCACAGAACACTATTATGCTAACTACAGTCCCTAGTGCTCAATGAATGAACGACAGGGAGTTTTATTATGGTATCTTTTCAAGGCCAGCTATCTTTAATAAAGGCCTAAGTTGAACCTGTTTTAACTTTTTTTCATTTTTCTTTTATTGTAACAGGCTTTTCATATTTTTCTATCTCTGTGACAGCAACAGGCCTTTATAAGAGGCTATAATGTGAACAGCATATAATATTTTCTTTATTGTCCCTGGCTGGTATATTCAGCATTTTCCACCTTCTTGTAAGGTCAAGACCAGGTGGTTTCAACAGAATAAACAGAATACACCTAAACCCTTTTTTATTGGTAACTGGTAATGTATATTTTTTGTCATTTCTTTTCATAAACCTGTTTCCAGGTTTGTCTAAGTTCATTTTGTTCAACAAGCCTTAAAAGCTGTACTCTTTTTCAAGACTTGGTAGCTTTATTAAAAGACCAGGCTATAATTTGATTTCCTGATAATCTTTTTCTTTGTCAGTATATATGTTTGGCTAAAATTCATTTGAGTGCTTTTTCTTCCTCTCATACACATTATGGTCTTGTAAGCCATTTTAGTCAGAGGACTTTATTTATAGCCTAGGCTATTATTTGAACCCAATATATTTTTTAATTATTATTATCATGGTGGTTCAAAGTTTTTTAATCTAAGCAACAGGAATGTTTATAAATTTCACAAATGACACATTTAAAAGCCTAGGCTATAATTTGAACCCATATTGTCTCCCATGACTGTCATGGTGCACAGCATCTTCTGGTCTTTGTAATCTTCTTGTGAGCAGAACTGAGGTTTCTCCAGCAAAGCCAAAGTGTTTGAGTGGGATTTTTTTTACAAAGAATGTTTTCTTTGTGGCAGCATTTCATCCAACAAAAGAACATCAGATCCTAAGTTTTTTTCATAAAAGGAGTCAGGTGACTGAAAATATTGTTAGTGAATTGAAATAAATGAGTCCTTTCATCACCGTACTAACTTGTTCATCATTTCGACCATTATAGGTAGAAAGAACTGATCAAAAGTTGTACTGCTTAATAGAATGATCTCCAAATTAATTTAAATTGTGTTTGATAAACAGCAGATGTGGATTCAGACAGTACAACTTGGTACTGCTTAATGCCAGCCATGGAGGAAAGAAGGAACACAGAAGCATACAGAGTGATGAGTCCACAGGGATGGATGGAAGAGACAAGGGAGGACAACATGGAAGACAAAAATAAGACAAGGATGACACTAGGACATATTGGGGGATTCCAATCACTGATGATGAAGAGATGGTTAATTAAATCTTGTATAATATTGAAAATTGATAATCTATAAGGGTGTTTTTTACCTGGCTAGCTCATCTTTTAAGAATTACATCACAACATATCAGGTCATGCCTAAGTCCTGCTACTATTCCCACTGTATTGCAGTATTTTCAGCTACATTTATAATAATGATAATAGTAATAATAATAATAATTATAACAAATATAAATTATAATTATTAAAATCATTATAAATATTATTATGATTATCATTATTATTACCATAATCATTATTTACAAAATTTAATAATAATAATAGAGGCGACTTTATTATTATTACTGTTTAAACAATTTCTTTTATTCTGACATATTATAATACCCGGTATTATTAATAAACAGCATGTGACCTGCAAGTAAAAATACAAAACTGTCTGATGAACATGAAGACATTTTCATGACAGCTAATGACAGATCATACCTGTCCACACGTACCTACCTTTCAGACTGCGCCTTCTCTTAGACTTGTCAGCTGATGGGGTTAAAAATACCTGCTGTCCTGGGTCAGCATTGAACACTGCTACAGGGGCTATAGTGCTTGAAAAAGCATATAAAAATGCCATGGTCCTCAGTAAAACCTCATACTTCCTATCTCCTTACTCATTATGTATATACATGTAGTGTTCTCTAGGGGAAGTACTATACAAGTCAAACACTGGTTGTATGAATGCATGCTGGACTACATGTACTCATACCCACGTGTTTCTGGTGACATGCAGATATCATTATGACATGTATTACCAATAACATTGATCTATATATAATTTTTAAATATCAGAACATGACATGTATTCTAAAGTTGTAAAAGTCAAATATCTGCTTCAAAAATGATCTCTGGGCTTTGTGGACTTTAAATATCATACAAAAAAAAAGTGGAAAAATATTTATGCTATCTATATCTGGCTTATCACTAGGTGCTATGTCATTAGTAACTGGCTGTGATAACCTTGTAAAAGCCAAGTACATGACTGAACGCAGGACTTGCTTGATAATGACCTCAGTTAGACCTTTAAACAAGCCTATAGACTATGGAGGAAGAAAAAATGACTGACAGTTAGGAATCTATTTTTAGCTCAAACATTACCCCTCAGTAACAATCATACCATCCAGTGCAGGAATATGTATGAACGATTAAACTTACAACCCAACACTTACATAAATATTTGTAATACTAACATACATATTTGGCATACTAACACATATAATGATGTAATCAATGACTATTGCTGGCTAGATCCGATTTCTGGGACAGGGCATGCTGGAAACGTGACCCCAGGACACTTGATATGTCCTTGACAGAAATTAATGGACAAAGAACAGAATGTTGTATTTACCTGGCCATATAGGTAATACAGGGTTGATAAAGGCAAAACAAAGTACCGGTAAGGAATTATAGAACTGCATTATATCCCTTTTTCAAACAAAACAAGCAAAGATATATATGTAGATAAAACAGTTCCAAATATTTTGAGTGTCTATACAGACATAAAAGTTCAGTTGGCATGCTTTTGATATGTTGGGCACCAAGCAGGGTCAGAAGTTACTCTTCTGCCTAGCCAGCAAGCTGTATATAAATTTATGTGCTCTATGAAATGTTTTGAGTTTTCACATTGGCAAATACAAACAATTTTGATAAACCAACTTGGACAAATTTGTGGAGAAAAAATAGCCTAAAATTCTTCTTAGTTTTACCATTTGAAAAAACAAGGGACCCATTAAAACTGAACTGAAAAATACCAAAGGTGACTGCATGGTATTATTTGGAATAACATTGACATTGACATTCTATCCATCCATACAAGATTCTTACATCATCAGTAACTGCAAGTTTATAACCTGTTACTCATCAACTAACAAATTCCTTTTCTATTAATTTTTCTCTAATTTGTTATTAAAAACCAATAAAAATTTATTAATGTATTGTTTATTGTTATGTTGTTTTTAAAAACATGTTTCAAAACATGTTGGGTTGGACACCTGGATCAACTGTGGCTGGGCATTAGCTGCCCGGCTTCTCCAGTGTATGCCTTGCCTCAAGTATGCATAATTTGCTGAAAGATCAACAAGGTCAACATACAGGTGACTGAAGAGGGGCTGGGTACAGCCTGGGTCTGACATGATCTCAAAAAAACATTAATAAAAGCTACAATTTTTGGCCAATTTCTTTCAGCTTTCTAAACTACAAAGATGAAATCCTTATGTGTGCATGATATGAAAATTATATCAACAGTGCTTTCAGGAAACAAACGTGCCATGGTCAAAGTTGGGCAAAATTTAAGGTACTAATTTTATATTTATACTAATAACTTATAAAATTTGACAAATTCATAAATAATTTTGGGTATTCAATTGAATCTTAATTATATAATGTTACATCCCTGATAAAAAATCTCTGGCTTCAGCAATCCTCTTGTTAAGGGAGTAAATATATTTCTTGATTTTTTTAAAAGTGCATTATGTTTGGGCCCATAACTTAAAACAATTACGCAATACTGACATAATTTCTGGCATGTGCATAGCGAATGTATAGAAAAATATGTATATTATATTTTATCAAAGTCAGATCAGTGGTTTTGATATTAGGCAGTCTTAAAGGGTAACAATGGGTTTTTAATGGCTTTCATTAATATCTTGAAGGAATTAAGTCCTAGTGACCAAATTCTTGGCATAGTAGGGAATTTTGCAGACATCTACCTGTATGCCAACTTTAAGGAACTTAGAGCTGAAGCTGGAGAGCTGAGCTCTAGCAAACTGCATAACACTTGCTTGATGTAAACAATATGTGACATGGTGCTTGAAAACTTGAATAAAATCTACATTTTTTGTTCAACTGGTTTAAAAGTTTTGGTGATAACAGTTGAAATGCTAACAAAAACATACTTTGAAAAATAAATCCACAGCAGTTACAGGAAAAAAACGTGCCATGGTCAAACTTGGGCAAAATTTAAGGTACCAATTTTTTATTTTTGCTAATATTTCAAAAACTTTAAAAGATTTAGATCTAATTTTGGGTATACAATTTAATTTTGATTAATAAAAGTTATACTACTTAGCTTTAACAAGTTTAACAAGCTTTTAACAAGTGATCAAATTTCTTTCCTGATTATTTACAAAATGCATTATGTTTGGGCCCATAACGTTTTTAAATTATATAATACAGACCTAATTTTTTCTGGCATGTACATAGGAACTATATAGAGGATTATTTATGGTAAATATGAGGAAAAACAGATGAGTGGTTTTGATATTCAGCAGTCCTGAAATGTGAAAATAGGTTTTTAATAAAAAATTGAGGTTTTTCCTTAATTTCTCAAAGGAACAAAGTCGCAAAGACCCAGTTTTCGGCTTGGTAGGAGATCTTGGGGACATCTAACATTATGCCAAATTTTGGATTCCTAGGTCTTACGGTTTCAAAACGTGCCACATCTATGGACGGACAGACGGACAGACAGACGGATGGACGATGGAAAAATGGACCATGACTATAGCTCAGATGACTTATAGTCAGCTGAGCTAAAAATTGCCTTGTGGATGCAAAATCTCTTTCAAAATCACTTCCAAAACAATTTAATTGTCCATGTGAAACTGGCATTTTAACTTTTTGCCCAGATCAATGGACTACACCAAGATCCTGAAAATTTTACACAGTTCCCTTCTTTTCTATCTGTATTAATTATCAAACAATCTTGAGTTGGGGAAGTATTAATAACTATATATCTAGATAAATGATATTTGGGTCAGTATTTAATACCAGATAATAGATGAAAAAGGAATATTTTTCTCTGATGTAATTTGCATGTATGCAGCACAAACTTGATTCAAACATATTATAAACTACATATTGGATAAATGATGTCTGAATCCCATTTTTCTTGTAGAGAGCATATGGCTTCAAGTTAATATACCATGCTTTTCCTTTAATAATGTTCACAGATTCCCTATTCATATCAAAGATCTATTCCTGTATTTAATATCTCATAGTGTACTCCACATAAAATGATAAACTGTACATAAAATATATGGTGTAGGATATTCAGACAGGCTGTACCAGTAGCTGATCTGCTGCTTCACCAGTGATAATATATACAGCCTCCAGGCACCTGTCACAGGCCTGGGACAGTCCTTATTAATCTGTCTCCGCCTTTCATAGTGCCACAACACTTAGTCCTATTAAACCTTAGTCCTATTAAACCTCACATGGGATCAATCCTATGGCTTATTATCCTAATGACAAACTGATCCTTATCTATACAAACATCTGGATTATAGTTTGTAAATGTGGCTGAAGGTACTGGACTTTCAAAGGTCAACAATTCTAATGGACTTTATACAAACAGGATTCAAGGCACCAGACTTTGGAGGATCCAGATTTAAGACACTAGGCTTTGAAGGATCAGGATTTTGGGCACTAGACATTGAAGGATCAGGATTTTAAGCACTAGGCTTTGAAGGATTGGGATTTAAGGTGCCAAGTTTTGAGGGATCTTGATTATAGACGTTGAAGGATCACCAATCTATGCACCAGGCTTTGAAGGATGACAAATCTTGGCACAGGACTTTGAACGATCACAATTCTACCCACTGGATTTTGAAAGATAAAGATTCTATGCACTGAACCTTGTAAATGCAAGCTTTTAGGAAATTGGCCATAAAGGATCAAGCACTGGATTCTGAAGGATCATGATTTCAAGAACTGGACTGTAAGTAAGAAGTACTTGACCTGAAAAGATCAAAATTCAAGGCACTGGACTTTAGGGTTCAGATTTGTAAGAACTGTCTCTTAAAGATTCACATCTTGTAGACACTGGATTTTATAGGATCAGGATTCTAAGCACTGGATTTTATAGGGTCAGGATTCTCGGCACTGGATTTTATAGGGTCAGGATTCTAGGCACTGGATTTTATAGGGTCGGGATTCTAGGCACTTGATTTTATAGGGTCAGGATTCTAGGCATTGGATTTTATAGGGTCAGGATTCTAGGCACTGGATTTTATAGGATCATGATTCTAGGCACTGGATTTAATAGGATCAGGATTCTAGGCACTGGATTTTATAGGATTAGGATTCTAGGCACTGGATATTGAGGCATCAATATTCTAAGCACTATATTTTTAAGGATCAAGATTCTAGGCACTGAAGTTCAAAGGATCAGGACATTTGGTGCTGCATTTTGAATTATCATGATTCTGGGCAATGCTACGCCAATGAATGTTTAAAATTTCAGGAGGAAAATCAAGAAGCTAGTTACTTCAAGAACCAGTGCAATACAACTAGATTCTAGGTATCACTAATATGTATGCAAAGTCTATATCTTATTTGTGCTGATTTGAGCTGGGGGTAAAAACCTGACTCAGGAAGTGCTGTCCTGGTCTGGCTGCATGCCTTTGATTTCAAAATACAGTGGCATCTATACATACACTTCATTCAAGCCAGCTACATTATTCAAGTTCACATTGTTTTACTGAAGTCTTTGATGCTCAGCTGGCATCACATTAAAAGGACAAATTGATATGTATTTTTTCTAGCTGACACATAAAACCTTCTGATCTGTGCAGCACAAAGCCCTGAATATAAGTAACTGAGCAGACAGACTGCAACACCATCACATCAAGCATACCCACTATACCAGTAACCATGGTAACAATACACTCTCATTATCAAATTACAACAATAACCATAATGTGTCAATATCTGAGAATGCTGAAAAGCTTAAACAAAATAATATTTTATCATAGTGTCATTTAAAATATCATATATTATAAATTTAAGCTTTGACCAGACTTATCAGTTTCAGGGGCAGAAATATTATGATTTTTTTGGTGAAATGATAAAGGTATTATTTGTTCAGGAATTTAATCAATCAATTATCATGATAAACAAAGATTAAACACACTAACTCAAAAGGCTCTTTGTAAATAACACAAATTTTTATATTGACTAATTATAAAAGCTATTATGTAATTTATGTGTTTCAAGCTTAGTTTTAAAACTTTAATGTCTGGACCTGTCCCTGTCTAAAAAAAACATCTGTTAGACACCTTTTCATTTTACCATAAATGCTTCTTTAGAAAACATACTTCTTATGATTTTTAACTGAAATCATTTTGACACCACAATTACCTCTCAGAGCCATCTGCTGTTAAAACTTAAAATTACTTTGGAAATTCACAATCTTAATGGTACAAAAATATGATACAGTTGAAAATACAATCCAGTAAGATGAGAAATTCCTGGAACTTGATACAAGTTGAATAGATCAGTACAAAAACATTATGATGTCAATGTTCTAATCACTGTAATAAACAAGGGACCCATGGGTCATGTCACTCAGCTGAATTTTGGAAAATATTAGCAACTGCAAAATATTTTTATTTCTTTTGTTTTTTCATGTATATAAGCATTTGAAAAGCTAAGAGAAAATGGCCCTGCTTAAATGAATCTCTGTAAATTATAGAATAATGGACATGCGCTAAAGCATATGCTATGCGTAATAAATGAAACCCCTTGCCTGAAACCATTAAATGATGCACCAAGGCAAAAAATGGGCTTACAGTAAGTGTTATATAAAAACAAGGGACCCATGGGTCATGGCGCTCATCTTAAGTTTGAAAGTTTTGCAAATGCAAAATATTCCATTTTAATGTTTTTCATTTATATAAGCATATGAGAAGCTAAGAGGAAAGAGGCCCTCCTACTTGGTTATAGTAAAGTTCTAAATATCTGATTGCAAACTAATACTCTGACAAGACTGTCATGAAGAAAAACAGTAAAAGTTTTGAGATACTGTGATGCATATGAAAAATTTACAGATGGACAGGCCAGTGGACAGAATGAACTAATACCTTTATTTCACTTTCAAGGGAATAATGCATTTGAGTTTATATATAAGCCTTTTATTTAAGCATATCCACTTTTTCCATTAAAATAGTTTTTATCTGATTAATTTTTTTATTTACAAGTTTTATAAATTTGTATTAAAAAACACTGAAAATATAAGTTAAAATATTAGAATTCTAAGTTGCAATCATTATATATTCAGAGTGTACTTATATTGGGTCATATTATGCATACACATATATTTTTATTATTTTTAAATTACAAATTTAAACTGAGTTTAAAAGAAAATAATGCCACAACATGGCATCTACAAGATTATTCCTTGAATCAATATTAAAATGTTTTGCACATTGGATCTTGATTAAATAAATTTATATTCTTGATAAAAAGTCTCCAGCTTCAGCAATTCTCATCTTAGGTGAGAAAATATATTTCTTGATTTTTTAAAAAGTGCATTATGTTTGGGCTCATAACATATACGCAATGCTGACATCATTTCTGGCATGTGCATAGCGAATGTATAGAAAAATATGTATATGATATATGCTCAAAGTCAGATCAGTGGTTTTGATATAAGGCAGTCTTAAAGTGTAATAATGGGTTTTTAATGGATAAATGAAGTTTTTCATTAATATCTCGAAGGAATTAAGTCCTAGTGACCAAATTCTTGGCATAGTAGGGGATTTCGGAGACATCTAACTGTATGCCAAATTTAAGGAACTTAGAGCTGAAGCTGGGGAGCTGAGCTCTAACAAACTGCATAACATTAGCTTGATGTAAACAATATGTGACATGGTGCTTGAAAACTTGAATAAAATCTACAGTTTCTGATCAACTGGTTTCAAATTTTTGGTGTTAACAGTTGAAATGCTAACAAAACCATACTTTGAAAAATAAATCCACAGCAGTTACAGTAAAAAAACGTGCATGGTCAAAGTTGGGCAAAATTTAAAGTACCAATTTTTTATTTTTGCTACTATTTGTAAAAATTTTAAAGATTTTGATCTAATTTTGGGTTTACAATTTAATTTTGATTAATAAAAGTTATATTACTGGAAAAAGAGCTTAGCTTAAACAAGTTTTTGGTTAAGTGATCAAATTTCTTTCCTGATTATTTACAAAATGTATTATGTTTGGGCCCATAACTTTTTTAAATTATAAAATACAGACCTAATTTCTGGCATGTACATAGGAACTATATAGAGGATTATTTATGGTAAATATGAGGAAAAACAGATGAGTGGTTTTGATATTCAGCAGTCCTGAAGTGTGAAAATAGGTTTTTAATAAAAAATTGAGGTTTTTCCTTAATTTCTCAAAGGAACGAAGTCGCAAAGACCCAGTTTTCCGCTTGGTAGGAGATCTTGGGGACATCTAACATTATGCCGAATTTTGGATTCCTAGGTCTTACGGTTTCAAAACGTGCCACATCTACAGACGGACGGACGGACGGACAGACAGACGGACGACAGACAATGGACCAAGACTATAGCTCAGATGACTTAATAGTCAGCTGAGCTAATTACATTTCATAAACAAATGATGTGTGAAGGTAATTAAGTTATCAAAAGTTAGATATATGGCCATATGAGTTGAAAATTAATCACACAAAGCTTGACCAATATTCCTGATTTAAAACTAAGTTTTACAGATTTATTCACACCTAGGCCTAGCCAACTTTAAGAGATATGAATGAAATACTACGAAGTATTTATATCTTCTTAAATCTTGTCAGTTAGCACTTACATTAGACTCTAATATTTTACCACATTTGACTGTTAGGATTTAATTCCTGAACATTTTTTTCTTTAAAAATCAAAATTGTCCAAGTCTCTACAAATATAATTAATTTAACATTAAAATTATAAGATTCATCTTGTTTATTAGTCCTGGGTATTGGAGGGGTGGGGGGAGGGGTCCATGTTGTTACTGCTTGTTGCGGAAAAAAATGTGAAATTATAAGATTCATCTTGTTTATAGTACAGGTCTGTCAACAGAATAGGGGGGGGGGAGAAAGAAAGGCTCCCTGTGGTATTAACTGCAAACAGCCTGATCATGCTCAACAAGAAACAGGGCTTGCCCTAGTGATGGGGTTACATAAGAACAGCCTGGGGAGCATTGAGAGCTGCACTGAATGACCTACAGTGACCAAAGTGGGCTACTTGGAAATGTTAGGGAATACAACAAGAGCCTCCAAAAATGATTAAATAACTAGCCTAATTTTTTGCATCTTTTATTTTCAAATTTCAGATTTTAACTGATTAAATCCTAATATGAACATGCTGTGAAAAATAAATCCACAGTACTTTCAGGTAAAAAACGTGCGGTGGCCAAAGTTGGGCAAAATTTAGGGTACTGATTTTATATTTATGCTGATAACTTAAGCAATTCTTATGTTAAGTTAGTAAATATATTTCCTGTTTTTTTACAAGGTGCATTATGTTTGGGCCCATTACTTCATAAAATTTTGGATTCGAAAGTCCAACAGTTTCAAAACGTGCCCTGTTAACGGCCGGACGGCTGGACGGCCATACAGACGACAGACAAAGGACCACGACTAATTGCTCAGATGACTTATAGTCAGCTGAGCTAAAAATGTTTTCAGTGACTAAAATTACATCCATCAACAAAATTGTGTTTTCACCTTTATCTTAGTGTTTGTTTGTTGTTTTTTTATCTAAGAAGAATCACTGAAATTTTATTGATGGTCTGGAAAAAAGGGGTAGATCAAGAGGGCTGTTTTGCCATGGTAACAGTTAGGAACCATATGGTGTACCAATCTAATTATTATCTATAATCACAGAGATTCTGGGCAACCATAATGCAAAGAATCAATTATACACTGATATCATCCTGGCACATTGACACCTCCATCACACAAAACATCATTGTGAACTATTGTCTTACTGAAACTTTACTATGCATGGTTCTGCGTGTTTATCTAGCCCAGCTTTCACCCTTACTGTAACAGTGCTGCCCTGTGCTATATGCCCAGGAGACAGACATAGCCATTCCGAGGATATGTTGATTTTGTCTCAGGTGCCAGCGTGCAAGAAAAGGGCATCATGTCTGGAAGGGAACTGCTTCCAGATGATGACCACAGGCGGCACTATAGCCCCTGAATGCATGGTTTAACCCCTAACAGCACAATGCTAATCCCCACATATCCCCTTTACATTGTTTATGGCACTGGGTAAATGATGTAGGCACTTTACCAATAACACTCACATATACAGTCAGGGCTTTCAAAACGAAGAAAATTTTAAGAGTCCGGGACACTCAGGCAACAATTTTGGGGAGTCCCATCTGAGTTTATAGCATCCCAAGAGGAAATGATATGTGTCCAGTTTTGATGGGTAATGTAAAATTTAATCTTTTTTAGTATTTTGTGTAAATATCATATATGTCAGATTATATGATTAGAAATCGTGTAATTATATGAACATTTGCTTAGAGCGAAATGTAAGCCTCAGTTATCAGTGCAGTGTTTACACAGCTGACAGATTCGTTTGAGGCAGTGGGTAATGGTCAGTGACTGCTACAAGGTCCTAAAGCTAGAAATTTGTGTGTCCCATCGGACACTTGGACTCTCAGAACTGAGCGTCCGTAGGAGATTCCAAAAGACTTGCACAAGGATTTTAGCACCAGGGTGAAATTACTTTGATGGAACTCTCAACAGTAGGTCAGGTACACAGCCTGTCTGTGGCCTTTTCATTAAGGATAGGTCTAAGGCCTGCTGGTGGCATGGTCTGTTTGATGAGGATGAAGATACCTAGATGATAAGAATGATGTGTTACCATTAAGCCATCTGGATTTCAGGTTTAATTTACACAATCTTAAGAATAATCCAGGAGTCATAACTTGTAATAAAGACATATTGATATTTCCCTGTTTTACCTCTAAGGCTCTGACGGGGATTCAAACTGGAAAACTTCCATAATGCAGGCCAATGCTTTAACCACACACATTTTATTCCTCAAAACCTTTTAACCCCAACAACTTGTCCCACAGTTTGGAACTCATATCTAATACTCTCCTTTTCAGGGTTACCTAATAACTGAGATTGTTTGAGAAAACACATTTACAGCTTTAGTAAGATACATGTTAAAACTGTGGTATTTCAACCTTTCATCAGAAACATACACCAGAATAACGGATTTCTTTCATTGTAAATATACACCAGAAACACAGATTTCTATGGTATATCAGCAATCATATAAACTAGGCCAAACACACATCACAGACAACCAGCTGTCTGTGAACATATGTTCCACAAGCACACACACATACACCTACACCCACATGGTCCTTATCTCAATTTAGCATAGCATACATGAAAACATTCATAATGGTAATCAGTTTTACTTGCTCTCCCTGCATGGTTTTATATTTCTACAACCAACTAAACAACCAACCTACCTCCCCCGACACCAACCACATATCATAACATAATACAGAGGAAGCAATCTGAGTAACTAGAGTTATTTATATTAAAAATCAGTTATATATATCTGAAATTAATATCCATTTCTAAGACATCAACAAATAAACCTAAGTTATCATAAGTTTTATTGTTATTTTAAGTTACGTTCATAATTTCAATTTTATATGTCACAACAGAGACTATACATATACACAAAATTCATTTGATGATAAAAGCTGACAGAAGAAAAACTTTACTTTGTTCAAACTATAACTTGCTTTTGATATCAATTGACATTTCTAAAACACATCCATAAAGGAACTTCTTGTATAAATGCCAGGTTATTGACACACTTGTAAAACAAGGCCTCATATTTCTAGGATTCCTTGAATTCAACTTACTTTCTTCCTTGGGCAGCTCTTCCTCAGCAGCATCCATGTTGGTATTCCTAGAAATGCAAGTCCTTTGATAACAAGTATACGTATGGTAAACACAAGAAACCTACAAGCAGGGTACAGGCGTTATCAGTGAAATAGACTCTTGCTCCTAATCAGCGATGTTAGGGGTTCCTGACAGTGTTATATTTAGCGAAGGCACTCAAGATGCCCTCAGGCTCAGCCTGCGTAGTAGAACACTCTCTTCATCACAGGGAGGCAGACAGCTTCATTTTCTCAAACTCCTTTCTTTTAAGACGTAAATCCCAAAGATGTTTTCCCCTATGGCAGGTAAACAAGAACTTGATTTTGCAGCACTTGACAGTAAAATTCTTGGCAGCATTTGCATATTAACCTCAGGTGTCTTGGGTCATCCTCACATAATCTCACTTAAACATACCTGAATATATATTTTTACAACTGTATTCCATAAAACATATCAGGACGCAGATTTCTTCCAGTGGCAGGTTCATGTCTGTACCTTTTTTATTAGCTGCCGTTTAAAAAATATTCACAATCGTTAGTTTTAAGTACTTAAGTTTGACTAACGTGTTTCAAGTTTACGAGTGAAGATTATAATAACCTTTGACCTATCAGATCAATATTGGTCCACATGATATTGATTCGCGTATACTGTCTTATGCAAAACCAAGAAAAAATCCCCAGTAAATCATCCATGTATTCAAACGAGGAAAATATCCGTGTAATCACGGAGAATCACATCTAGTCGCGTCTGACAAGTGTATTGATTAAGGGTCAGAGAAAATCCTGCATCTTCTTGGTACTTCACGGTCGAAATTAAACGTTGGATATACACAAGTCTGCCAAGTTTGTTGATGTATATCAGTTGCACTTAAGCACACCGGCAAAATTGCATGTAATGTACCTATGAAGGCTGTTGCTTCTTCTAAGTTCTAGGAGCAGTGCTGCAGCATCTAACAGCTGTAGGTACACAGTTTTTATATGCAGCCTCACAATAAGTCAGCTCAGGTCAGCAGCACTGCCAGTACAGGCTGTTTGATTTTATTGCTGCACTATATGTTTTGGTTGTCCATCTTGCTATGACTGTTAAATCATCGCCCTGGTTACTGTTACAGTTCTGCACAAGCTGTCTGTAAGGAATGTGGGGATTACTACAGCCCTGTGATAGCCAAACCCTATCACTTATATATTACCTGGGCGCTGAGGGTCAAGCTGCCCCAGGAGACCTACAGCACCTACAGACTGCTGTAGTAGCCCACGCACACCTCCGACAGGAAGGCCAGCACTGTAAGAAGTATGGTAGCCAGCCCTGATCACCTCCACTTAGGCCAGTCCAATGGCTAGAGGTCCAACTGCCCATAGGTGATTCTCATCTCACACCCACACTCTGGCACTGATTATCTCCAACAAGCAGGTCATGTTTTCTCCTGTGTCTGTCTGTTTGACTGTTAGTAGAATTACACAAAAACATTAACCCAATTTCCACAAAACTTTGTGAAGAACAGGACACTGTCCAATGTTGACAAAATATAAAGGGACCTATTCTGATATATGATGTCTATTAAATAAAGATACCAGTAATCCCTTGAATATTTAATAAAAATAAGCCAAAAAAACATGCCGACTATACCAAACACTGGGTGTTCATTTTGTTAATATCCACATGTTTATAACATGTGGGGGGCCTTACACGAAACTAGAATACGTGTAATCTTCAAGTGTCTAAGTGTATCCATCAAAATCAGAGTGGGACCAGTGAAGTGAGGCATGGATTGAGTGGCAAGGGGAAATAGAGTGAGGTGTGTTGCATATTAGCATGGATGTCTGCAGCCGAAATGTATATGTAGGTTGCGCAACCTACCACAAAATCCAGAAAGCTGTCTAAGTTGTATACATACGCAATATTTTAAGCAGATAAGTCAAACCAGCCACCTACCACAAAATCCAGAAAACTGTCCAAGTTGTATACATATGCAAAATTTTAGGCAGATAAGTCAAACCACTACTTATATATGAGTGATTTTATCCGACAGCAGACAAACAGAAGGATGCTGTGCAAAAATGGTGGCAGGTGGCACCACCAATCTTGATCTTAATGTCTGCAGCATAAAATTGCATTTAGGTGGTGCCATCTGCCACAAAATGAAGAAAGCTATCCAAGATGTATAAACATGCAAAATTTTAGGCAGATCAGTCAAACCACTACTGCGATATGAGTGATTTTAGCCCATGGCAGACAAAAAGACGGACACTGTGCAAAAATGGTGGCAGGTGGTGTATGATAGTTTTGTGTATGATAAAGAGCTATGTGAGATCTATACACATGCAAAATTTCGGGGGGATACAGCACACCAGTCCTGAGATATAAGCCTGGCTGTTTGCAGAGTAAACATAAATGTAGGTGGCACCACCTACCACAAATTCCAGAAAGCTATCCCAGATGTATAAACTTGCAAAATTTTAGGCAGATATGTCAAACCACTGCCAAGATATGAGTGATTTTATCCCATGGCAGACAAACAGACAGACGCTGTGCAAAAATTGTTGCAGGAGGCATCATTAGTTTTGTGTATGATAAGAGCTATGTGAGATCTATGCACATTCAAAATTTTGGCCCAGTCAGTCAAATGGTTCCAATGATATGAGCTTGGATGTCTGCAGCATAAACGTGAATGAAGGTGGCGCCACCTGTCATAAAATCTAGAAAGCTATTCAGGATGTACACACATGCAAAATTTCAGGTGGATAAGTCCAACCAATGCAGAGATATGAGTGATTTATCCCAAGGCAAATGAACAGATGTATGCTGTGCATAAATGGTTGCAGGTGGCGCCACCATTTGTAGCATATGTTATAAAGTTATCAAAGGGCTACATTTGTGCAAATTTTTTAGCCTGATCCATCTAAAGGTTCCTGAGATATGTGGGATTATGTGTGAAAACAAACGCACAAATGGACACCAGGCAGAGAGGAAAGGTCAGAGGTTAACCAAATGAGGGCGCAGCAGTTCACATGTGACCTGATCATAATCCCAAATTTAAAAAAAATTCCGCCCAGTGGTTACAGAGGATTTCTCCGGAAACCTATGCGGCGGCAACCAACTGAAATCATAGTATCCGCAAAACTCTGTTTTGGCAGACACAATTATCCAAACACATTCACCAAGGACAAATGGCAGCAAGTTCAACATGTCTGAGTTTGGCAGAGGGTATTTTACAACTAATGAATTATAAACTTCTGAAAATATGCAACGAACCAGTGTAGGCTACATATTTTTTTCAGTTTGTCAACATTGGTACATGTACTGTGTTTATTGACAGCCTGTAGATAAAAAGTTTATATATCCATTGCAAAGGTGCTATATGAACCTTTCTGGACAGGAATAAATGACAGTGCATTAATAAGTACACGGAGTAAACCAGAAGTCACATCAATTCTACAAGAAAAATAAACAAATAGCTGGCTTTATTAGTGTCATCATCAGCTTGATCAGTATCATCACACCACCATGGTTAACCATTTCAAATAGGTTTGCAGATAACTGCCAATTGTTAAAAAGTACTGTGTTGTCTGCTAGAGTGGATCAAGTATTATTAATGTTACTGTCTGCAAGGAGCAGCCAAGATGAACACTAATGCATCTTAAGTAGTCAACATGAGCCTGCTGGCTGGCCAATGACACGTATGTATAATTTTTATATTTCTCTGGAATTCAGGTTTACACTTTTCTAACCGTAATTCGATTGAACCATCACGATTTAGACTGAACCATCATAACTCTGATTATGAGTTGACAGGGGCCTATTGCGATATATGACATCTTCAAACCTTTCATAATAGTAGGCCTAAAACAAAAATTCTGCTTTTTTTAATCTTTCATACCTTCATGGGGTTCCTTTTTCGTGCTCTATGATAGTGTAGTAGTATATTTTTATTTATCAAATATGCAACTATAACATGCAGTGACCAAATTATTTCATAAACCCCTGGTTTCACTATAATCTAGGCCTACTATTTCTCTGTCCGGATATCGCATGTTTGAAAAGTCACGGACAGATACCCTGGAAGACCCTGCTGGCTGTAATAAGTTCAGGGCCATGGCTCAATCAAAACAAGTCATATGTCAGTAAAGGTGTGAGAACCTGTGACTACCAGTACATAACTCTGTAATATGTTTGTATATGGAAAATGTCTTGATAAGGGTATCTAAAAGAAGAGTCGTAATCACCCTCTCCTACAGCAATGGACACCTGTAGTACTGTAGGTAGCCCCCTTGTTGCAGGATTAAAGGGTAACAGTTTTCCATCTAAGCCAACTGATACTTTTATAAATGGGCCTCCTTATTCCCCCTGATTCACTTCAAGTAAAAACACCAGGTTAGGTGGACATCACTATGTGGCTAAAGAAGAGGTCGCCCTTAAAGAGACCCTAGACCGATGGACTGCCA
The DNA here is from genome assembly GCA_026874595.1 of Sipunculus nudus. Classification (NCBI taxonomy): domain Eukaryota; kingdom Metazoa; phylum Annelida; class Sipuncula; order Golfingiida; family Sipunculidae; genus Sipunculus; species Sipunculus nudus. The sequence continues at coordinate 3,166,506 of CM049311.1, read as the reverse complement.
GACCCATGTCAGTACACTTTCATCAGACAAGATTGCACTGATCTGGCATGCTGCAAACGATCAGATCAACCAACTTAATTCCAAGTAACATCACAGGAATAAAACCACTACAACAAGAACAAGCATTTGGCCATGTATAACAAAGTAGATTTTGAAAACGTCCCTGTTCACATTTTGGCAGATGGGATCGTCTTTCTTTATGTTGCATTAATCACAACTGTCACCACCTACCAGCAGCTTTTGAAATTAATGATCATGGCCTGGAATACATTCAAAATTGTGTGGTTTTCAAGTTGCAGTCACTGTGCAACCTTGAATATTGCAGATTTTAAGCTACCCCAAATAAAAAGGCAACCACAGTATTACATGTGGGGGATCCCATCAAAATAATATAAACACATTCAACCAGGACATCTAGTGGCATGTCAGACAAACTAAAGATTTCTATGTGACTAATGACCTTTAAACATCCATACTGTCACAGAGTACACACTTATACATACAGGCCTAGGCGTACACTTGACGTCCAGCTGTAAACTATTAGTTCTGGTCCCTCTGGTCTGATTACATTTAAATTTCTTAGAATAATAGATTATCAGGTGAGCCCCTTTGTCCTCTTTATGTACATATATGCCAAGATACCTTCCGTTATTTCATTTTCCAGTTATTAATCATTTTCCAGTTGATAAAGTAAAATCCACAAGGTATAACCTAAGTTTATTTCACATTAAAAGTTAATTATAATTTGTGATTACGTCACAATTAGTATTACTGATAAAGTGTTGTGTGAGCTATCTAGCAAGGATATATTTATTGTTGAGTGTGTAGTAGTATTTGGTTTATATCCACCTCTAGAGAGTACAACTGTACAAGTATTGTGGGATGGCACCGAGATGGGGTATAGGGTCTCGAGTGAGTTCTTCAGTAGCCTGCTGTTTCTATATATTTTTAGCGTATGTGCATGGTGCAAACCTGTACTGCTATGTTATACTGATTAAACACTGTCTTATTACATCTGCCTTGAGTTCGAGTTTGGTGAGAGAACCCGCGAGTTGGCAACCCCTGACAATACAACAAAGCTGTATTTCCTAACAACTGGTAGATAAATGAGCTCATACATCTATCATAGAAGGATTAAGCACTCTTCTAAACAGGTATTACCATGTAATCATTAATATGTATGCTAAGTGCTAGAAATCACAAAAATTCTACAGATAAAAGAGTAGCTGGCTTTAAGATTTTGAAAAGTCTTCAGACCAATGACATTCAGATGAACCACGCTACTTGTGGCAGCACTGGGTTCAGGATAACACTGATTGGACTGGTCAAGTAGATGAACCAGATTTGTATGTGTGTGGCCTGTTTTCCGGGCAGCTGGAAGCCAGAAGTCTGATGAGGAAGAGAGATCATTGATGGCCTCAGCAGCAGCAATAGAGCCAGAGTAGCCAAGAAGCTGGCTGACTACGCACAAACAGGCCATATACCAGCATTGCTGTTACAGTCCTTGAAACAGCCATAGTTTACCTGAGAATGGATGTACGCCTTAAACATCTGCATGTGGTGGACCTAAGCAGTGGCTGGGTGCAGCTGTAAAGTGGATCTCGGATCACTGGATCACCGTGGTCCATCTGTGGTACTTCATCCAACATTTCCTGAAGGTCACCTACTGTGTACTGTATAACTGTACTTACTGTATGTATATAAAAACTCACATTCTCTATGGTGTGTGGTTTTAACATCCACCTAGATAAACTGATGGAGATTATATTTATAATTTCAAGTTTTAAGGCAAATGTTTGAAAAAATTACCAAAAATGTAAACACAGAGATCTGAAGAATATGCTGCGTCAATGATCAATCTTCTTCTGTCCCAGTCATCAATTATTGCCCTACAGATAATCAATATTTCAACCTTTGTGAAATTTTTCACTTGGAATATATCCATTTACTCAAATTCTCTTACTGGTAAAAACTCAATTACTTCCAAAGTAAAATGTAACAATATGACACCTCTCCAGCTTAAAATCTAAACATTTTTAGAAGACACAAAAAAGCTTGGCAAAGGAAAAGAATGCTCACTCCTTTAATATATACAGTCTTTTCATCTTATTGATATCATCATTATAGCCATGCATCAAATGACAGCCAGGCATCAAACTGCTTAATTCAGGGTTTAAATCAATAAACAACAATAGAATTTTTTTAGTTGAACCCTTTGTTGCTTAACTGTCTTTTTTATCCATTTCACCCTAAATTACAACAATATAATAGGTAACAAAACAAAATATGAATCTTAGACAACTTAAATATAAGGTTACATTAAATTGTATTTTGTGATTGAACAGGAAGTTGAAAAAGGATCATATCTAAAGGATCAAGTAGACAAAATGGCTAATGGTCATGTTTATAATTTCCCAACTTAATCTTTCAGAGATATCTGGAATCTTTCCTATAAGATCGCATTTCCCATAGACCAGTAGTTCCCAAAACTAACTACAGTTAAGGTTAAGAAATTTACAAAAGGAAAATTTTTTTACTAGTGCCTGATATGTAATTAACTATTTACCTACTTATCTGGCTTTGGGTCACAAGATTTTATTATCATAAAAATCAAACACATCTATAGCCATGAGAGTTTGGGATGATGCATCACAAAACATCCACCACACCGGACCCTACCAATAGGGCTGACATGGCCAAGAGCTATTTATAATATGCTCATTGGCTAATCTTCCATTCCAGACACCTGGTACCACTTAGAAGGCTTGTTTACTTTTCACAGACAAAACACTGGGTGAACTCAAAATATAATTATCAGCCAAGCAACAACACGATGTACTTTTATAATACTTCCAGCATGTTTATGACCTTAGAAGGTAGATGTAACTGATGCAACAGAGATTTAAAGATAAGATTCAGCACTTGAGTCTTGCCAGCACATTTATTTAGTATCCAATTAGCTTGAGTAATCAACATACTCATGGTCTGTTTATGATAACAAGACTGCGTATCTGAGGTGCATGCCCGGCCACTCCCAAAGAAGGAGAAGAAACATGGATGTGCACGGTTGTAAAACTTGGATGGAGAGGCTGGAAAATCTTGGTGTCTGAATTTGTGTAGTACAGCCATGTTTCTGTTTTGCACCACTGATTAAGCCCAGTGGGAGTTCATTTCCCCTTATCCACAGAAGTAAGCAAACAGTTTCAAAGTGAAATACTGGCAGACAGTATTATTTTCAAGGAGACTACACTATATTTCATGTATATTTAAGATAGCTGATATATGATCAGTTCCGTTTGAAATTAAAGTATACATAAACAGATGCATATGCTGGCAGCCATTATGACAGACATTGCTGTCAATGCCAAGGCTGCCAGCCCAGAAGCAGACACCAGTTAGCCTACCTAATCTGCTGCAACCTTGCAGACTGTACTCTGGGCTGTATCAGATTTATCATTGGGTTTAATGTGTTAGATATCAATATCCGACTTCAAAGGGAGGCTGGGGGATCCTTAAGATTATTAAGTAACAAATTATGGCAATTTCTGCCCTTGATAGACAATCAGAAGCACCAAGTCTGACAGCATCATCTCAGACATGCTGGTTCTGCTTACATGATAACAGATTGATATTATCAAAGGAAACCAATTTATATCTACAGGGTTACCTCCCTTCTACCTCTTCCATTCCTCGTTAAGGATTGATGGCACCATCCTTTTTCAGGGAAAGGCCACTTATATGCCAAAATAATGTATTGTTCTGCTTTCTGGACTTTACTTGTGAGTTTTCTCTATGGGGTTGTAAATATTTCAAAATCCAATAAGTTATTCTTAATTTTGATCTGTGCTTCAGTTTGAATTCCAGGCCTTTATTACTTTACTGATATTTTCTGCATAACATTAATTTAATTTGTATATACTCAGTTCATAACATTTGTTATAAAATATAAAACAATAAAACAGTTGACTCATCTAGATATCCCAAAGTAAACTTGTTCACTTCTGGATACCCCAGTGTTAACTGGTGTATATTGAAAATTTCAATGTAAACTAGTTGAGATTGGAATTCCCATCTCAAACAATTGAATTTTGAATTCCCATCTCACCTATTTTAGTTCCAAACTCAACTGGATTCACATCTACACTGTGACATATAAAATGCATAAACTAATATTTGTTTAAACAAAAACTGAAGCAATGCTGATGGGAGATCAACTAGGTATGATCAGATGGTCTAAACACTTCCCCCCTGACAACATTCCCCCCCCCCCCCCATAAAAAAACCAAATACTTGAATAGTCATTATGCAGAATATTACAACTGGCCTGGATAAAAATGAACTCTGACAGAGGCTCCATGTAGGGGTGTGACCTGTCAAAATGTTATTAAATTCACAGAAATAGTATTCCATAATTAAATTTCCTGATAATGAACATGGGATTCAGAGGGTGCATGATGTGTTTGAGCTTTTATAGTGAAGCTCATGTTGTATAGAGACCATCTGTAAAATCAGTAATGGTGATCTGATAAAGGAGCCAATCATAGACAAATCCTGTTACATGCTGTGAATGAGGAATAACTTATAAAATTCCTTGATTCATGAATTTTTTTATATCACATAATTCCTCAACTAACTGATCCAAAATATAGTGACAGGGTGGGATTAAGCTATTTAAGCATTTATACATACAACTTAGTGTAACATAAAAATAGTCCTGTTAAGCTTCACTCTGGAAAAGTGAACACCAGCAGACCTCCCAAGATTTTAGGCTTAAAAAGGCTCCTCAAGGCTAAAAATAGACAGTGCATGGTAAAAACAGACACCTGCTGGTAATGTTACAGTAAGAGGCTGAGGAAGAACCCTGACACTGGATCTGATCCTGATGTTGTTGTGATGCTGCCTCATGATTATAGACTGTACAAGGCTGAAGTCTCTTATATGGACTAACAGTATTAACACTGACATTCTGTTTTTCTCAAAAATGGTCTCATTGGTTAAATCTGCACTGTTTCTATTTTTTATGAGATAAGTTCATCCCCGTCATTCTGTCTGATAAATGCAGACAAAAATATTATAACCATACAATAAAGATAAAATGTTTTAATTTAGTATTCTGGAAATCTTGATTTACACGCACATGACTAGAAAGAGGTCATGACCTTTAATAAAGACGTCTGGGTAAAAAAGGTAGGATTACGTCAAAAGGGCAACAAATTAAGTTAACGGAACTGGAGACTGTTATCTTTAATAAAACTGTCTTAGCCACGAGGCTACATCCTTGAACACAGTGTCAGCTGTCACTGATTTTTAACTTCAGCAAATGCTGTTAAAATCCTGAGGTGACACAGGAAATTACATTAACACCTACAGGGCCACCTACCTAAGCCTCTCCCATGTAAGGCACAGAGGCTTATAGAGTTTATCAGGTTATTTCAGTATTCATATTTGGGTTAAAATAATGTAGTTGGAGGACCTACTCAGGTAGTTTAACTTTTTTCTTTTTGTTTTTTCTTTCTTCTGCCATTTCCTGTTGTGCTAGATACCTGGTATGACAGATTTTCAAAAAGCTGAAAATTCACGCAATATCAATCCTAGGTCACAGATTTGTACCTGATATTTTTTTACCTTGACCATCATTGATTCCCCATTAGCATGATTATCACTTAGTTGCGGGCCATGAGGAAGGCTTCAAGTGATCATTTGGTGATTGCATAGATCCAGTTAGTGTTTACTATCAACAGCAGATGGCAGCACCATTAGCTTCTGCTGAACAGATAACAATCCAGTCTGCTTTATGAATGGATCCTGAGGCAAAAGTGTTGTCCTTTGTGTAATTAAACACTTCTTAAGTGTAGTGTATAGAATATTGCTGTATTATGTGAAATTAAAATGAACAGGACAAATGAACAGAATGAAATGCACAGGAATGACACTTAACCCTGCAAAAGACCATAAATTTAACACTAGTTCTTTGAAAACAATAAATACAAGCAGCAGCTTACTGAAGACTGTATCACACTGAATACCAGCATCATGCCACTCAGCACAGTACTCAGCACTACACTGATAATAAAGTATAAATCTGATTCATGTCTTGTACTGTCCTGTTATTTCCTAAAGAGGTCACACATATACAGTACTATACATGAAGGAATTTCAGTGTTCTTGTCTTTGCTGAGCACAACATATTTTTTTCCTGGTGAATCCTAAAGGTTTTACTACATCAATTTAAAGTATATCAATTGCAGATTATGGGATGTATATTTAACCTACCTTGTCGCTCCTTTACTTTCTCATAAAACACATCCTCTTCTTGGTCCTCAAAGCCGGGTGTTTTTTCTCGAGCTCCAATTTCTTCCGTTTCCATGATGCACTGTCATACAGAGCTAAATCAATGACAACTTTGGTGTGGTAAATCTTGATACATCCTTGGTAAGGTAATCCTCAGCTGTTCACTTTAACGCTCCATTTGTAAAATCCTTGGAATGTATCCTTGATCCTTGAAACCTATATATAAACAAAAATTTAAAGTGTAAATGAGAAAGATGTATAATATACCTTGTATGATCGGTTGATAAAATTGAGCATCATATAGTATGGCATGCCTGATTTGAAGACACAATAGAGCATCACATGGTAGGGCTTGTCTGATTGGTTGATCAAATAGAGCATCACATGGTAGGGCTTGTCTGATTGGTTGATCAAATAGAGCATCACATGGTAGGGCTTGTCTGATTGGTTGATCAAATAGAGTATCACATGGTAGGGCTTGTCTGATTGGTTGATCAAATAGAGCATCAAATGGTAGGGCTTGTCTGATTGGTTGATCAAATAGAGCATCATATGGTAGGGCTTGTCTGATTGATTGATCAAATAGAGCATCACATGGTAGGGCTTGTCTGATTGGTTGATCAAATAGAGCATCACATGGTAGGGCTTGTCTGATTGGTTAAAACAACAGAGCATCATATGGTAGGGGTTGCCTGACTGGTTGATACAACAGCTCAGGGGACATGGTTTTTGTGTGGATAAACAATCAAATTTCAGTTCTCAGTTTTCAATACGGGATATCGCTAATGCGGCTTCTCGTGTAGATGCAGGAGAAAAATGACTGGCTGGCTCAGCAGGAAGTCCATTTTGCAAGCAAGCGTGATTCAGCCAGACACTCATTAGCACAGACGAAACTGACTATCCAAACTTGCTTAGCTTATACACGCTATGGACTCTTAATTAATTGATATGATCATTGAATAAATACAAGGTTACCATTGTTTGGTACCAGAATATACAACAAATTCTAGGAAACATTTATCAAAGACTGAAAGACCCTGTATATGTTTCCCTTATATCATCCTACAAGGCAATTGATTCTAGATCGATTTCTCATGCAAACCGTGCAGAATGCAGCAATTTCTCACGTTTTTTTTATGTTTCTGTAACATGTTTTAACACAGAATAATAAATATGATCAATATTAAGTATCAGGATGACCGGCAATTAAAAACACAACGCCCAGTTCCCACACTGCTGTGATGAATGAATGGGCTGGTCAGGCTGGACGCTAGGGGGCACTAGTTGTTTGCCTGCAGTTTTTCAAGCAGGCAGTCATTTACAGCCTCCACACATGAGAGTATTGGTATTAGCGATATCCCGTAATTAGTATAAAGATTATTTTGGATAAATGTCATTCAGATGATGCTTTACTGCATGTCTATATAGATGAACCAGCACCATTGTATATCCTCTGTTGATATATATAATCTAATTCTTCATAAAATGGGAATGTAATTATATCTTAGTATATTCTCATTATGTGAAGTGCATGCAATACAGACATTAAAAGCCTGTAACAGTAGGCTAGGATAAATGAAATTTTTGCATTTAAAATATTATAGCTTCCCTGCCATTCATGTGATCAAGATGTAACCAGCACCACTGACCACAAACCAGCAAAATAAACTTCTAATAAGAAACAGACATTTAGATCAACTTTATAGATTCTTCTTTTTACAAATATCATAGTCCTAACATTATCAACTGATTTATAAATTGCCAAACCTGATTCAAGGGTGGATACAAAGAGTTCTGCGGATACCTGAAGCACAGTGCTATTTGGTAACAGTGCATTAGACAAGGACACAGCTGGTAGTGGTACATTACAAATCTTTTTTTTTATATATACTGATTTCATGTTTTCATCAACAACATGAACAAATACCAGACGTAGGTGTAATCCAACCTGAACCAGAATGCTTGTTACCATGGCAACACTACACTAGGAATAAACAAGGGACCTATGGGTCACAGCGCTCAGCTGTTATATATGATAAAACAAGTGACCCATGGGTCATGACGCTCAGCTGACTAGGAAGGGATTCACAAAAGGAAATTTTATCATCAGAATGGTAGATACCCATTCAACTGAAGCATCAAACAGATTAACCAACAGGCCAAGATTTAGTCTGTATTTATATATCTGAAAAATAGAGAAAAAAATGTGTAAAAACTAGAATACGGGTAGCCAACAAGTGACTACGTGTATCTGCCAAAATCAGAGTGAAGTGAGGCATGGATTGAGTGGCAAGGGGAAACAGAGTGAGGTATGTTGCATATTAGCATGGATGTCTGCAGCCTAAATGTGTATGTAGGTTGTGCAACCTACCACAAATCCAGAAAGCTGTCCAAGTTGTATACATATGCAAAATTTTAGGCAGAAAAGTCAAACCACTACATGGATATGAGTGATTTTAGCCCACGGCAGACAAACAGACAGACGCTGTGCAAAAATGGTTGCAGTTCTGTGTATGATAAAGACCTATGTGAGATCTAAACACAAGCACAATTTTGGCCCAATCGGTCAAATGGTTCCTGAGATATTAGCTTGGATGTGTGCAGCATTAACTAGAATGTAGGTGGCGCCACCTGTCATAAAATCAAGAAAGCTATCCAGGATGTAAAACCTGCAAAATTTTAGGCAGTTATGTCAAACCACTACAGAGAAATGAGTGATTTTAGGCCACGGCAGACCAACAGACAGACGCTGTGCAAAATGTGCAAAAATGGTTGCAGGTGGCCCCTCCAGTTTTGTGTATGATAAAGACCTATGTGAGATCTATACACATGCAAAATTTTGGCCCAATCATTCAAACGGTTCCCGAGATATGAGCTTGGAATTCTGCAGCATAAACTAGAATAAAGGTGGCGCCACCTGTCATAAAATCAAGAAAGCTATCCAGGATGTATAAAACTGCAAAATTTTAGGCAGATATGTCAAACCACTGCCAAGATGTGGGTGACTTTATTGCACGGCAGACAAACAGACAGACGCTGTGCAAAAATGGTTGCAGGTGGTGCCACCAGTTTTGTGTATGATAAAGAGCTGTGTGAGATCTATACACATGCAAAATTTTGGCCCAATCGGTCATACGTTCCCGAAATATGAGCTTGGATGTCATCAGCGTGAATGAGAATGTAGGTGGCGCCACCTGTCATAAAATCAAGAAAGCTATCCAGGATGTATACGCATGCCGAATTTCAGGTGAATTAGTCAATTCACTGCAGAGATATGAGTGATTTTAACCAAAGGCAGATGAACAGATGGACACTGTGCAAACATGGTTACAGGTGGCGCCACCATTTTTTGTGTATGTTATAGAGCTATCCAAGGGCTACATTAGTATAAATTTTATTTCCTGATCAGTCAAACGGTTCCCGAGATATGAGCTTGGAAAGCTGATAAACTCAAGTCCCAGAGGAGCTCTCTGGAAACGAACGCGGCAACGGCGGAGGAACCCGGTCAAAAACATAGTATCCACAAAACTTTGTTTTGGCGGGTACAAAAATACAGGTGGCTCCACCAGTCTGCAGAAACTAATAAAAACACTTACAAACATCAATATCCATGCAAAGAATCATGGTGATCTCCCCATTAGTTGTTCAGATACTTCAGCTTTTGTATCAAATTGTCCATTATTCTGAGGGATACTTCGGAGTCCTATAGCTTGAAGGATATGGGTAACAGAGACCTAATTTTAAGTTTCCACAGGCACTTTTCATGGGCCTTCTTGCATGACAAGAATGAAGATTCTAGGTCCAGTTGTTGCGATTTGTACCCTGTTCACAGATAACCACATCTTTAAAGGTATCAAAAAAAGAGAAAAAAAATCATAAAAATTTGAAAAAAATAGAGGTGGCGCACCCAGTCTGCAGAAACTGATGGAACATGTCATGATCAATATGTATGCTGAAAATCATGACCATCAGTGTTGTAGTTATTGAGATACTGCAGTTTTTGTATCAAATTTTCCATTATTCTGGGGGGTAATTTGGAGCCATACAGCTTAAAGAATATGGGTAACAGAGACCTAATTTCAGGTTTCCATGGAGACTTTTCATGGGTCTCCCTGTGTGTCAAGAATGAAGATTCTAGGTCCAGTTTTAATGATTTGTGCCCTGTTAACAGATGTTCATAACTTTAAAGGTCTCAAAAATAGAGAAATAATTCGTAAAAAAACCGAACAAATACAGGTGGCGCCACCAGTCTGCAGGAACTTATGGAACATCTCATGAACAATATGTATGCCAAAAATCATGACCATCAGTGTTGTAGTTATTGAGATATTGAAGTTTTTGTATGAAATTTTTTACTATTCTGGGGGGTACTTTGGGGCCCCATAGCTCAAAGGATATGGGTAACAGAGACCTAATTTCTGGTTTCCAAGGAGATTTTTTATGGACCTCTCAGTGTATTAAGAATTAAGATTCTAGGTCTAGGCTTTACGATTTGTGCCTTGTTAACAGATGTTCACATTTTTAAAGGTCTCAAAAATAGAGAAAAAAATTGGTAAAAAATTGAAAAATACAGGTGGCGCCACCAGTCTGCAGGAAGTGATGGAACATCTCATGATCAATATGTATGCCAAAATCATGACCATCAGTCAAGTAGTTAATGAGATATTGAAGTTTTTGTATGAAATTTTTGACTTCTCTGGGGGGTACTTTGGGGCCCCAAAGCTCGAAGGATATGGGTAACAGAGACCTAATTTCTGGTTTCCCAGGAGATTTTTCATGGACCTCTCAGAATCCCAAGTTACAAGGTTCTAGGTTCAGCGGTTACGATTTGTGCCTAGTTAACTGACGGACAGACGGACGACGGACAAAGAGTGATCGCTATAGCTCAGATGACTTTCAGTCAGCTGAGCTAAAAATATGATTTACAAATGAGGCACATGCTGGTTTTATGTGGTAATAAAAATAAGCTGTATTATGAGTTGTTGTTGTTTAGCTTATGTATGATTTTGATAGTACCTTTGGAGACAGGAAAGAGGATTAATTTCATTTATTTTATTAACAAATGGAGTGAGATCGTCACACAGATTTTGACTTAGCCATATAACTTATAAGCAGAACATATTATATAAGAGTTTAACTATTTATTAAAAAAATTACAAATATTGTCTCAAATATAATTTTTATTAAAAATAATAAGAGAATAGTATGATTTTTTCAAATAAAATATAACTGAAATGATCATTAACATAATATTAAAGAATATATTCATGAATGCATTCATTAATATATTTTGAAAGTATTTGCACTGGTATTCATATACTTTCATTTTTACCTGAATTCCCATTCTTATGACGAAATTTTATAATGGAGTACATATTCATATTCGTGTTTAAAAACAATTGCAAAGTATACGCACCATGTCTGGTATTTATTCAGTTTTCACCAAACAATGATGTTGAGAATCCAGAATATACAAAATTCACACATTTAAATAATGATCATAAGTACCTGGTTTTATGGCTTTTATTTATATTAAAAAAAAATGTAATATATTCATTTTGGACTAATTTCACATCAATGTACTAACTATAGACACAGTAGGAATCTAGATAATAATATTATCAACTGCATCTTTGTCTATCATTAATTTCCTTCATATGATCCCTAATGATTAGTAATGAATAATATAATTTACTTTTTTATCATTAAAATTGAACTGAAAAATACCATAGGTGACTGCATGGTGTTATTTGGAATACTTGACATTCTATCCATCGATACAAGATTCTTATATCATCGGTAACTGCAAGTTAATTTCCTGTTATTATCAACTAACAAATTCCTTTTCTATTTTTCTTTAATTTGTTATTAAAAACCAATAAAAATTTATTAATTTATTGTTTATTGTCATGTTGTTGGTTAAAACTACTAGATGAGTTGGGTTGGACACCTGGATCAACTGTGGCTGGCCATTATATAATAAGCTGCCTGGAGCCCCAGTTTATGCCTCGCCTCAAGCATGCATAATTTGCTGAAAGTTCAACAAGGTCAACATACAGGTGACTCAAGAGGTGCTACAGAGAGCCAAGGTCTCACATGGTCTCATAAAAACATTAATAAAAGCTACAATTTTTGGCCAATTTCTTTCAGCTTTTTAAACTAAAAAGCTGAAATCTTTATGTGTGCATGGTATGAAAATTATATCAACAGTGCTCACAGGAAACAAACATGCCATGGTCAAAGTTGGGCAAAATTTAAGGTACTAATTTTATATTTATACTAATAACTTATAAAATTTGAAAAATTCAGAACTAATTTTGGGTATTCAATTGAATCTTGATTAAATAATGTTACATCCCTGACAAAAAATCTTTAGCTTCAGCAATCCTCTTGTTAAGGGAGTAAATATATTTCTTGATTTTTTATAAAGTGCATTATTTTTTAGGCCCATAACTTAAAACAATTACGCAATACTGACATCATTTCTGGCATGTGCATAGAGAATGTATAGAAAAATATGTATATTATATATGATTAAAGTCAGATCAGTGGTTTTGATATTAGGCAGTCTTGAAGTGTCACAATGGGTTTTAATGGAAAAATGGAAGTTTTTCATTAATGTCTCGAAGGTATTAAGTCCTAGTGACCAAATTCTTGGCATGGTAGGGGATTTTTGAGACATCTAATTGCATGCCAAATTTTAATAACTGAGAGCTGAAGCTGGGGAGCTGAGCACTTGCAAACTGCATGACACTAGCTTGATGTAAACAATATGTTACATGGTGCTTGAAAACTTGAATAAAATCTACAGTTTTTGATCAACTGGTTTCAAATTTTTGGTGTTCACAGACAAAATGCTAAAAAAAACATGCTGTGAAAATTAAATCCACAGTACTTACAGGAAAAAAACGTGCCATGGTCAAAGTTGGGCAAAATTTAAGGTACCAATTTTTTATTTTTGTAAATATTTTAAAAAATTTTAAAGATTTTGATCTAATTTTGGGTATACAATTTAATTTTGATTAATTAAAGTTATATTACTGGAAAAAAAGTTTATAGCTTTAACATATTTTGTGTTAAGTGATCAAATATCTTTCCTGATTTTTTACACAATGCATTATGTTTGGGCCCATAACTTTTTAAATTTACATAATACAGACATAATTTCTGGCATGTACATCGGAACTATATAGAGGAAAATTATGGTAAATATGAGGAAAAACAGATGAGTGGTTTTGATATTAGGCAGTCCTGAAGTGTAAAAATAGGTTTTTAATAAAAAATTGAGGTTTTTCCTTAATTTCTCAAAGGAACGAAGTCGCAAAGACCCAGTTTTCGGTTTGGTAGGAGATCTTGGGGACATCTAACATTATGCCGAATTTTGGATTCCTAGGTCTTACGGTTTCAAAACGTGCCACATCTACGAACGGACGGACGGACGGACAGACGGACCGACGGACAGAAGGACGGACAATGGACCACGACTATAGCTCAGATGACTTATAGTCAGCTGAGCTAAAAATTAAGAAAAAATATCACATATATATGTGATTTATGACATTGTTTTTCTAATATGACCCATATGTTGCCAGCATTTCTAAAGGTATATCTATGTACTACTAAAATTGTTGTGTACAAAGACAGACCTCCATAAAACAGAAACCGGCCATGACACTGGGACAATACTGGCATCAGCTTAACTCACTAACAGAATACTAACTTATGCACATCCATTTTAGGCATTTTACTGACACATCATTAACTTCAGCCCAGAATCACATATCCGAAAGCATCACATATCCAAGCATACACTAGTTACATGCAGTGTTGTAGTAGTGTCCAGACTAACCTTGGTCCGAGTCCAAGTCACTCAGCACCAGTTAATTTAATGCTGAATCACAGTTAACTTTTGATATAGAAACTGAGTTTGGTATATAGTCTTAAGGTATATCCGTATACCTTAATCTATATCTATGTATAAAGGTTTTATGTAATTATTTGAGAAAAGTCTGCACATATAAATTTCTGGTGGCCTGTGTTCCAGTCTGGTCATCAAACCTTAGTTGACATTTTTTTTCTGTTGGACTCATGATGGACTCGGCAGGTTTCTCAAGTCCTGACTAGTAGTACAACTACAAGTCTTAATCCAGGAGCTTTGAGTTCAACTTTGAGTCACTGAAAAGTGGACTCAAGTCTGGACTTAAGGCCAAGTCTACACTGGAGTCCAATATCATGGGTAATATTTATCAATTATTCTCTTATATCTAAGTTAATCCCCACCCACATGGGTACTCAGATACAGCAGTGTTTATCCCAACCCACATGGGTACTCAATTACCACGTTTGTCACCATGTAAATCCCCACCCACATGGGTATTCAGATAAAGCAGAGTAAATCCTCACCCACATGGGTACTTAGAAACAGAAGTGTAAATCCCCACCCACATGGGTACTCAGAAACAGCAGTGTAAATCCCCACCCACATGGGTACTCAGATACAGCAGTGTAAATCCCCACCCACATGGGTATTCAGAAACAGCAGTGTAAATCCTTACCCACCCTGGTACTCAGATACAGCAGTGTAAATTTCAACCCACATTGGTACTCAGATACAGCAGTGTAAATCCCAACCCACATTGGTACTCAGATACAGCAGTGTAAATTCCAACCCACATGGGTACTCAGATACAGCAGTGTAAATCCTTGCCCACATTGGTACTCAGATACAGCAGTGTAAATCCCCACCCACATTGGTACTCAGATAGAGCAGTGTATTCCCACCCACATTGGTACTCAGATACAGCAGTGTAAATTCCAACCCACATGGGTACTCAGATACAGCAGTGTAAATCCTTACCCACATTGGTACCCAGATACAGCAGTGTAAATCCCCACCCACATTGGTACTCAGATAGAGCAGTGTAAATCCCACCCACATTGGTACTCAGATACAGCAGTGTAAATTCCAACCCACATTGGTACTCAGATAGAGCAGTGTAAATCCCCACCCACATTGGTACTCAGATACAGCAGTATAAATCCTTACCCACATTGGTACTCAGATAAAGCAATTGTAAATCCCCACCCACATTGGTACTCAGATAAAGCAGTGTAAATCCCCACCCACATTGGTACTCAGATAGAGCAGTGTAAATCCCCACCCACATTGGTACTCAGATACAGCAGTGTAAATTCCAACCCACATTGGTACTCAGATAGAGCAATTGTAAATCCCCATCCACATTGGTACTCAGATACAGCAGTGTAAATCCCCACCCACATTGGTACTCAGATAAAGCAATTGTAAATCCCCACCCACATGGGTACTCAGATACAGCAGTGTAAATCCCCACCCACATTGGTACTCAGATAAAGCAGTGTAAATCCCCACCCACATTGGTACCCAGATAAAGCAGTGTAAATCCCAACCCACATTGGTACTCAGATAAAGCAGTGTAAATCCCCACCCACATTGGTACTCAGATACAGCAGTGTAAATCCCCACCCACATTGGTACTCAGATACAGCAGTGTAAATCCTTACCCACATTGGTACTCAGATACAGCAGTGTAAATCCCCACCCACATTGGTACTCAGATACAGCAGAGTGCAGTTTTTCTGAAATCATTGGGGACAAGCATTTTGTTGGAAAAACAAACTTTCAGAAAAAGCCTCAGGGGTCAAGTGGGGAGGTCATACCACAGTTAAAGATTAACTTAGTGCTATTTTCCCAGGAGACACAGTTTTTTTATCTAAGTAATTGACGAACGGGACATATAAAAATATTGGATCTATTACAGATCTTGACTGGCAAAGATCAGTCTAACTTGTTAGATTTAACATATAGTTTGTAGTTTCTAGTATGTCAGATACCTGCAATTCACTTGCTTTACTCAACAACTGACAGCCTTGTGGTCTCTCTGTATGTTGTTTATTGCAGGGCATGGTAGGGTCATGAAGTGCACAAAATGCCTTGACCTTCAGTGTCCTTCTGAAGACCAGCTGAATTTTCACAATCATATATAAATAAACCTCCTTTAACTGGTGTAAGGAAAGAGTTGTAAAGCCATTTATCAGTAAGAAGGAAAAAAAATTGATTGATGGTCAATTATTAAATTAGTTCACTCATGCACTTCCATTTTCTACTTATCAAACACTAGAGCCTGTAGGATCCTTCACAATTTTCACACGATTGGCACACTTTGTATTTCATAATTCCAGAACTTTCAGAGCACATATACCACACACAACTATTTTGTAGACTTCTAAATTTCTTGATTCAGTAATTACCTTCATCTAAGCACTGTTACCTTCAACATATTCTGAAAACCAGGTAACTGTTTTCATACCTGTTACAGCACCTACAGGCCTGCAGTAAACTGGTTCAGTAACTTACCACTCTACACCTGGACAGGTATTCATCATCAACAAGAACCCGTTAGCAAACCCTCCCCTCCCCCTCAAATTACCACCAGCTGGCGGCACAAGCAACCCACGATCAGTCTCGACCTAGCTACAGTCCTGTGTGCTTGCTGCCAAGTCAAAACAGTTTAACATCAGGTGTTTGTTTCAGCATAAACATGAAACAGGCAGAGCGGAGAGCATGGAGGGAGGACTGACCAGCTGTTACCCAGTGTGAATGCTTACAAATTACCACAAACACAAATCATGTAATGTTTTGTAATATATTTTTGTTGTCCTTGAGTGTCAAGGCCATCTATATCCATGTGTGTATGTATCTATCTGCCTATTATGAAAATATAGACCAACTGGGGTGGTTTACCTTCTATCTGTGTGTGTGTATGCCTGCCACCACATATGTGCGCAATACTGTGCATGTCAACGGTTTGAAACTCAATAGCTATGGTTTAAAGAGCCTGTTAAAGTAAATTCTTTACAAAAACTAGATTTTGTGGGAAATCACAGGGAAAATTCTTGACAATTAAGAATTCCTTCAAATGGAAACAAACCTTGCAACATGTATACAGTCAATGAAACACAGTCATATAAAGACTGATCTGAATGTCACAGTGTGTGCATTCAATGGACTGGGGGCTGGTGGTCACTACAGGTCATTTTACATCAGAAGAGCAGTTGCCATTGTGGTATCAAACCTTTTTTTAATTTTGTTTTTCACAATTTAATAACAGAATGCAGTAGCATAGGAATAAAACATACACGAGCAGGGCTACACATTTGGAGTTAACTGCTTGCTAATGGCAGGTAAAAGTTCAATAAAATGATTTTAGGGCAACCAAAAGTCAGCTCATTCTTGCCTAACTGGGCATGTGGGCCCAACATAATCTTGTACCTAAAGGTTGAATCTTAACCAGTTTTCATTTAGCGATTTTGTTTCTTGGAAAATGGAATTCAATTGATTATACCTCTTTTTTTTAAATTACCTGTACATTTACCTATACAAATACTTAAGAGAAATATAATTAACAAACAAAAACTTTGGTCTATCATGCAATAAATCTACAATCTGACAGCACAATAAGTATGACGACACAATTTTAACTCACTCTGCGTTTGATTTTTTATGAACACTGATTTTTGTAGGGCAAGGAAAATTTGTGCAGGACAAGTAAAAGCTAAAGATGTTAATGTCAAACTTTTATCAAGCTCTGACAATTACCAACAGCAAATTGGTATAGTTAAGCTGTTAGGAACATTTTATTACTGTAGAGCAAATGTCCTGGGACTGAACAGTATGTGACACTCTGCTGGGACATTACACAGCCGGTGTTGTCTGCCAGCTCTGTTGCAGGAGAGTGTCATTTCATGAATGGCTGCAGAACCTCGACATTGTTACATGACACATTTGACACATGATAAAAACTGACTGTGGTGTAGATAAAACAAACACTCCATCATATAGGCTATAAAACTTCCCTAAACAGGGCTCGATATTTGCAGTAAAGATGCACTCCCAAAAATTGCAAAATAGCAAAGTTAATATTAATAAATCACCAACTTTCACATGAAACAAGAAGTCCTAAATGCATTCAAGGTAAAATTACACTCTGACGAATAATGAGACACCAAGTTTATATCATGTATGAGGAGATTCAATATGCAAATTGTTTAATATCAGTTACCAGTTATAAGTCAATGAAATTTTTTTAATTAAATAGGGAAACTCCAGGATTAATTTTTGATATAATAACTAATCTAAGAATGGTTTAAAAACCTTTAACTTGATGCAGAACCATCCTTACATTTGTTTTTGCCCTTCTGTAAAACCACAAGGAGACCTTGTTCTCAAGGAGGATATATTAGCTCTGGGAAACCAGGCAAGCGTGAAGGTTGATCCCTGCTATGTGACAGGTGGGTGACATGTTTCCTCGCAGATCAGATCAGGACTTCGAACCAGGTTACTAAAAGCACAGCTATCATGAAATGTTTATAGGAGCACATTCTAAAGTTTAGTTTCCAACTTCAGTGACTTGTGATATATCATTCCAAACTATTGCTTCAAACAACAAAACATATCAAGGAAAAATCTGGGAAACAAACCAATTCCTAAGAACCCTGATCTTCTGCAAGAATTTCACTCAGGTGGTCAATGGCCAAGGTCCCTCTCATTCACAAGATCATGTCAGCACTTTGAATAGGCTTAATTTTCTGACAAAAATTCAAGTACCTGAAAAACTTAAGAGAATCCCATAGATAATCTTTGGGGTATCCTGCTGGCATCATTTATAATGGTGCAGCTACAGCTCCAACTTTTTTTAATCAGACGATGTACTCAAATTTTAGATTACACTGATGAAGATATCCTGTGATCCCAGTATAAATCTTAAGTTATTTAAAGAAATATTACTCAGTAGAAGCAGATCCAGAGGGCAGGGTCCCGGGGGGGGGGGGGGGTATGGAACAACCTTCCTTTTTCAGCTGCCGCATCTTTTTTTAAGGGTTTCAGACCAACTTTTGCTGCCTGGACCCCCTTGCCAGACCTGGGGACCTTTTGTCAGGTTTTGTCATCAGTCCTCCTGAGTCAGACACCTCCTTACCCTAAATCCAGGATCCATCCCCAGCTCAAACAGCTAGCTAAAGTAATCCAGGATCCATTCCCAGCTCAAACAGCTAGCTAAAGTAATCCAGGATCCATCCCCAGCTCAAACAGCTAGCTAAAGTAATCCAGGATCCATTCCCAGCTCAAACAGCTAGCTAAAGTAATCCAGGATCCATCCCCAGCTCAAACAGCTAGCTAAAGTAATCCAGGATCCATCCCCAGCTCAAACAGCTAGCTAAAGTAATCCAGGATCCATCCCCAGCTCAAACAGCTAGCTAAAGTAATCCAGGATCCATCCCCAGCTCAAACAGCTAGCTAAAGTAATCCAGGATCCATCCCCAGCTCAAACAGCTAGCTAAAGTAATCCAGGATCCATCCCCAGCTCAAACAGCTAGCTAAAGTAATCCAGGATCCATCCCCAGCTCAAACAGCTAGCTAAAGTAATCCAGGATCCATCCCCAGCTCAAACAGCTAGCTAAAGTAATCCAGGATCCATCCCCAGCTCAAACAGCTAGCTAAAGTAATCCAGGATCCATCCCCAGCTCAAACAGCTTGCTAAAGTAAAACGGTACACCTGAATAATGAATACCTGGAAATGTGACAAGGTAACAGTACCAGTATCTGGAATTAGCTCAATACAAACCTGGAGATTTTGATACCAAGAACAAGTCTTTCCCATTTAATTTATAGCACTTTATAAGTAAACTTTAAGCCTACCAAAAGGCAAGACTAATGAAAACAGATGTAAAAAAACAAGGGACCTATGGGTCACGGCGCTCAGCTGTTATATATGATAAAAAATATGATTTAGATATGATTCACGTGCTGGTTTTGTGTGGTAATAAATATAAGCTGTATTATGAGTTGTTGTTGTTTAGCTTATGTATGATTTTGATAGTATCTTTGGAGACAGGGAAGAGGATTGATTTCATTTATTTTATTAACAAATGGAGTACTATTGTCACACAGATTTTGACTTGGCCATATAACTTATAAGCAGAACATATAATATAAGAGTTTAACTATTAATTAAAAAAATTACAAATTTGGTCCCAAATATAATTTTTATTAAAAATAATAAGAGAATCTTATGATTTTTTAAAATGAAATATAACTGAAATGATTATTAAAATAATATTGAAGAATATATTCATGAATGCATTCATGAATACATTTTGAAAGTATTTGCACTGGTATTCATATACTTGCATTTTTACCTGAATTCCCATTCTTTATGCAAGAAATTTTATAATGGAGTACATGTTCATATTCATATTTAAATACAAATGCAAAGTATTCGCACCATGTCTGGTATTTTTTCAGTTTTCACCAAACAATGATTTGAGAATCCAGAATATACAAAATTCACACATTTAAATAATGATCATAAGTACCTGGTTTTATGGCTTTTATTTATATTAAAAAAATAAATGTAATATATTCATTTTGGACTAATTTCACATCAATGTACACACTAGACACAGTAGGAATCGAGATTAATATTATCAACTGCATCTTTGTCTATCATTAATTTCCTTCATATGATCCCTAATGAATATTAATGAATAATATGATTTCCTCTTTTATCATTAAAATTGAACTGAAAAATACCATAGGTGACTGCATGGTGTTATTTGGAATACATGACATTCTATCCATCGATACAAGATTCTTATATCATCAGTAACTGCAAGTTAATTTCCTGTTATTATAAACTAACAAATTCCTTTTCTATTTTTCTTTAATTTGTTATTAAAAACCAACACAAATTTATTAATTTATTGTTTATTGTTATGTTGTTGGTTAAAACTACTAGATGAGTTGGGTTGGACACATGGATCAACTGTGGCTGGCCATTATATAATAAGCTGCCTGGAGCCCCAGTTTATGCCTCGCGTCAAGCATGCATAATTTGCTGAAAGTTCAACAAGGTCAACATACAGGTGACTCAAGAGGAGCTGGAGAGGGCCAAAGTCTGACATGGTCTCATAGAAACATTAACAAAAGCTACAATTTTTGGCCAATTTCTTTCAGCTTTCTAAACTAAAAAGCTGAAATCCTTATGTGTGCATGACATGAAAATTATATCAACAGTGCTCACAGGAAACAAATGTGCCATGGTCAAAGTTGAGCAAAATATAAGGTACTAATTTTATATTTATACTAATAACTTATAAAATCTGAAAAATTCAGAACTAATTTTGGGTATTCAATTGAATCTTGATTAAATAATGTTACATCCCTGACAAAAAAATCTCTAGCTTCAGCAATCTCCTTGTTAAGGGAGTAAATTATTTCTTGATTTTTTACAAAGTGCATTATGTTTGCGCCCATAACTTAAAACAGTTACGCAATACTGACATCATATCTGGCATGTGCATAGAGAATGTATAGAAAAATATGTATATTATATATGATTAAAGTCAGATCAGTTGTTTTGATATTAGGCAGTCTTGAAGTGTAACAATGGGTTTTTAATGGAAAAATGAAGTTTTTCATTAATATCTCGAAGGTATTAAGTCCTAGTGACCAAATTCTTGGCATGGTTAGGGATTTTGGAGACATCTAATTGTATGCCAAATTTTAGTAACTGAGAGCTGAAGCTGGGGAGCTGAGCTCTTGCAAACTGCATAACACTAGCTTGATGTAAACAATATGTTCCATGGTGTTTGAAAACTTGAATAAAATCTACAGTTTTTGATCAACTGGTTTCAAATTTTTGGTGTTAACAGACAAAATGCTAACAAAAATGCTGTGAAAATTAAATCCACAGTACTTACAGGAAAAAAACGTGCCATGGTAAAAGTTGGGCTAAATTTAAGGTACCAATTTTTTATTTTTGTTAATATTTTAAAAAATTTAAAAGATTTTGATCTAATTTTGGGTATACAATTTAATTTTGATTAATTTAAGTTATATTACTGGAAAAAAAGTCCATAGCTTTAACATGTTTTGTGTTAAGTGATCAAATATCTTTCCTGATTTTTTACAAAATGCATTATGTTTGGGCTCATAACTTTTTTAAATTATATAATACAGACATAATTTCTGGCATGTACATAGGAACTATATAGAAGAATATTTATGGTAAATATGAGGAAAAACAGATGAGTCGTTTTGATACGAGGCAGTCCTGAAGTGTGAAAATAGGTTTTTAATAAAAAATTGAGGTTTTTCCTTAATTTCTCAAAGGAAGGAAGTCGCAAAGACCCAGTTTTCAGCTTGGTAGGAGATCTTGGAGACATCTAACATTATGCTGAATTTGGGATTCCTAGGTCTTACAGTTTCAAAACGTGCCACATCTACGGACGGACAGACGGACGGACAGACAGACGGATGGACGACGGACAATGGACCACGACTATAGCTCAGATGACTTATAGTCAGCTGAGCTAAAAAACCTTCTTTGGTCACTCAACAAAGTAGCTCACCAATGTTTCTATTTGACAAACATCTTTTTGTACATGGGCTAATCTAGGGGAGGGGGGAGTACCTGGGGTTCTTGGTTCACCTAACTATTGAGCTGCCATGCTTTCTAGGGTAAAAACATTTGGGGGCCAGACCACTCCCCCTTTCCCTGACCAGGGGACCTTTTATATGGTTTTCTTATTGGTCTCCCTGGGATGGACTTTCCAAAATCTTGGATCTGACCCATTTGTTCCAACTTGTGCATTAATTAAACTTGGTCTGATATCTCAAGCTCTCATGTGTATTTATTCCTTGTGTAGTCACTACTCTGTTAAGGTTCATGTATATTATAAATTTACTGTAAGGAGACTGGTAGGAGAGATAAAAGAGAAAACAGATGAACAATAGAGAAACATAAACTGTGATGATGAAGGTGTATGTCGGGGAATTATTGTGTAGGGACATACAGACATGACCAGATAGGAAATTATATACATACACAAACATACATACAGAGTATTACATACATAAGTTTTTTCGGCAGTTTTAAAGATCATTAAGTAAATGAACTAGATGTATGTAATCACCAAGTGATCACTGAGACAACCTCAAACATTCAAGGGCATAAAAAGAATTTAAAACCAATAAACCAAAACATGACACACAGATCTGTAATACTGGTCCTACAGAAAACTCTGAAAATCTGCTCAAGCATCAACACAAGGCAGTTTTACTAGGTAACAATTGAACTAACTCTTACAAGGAAAATAAGTTTAATTAGGTCCTTTTGGCACAGAAAATACATACATGTGTGTGTATATATGTGTATATCAATTGTAAATATAGTACTTACTAGTAGGCCCACAGGTCACATTAATCCCTGCAGTTCCAGAAAATGCTCACAAGACAGTCAGTACTCACAAAGTTCACTTGAAGGACTGCAGCCTCTAGTCAGCACTGCTACTGTAACAGCCCCGCACAAATACCTTCATCATCAGAGTAGGTAGCCAGCACAGGTAAGTGCTGTACTGTAGTGGGATCAGCTGATGAATTCCTCACTGTCACAGGTGCTGCAAAGGCTGCGTATGTCAGTGTCTCTCAGTACACAGGTAGCCTGAGGGGGCTCTGTACAGGGCTCGACACTAACAAACACCAATTGACCGAAGGCTGGTAAAACTAGATGAATGCAGTCATCAAGCGATCACCAGAAACTCCCCAACTTGACGCCCACTTATGGGGAATATGGAGTGTACGACCTTGGGAATAAGGTCAAGGCTAAAAATAATTATAAGGTGCAAATCTGTGACATAGGACATACATTGTGATAAAAATTTCAGCTTTTTAAATCTAGCCCAAACTGCAAACGGCATAGGAAAGAAAAATTTTGAAATCTATTGTTTTGCACTCGGCTGTACCAAAGTAGGTCAATTTGTTTCTCAAATATGAAGCTTAAATTCTCGATTGTTTTAACCCAAATATGAATATATAAATAAACCAATCACCCCTATCAGCCTTCCCTTCCTATGGTGGGGGGGGGGGGGGGGAAGAGGGAAAGGTGAACTTAATTAACAAACAGATGATCTCCTGTACACAACTTGTCAGACATGACAGCAGGACATGTTATGAAATGAAGCTTCTATTGTATAACAGGTCTCAATATTAACCCTCCAGCTGTCACAAAGGTTAACAAACAAACTACGGCAGTACTGTGAGGATTGAGTTTTTTCATATCCCATTTGTGGATGAACAATAAATATTAATATATGATTTCAGGACTTGCTTCTCAAAACCAATATAATGTTATAATTTATATTGCAATTTTAAATTATTTCATGTATTTATTCTTTCTTATTTATATTGATAATTAACCAAATTCAACAAGGGAAAACAGATCTAGTATGTCCCCTACCTGTTGAGAAAATAGCTGGAAAAAAGTTGAGGAAACCTGTATGAAATATGAAATGGGTGAATGTCACCCAATAAGATAACCTCTGTGACCTTGAACACTGCCTCAAGGTCATCCATAAGTGAACTTGACCTAGCCCTTCATGAGGTACGTCAATGCAGCAAGTTTGGTGACTGTGCCAAAAATTCTTTTCCAGTTATTGCGTAAATTCATTTTAGCATTAACACCTATGTGACTTGAAAAATGTGTCAAAGTTATCCATATATATTCGAACTTGACCTAGCCATTAATGAGGTGCATCAAAGCTGCAAGCTTGGTGACCTCAATTTTTTTCGAGTTATTGCATTAACATCATTTTAGCATGATCTCCTATGTGACCTTGAAAACTGGTTAAGGTCATCCATGTTCAAACTTGACCGACCCTTTCATGAGCTGCATCAAAGCTGCCAGTTTGGTGACCATGTCTCAAATTCTTTTTGAGTTATTCTGTTAACATCATCACTGTTGTGATTTTGAAAAGTACATCAAGGTCATCCATGTTCAAACTTGATCTAGCCCTTGATAAGGTGCATAAAAGAAGCAAATTTGGTGACTGTACCTCCAATTTGTTTAGATTCATTACATTAACATCATATTAGAATTATTGCCGCTATGACTTTGAAAAATAAGTCAAGGTCATCCATATTCAAACTAAATAACCTAGCCCTTGATAAGGTGCATTGATGCTTCAAATTTTGTAACTGTACCTGAAATTCGCTTCCATTTATTGCATGAACATCATTTTATCATTATCCCCGCTATTACCTTGAAAAAATTGTCAAGGTCCTCCATGATCAAACTTGACCTAGCCCATGATAAGGTGCATCAATGCTGCAAGTTTGGTTACTGTTCCTGAAATTTGTTTCGATTTATTGCGTAAACATATATATGACCAATCAATGGACAGACAGAAAGATGGAGGGACGCTAACAGCACCTTCATGTCTAAATTATATGTTATAAGTTGGCATTTAATAACTGATTCAATGCTTTAATTCAACAAACATAATTAACAAAATTAGCTAACTACTCCATTATTAATGGAATCATTAATGACTAAAGATACAGAGTAAAAACCGCAAATAAAATTTTATGTAAAGACTTTTTTTCAAGGCTGAATGACTTTTTTTTAAAAGACTTGTCTGTTGGATCAGACAATTTTTTTTCACTATTTCAAGCCCTGCTGTATGCAGGGAAGCAAATGTTACTGGACATGCTGTGGAATGCTGTACAGCAATAAACCAGCATCTTCCACAGTGTATCCATGCTGGCGAGGCCTCACCTGTTACTGCTCCTACAGCGCAGGCAGGTACTTGGAGAGTGTGACGCTCATTAAGTGAATCTGTCAACACCTGCTCTGCATGCACAGAGAGCATAAACAATATGGTCTTGTCATCAGTGAGAATAATGTGTTTATCACTGCTCACTGTACATGGGTCGTTTCCTCACTAGAATAATGTTGTCACATACCAGGGGCAAAAAGTGCTAGGGCTGCATAATGTGAAAGGTAGCTGCATGTTTTCAATCATATGTATTTTATCTTATATGTTATAATTTCAGTTTGGATGAATACAAAAGTATCCCAGCAAAACCATTCCACCAAACAGACTTGCTATCTCCAGTTCACCTGCTTTATATGTTGTCATGGTTCTATGTGCACGTGTCAGTTTACAATCTGATCTTGCACATGTGTGACAATTCCAAACATGGAAGAGAAATTTAAAAGAAGAAACAAAGAAGAAAGAACAGTTGGAAGCTTGAAAAATCTTTATTTTTCTGGTATGTGAATGAAGGTTGCTTAAAATAATGACTGACCAAAACTTTACTGAAACTTTGTAACTTATTTTTGTGGATAATCAAACATACATTATCATATTGGGGGGGGGGGGGGGGGGGGAGGGAGCACTTCTGGATCCAGAGGGAGAGTAAATATATTTGCATTTCTGTCCCCTGAACTAATATCAGCCAACAGTTATTTTGAAGCAGCACAGCCTTTTCTATATAAGCTACAAGAGAGATATTTTCTAGCATGGTATTATGCAGTCTTTTGGATTATTCACTGGTCACAGTTTTAAAATGAGAAATAAAGGTGCTTTCATTTGCTCTGTACATGCTATTTGTTTTAATACTCCATCAAATCATTACATAAGGCATTTTGTATGCAACAGTTTAACAATTTACATACATGAAGAAGGAATAAAAGCCCAGTGTTTTACATCATTCAGTATCAGTCCACTGAATGAGCAATGAAACCTTTTTGTGATCTCTATAACAATCCTATTTACACAAATGCAAAAGCACACACAATTATCCTATTAATACAAAACATGCAGCCATGCTGTTGTGACTGCCCATTTATATGTATGGCTAATCAAACTTCAAAGAAACAATGTGCTTAAAATGATTCTTTTTTCCACATACAAATCCAGAAAAGCTACATGTAATTACATGTGACACTTAAAATTAGTGTCTTTTTCTTCTCATTGTTTTCAGGGACTAGAAACTCCCGATAAGTTTCCATATATGACTTTAGTACACTGTACTGTACTTTGCAAATGTGACTCCACTGTTATTAAATGCACATATATACATTAACAATCAAGTAAATTAACATCAACACCTTCTCTAATTACAAATACGTACCTGTGTGACTCTGGCAGGGCTGGTAAAAAACTTACTTTTTTTTAAATTATGATTTTTTACTTTTTTAATTAACGCCTTCTGATTTAAATTAACCAATGAGAAATTAATCATTTCCTCTATTTTTATCAACTAAATTAAAGCATTTTTGTAATAAAGATTATTATGGCAGTATTTCAAAGTATTTTACAGAGTAATGTGTATTGTAAAAGGAACTAAACAAAGTTTTTGTTATTAACAAGTCATCAGAGGACAACAGAGCTCGCCGTTACACGGCATTCAGAAAACGTAGAGCACCACAGGAGTGCTTAATATGCCTGTCATATTTCTTACGACCTCTAATCTCATTAAATATGCATTGATTTTGGTGGGAATCAAACTTAGGTGAGATATTATTGGTTAATATTTCTACTGAGTTTCATGAAAATCCATAATATTCCTGCTAGTGATAGCAGCAACCAGGGTTGTTAAGTTTTTCCCAGTGCAATACCGGTATTTACCAGCTGGTAAATACTGATATTTACCGCCTTTGGAAAAACCTCTCAAAGTAGGAAAATGGGAAAAACAGGGAAAAACCTCTAATAATCTTATAAAAGGAGAGACCAGCAGATATCTGACTGAATTAAAAGGAAATATCATCTCTCTCACACACACACATATATATATATAAATATATATATATATATATATATATATATATTTAAACAAACATACTAAAATCACAAAACCAAGATATGGAAATTTATATTGTTTTCCTTAAAAACAGCTTGTTTGTATGTATATACATAGTGATTAGTAATCAGATAGTCAGATATATCAGTTACACTGAAAAAGTCCATTGATGGCTAAGAAATAAGGTTCATTGATATATATTTAACAATCCAACTCTGATAGACCTCTCAGGGTGCGGTAACATGTTACAAGCTTGGCAGTTTTCTCAAGTCCTAGTCTGTTTCGCAGTTTGGACTGCACAAGCCCAAAGTTTGAAAAGATTCTTTCACACTTCTGTACCCCCAAGATTAACTCAGCCTTGATTAGGTTAACAAGCTTGATTACTTATGTCAGCTCACCTACTAAAGTTTATGTTGCAGTTGATTTGTAATAAAGTTATAGTACTGCACTAGTATGGGATGTGGAAATATTGCACACATATATATATATATATATATATATATTCATCACATGTGGATATATATATGCAAATATGTATGTATGTGTGTATATATATGTCACAGGACAAACTCCGATCCAGTAGAATCGTCGATCTTACTAGGACAAAGTTCGATCGGACTTTCCACTAGGAGAAACTCCGATCAGACTTTCTACTAGTAGGATCGGCGATTCTACTAGGACAAACTCCGATCGTGGTCTCTAGTAGGACAAACTCCAATTATATATAAATGTACTAGTTGGATCAGAGCTTCTACTAGGACAAACTCCGATTGTAGTCTCTACTAGGACAAACTTACCATAATGGTCTAATTTCTGAAACCTGAGATTATGAATAAATTAAACACAGTAATATGGTAACCAAATGTTTTATTTATGATTATACACAATATGACTTTCTAAGTGACTATAGTATATCATGATTGTTTTATACAATATACAGGACAACGGTTGTTTATTTGGTTTTTAATGTGGGATTAAACACTGGTATATGGTAATGGCTGACATGTTACAATTGTTTTGTAAAACCATTATATTTATTCATTGTTTTATGTACTATACTTCTAGAATTCTTGTTATTACACTGTATTGTATATGATTGCTCCTTATAGTGTACAGGGGAAATAAAGATTGGTCATCTGTATGTACTGGTATAAAGTAAGTTTGTGTATAAAGATAGAAAAGTAAAACTAATGATAGTGATATTTATAAATATAAATAAAAGAGTATCTAGCATTCAGGGTGTATGAGACAGCTAGGCATCAACCTATCAATTGTCAATATGATCAGCTAGGCCTTCATTCTTTTGAGATCTAAGGACTTAAGTTTGTACAGGTATGTTCAGTGAACCAAGCTAGGCAGAGTATACAATCAGTTTGATTTTAAGAGATCTTAGGATGATTATATATAATCGTAGGATGGTGTTTTATCATATGTGCTTGTATTTATTTTTCTTTATTTTTTTCAAATACATTAAGAAAACATTTGGTTAAAATATTACTGTGTTTTATTCATTTTTAATCTCAGGTTTCAGAAATTAGGTAAATTATGGTAAGTTTCTCCTTGTAGAGACTACAATTGGAGTTTTCCTAGTAGAGACTACGATCAGAGTTTGTCCCAGTGGAGACTATGATCCGAGTTTGTCCTAGTAGAATCGCCGATTCTACTAGTAGAAAGTCTAATTATGTTGTGGTCTCTGGTTGATCGGAGTTTGTCCTAGTAGAGGCTATGATCAGAGTTTGTCCTAGTAGAATCGCCGATCCTACTAGTAGAAAGTCTGATCGGAGTTTCTCATAGTAGAAAGTCCGATTGGACTTTGTCCTAGTAGGATCGACGATTCTACAGGATCGGAGTTTGTCCTGTGACACATGTATATATATAAATATATATATATATATATATATATATATATATATATATATATATATATATATATATATAATATATATATATATATATATATATATATATATATATATATATATATTATATACACATACACACATATAATATAATTTCAACATGCAACATTAAACAGAATTAATTAACTATACATCATTATACTCTCTCAAAAATTGTTATCAAACATTTCCCCAGTAATTCCCGGTACTAACCAGTTTTCCCCATTTATTCCCAATTAATCCCGGGTTTTTCCCGCTGTCCGGGAAGACTAGTTTTTCCCAGGAAAAATAACAACCCTGGCAGCAACACCATAAAGTAGGCTGGTGACCTCTGACCTCACTGAATATGTGTTAGTTTTGCAGAGAATCAAATTAAGGCAAGATGTTATATTGATTAATATTTCTGTTGAGTTTCATCAGGATCCATCACTTTCTTCTAAGTTATCGCACCGACACCACAAAGTTGCTTGGTGACCTTTGATCTCATTTAATACGTTTGGAATTTGCCTAAAATAAAACTTGACCTAGTTAATCTATGGGTTATGTAACAGAACATCAGTATAAGTTTAACAGAAATATCTTCAAATGTTAGCAATTGAACAATAAGCCCAACAAAATCTTTAACCTGATGTTTTCATGAACAAAGGTGACCTTGACCTTTAACCCCCTAATTATATTATAATAAAAGGCATACACAGTGAGGTTGGGGTCTAGCTAGACAGCTTAGCTCTGGCAACCTGTATTTTCTTTTCATTGTCAGTTACCATGCTTTGCACTGAAACTCTGGATGCTAATTCAGTATTCTGACCTTTATATACAAACTTAAAATAAAAGCTGAGATTTTGAAAGATTATGCCAGGTAATACCAGAAAATGCCACTGGCATGGCAAAATCTAGAAAATACAGGCATTTTCCCAACCCTGAATTATACAGGAGATTCCTAAGTCCCCATATTACACAAATATAAAATATGCAAACAATAGGGCGATAGTTCTTGAAAAAAAAAGAGTTATCCAAAAACTTAAACCTGTGCCGGGTTGGGATCTATACAAATTTCGTTTGTAAATACTCATTACTTGCCCAAAAATTAAAATATGGAGAAAATTCTAATAGCTGTGATGGGTATTGTCATCAGTGAACTAAGTTTAACTGAAATATCTTCATTAGCAATGGAGCAAAGGGCCTTACTAAAAGACTTGTTCATGAACAAGGATAAAGTTCTGGGGATAAGTCAAACTGCTGAGACACATGAGACACCCTAGGCAGATGAACAGATGGACACCACACAAAAATGGTTGTAGGTTGGGCCTCCAAATTTGTATAAGCTGTAGAGCTATGTAAGATCTATATACATGCAAAATTTCAGGCTGATACTTAGAACATGTTCTGAGATATTAGCATGGCTGTCTGTCATGTAAACATGTTTATTGGTTGTGCCACCTGCCAACTTAATAAATCAGTTTTGTGTACGATAAATAGCTATGTAAGATCTATACTCATCCAAAATTTCAGGCATGTATGTCCAACCAGTCCTGAGATATTAGCATGAATTTCTGATGCATAAATGTGATTGTAGGTGGCTCCATCTGTCATATAAACAAGGAATCTATTCATTATGTATACAGATGCAAAATTTTTGGCAGGTAACTCAAGCCATTGCCAAGATATGATTGATTTTAACCCCAAGGCAGACGAACAGATAGATGCTGTGCAAAAATGGTTGCAGGTGGTGCCACCAGTTTTGCATACGATAAAGAGCCATGTACGATCTATAAAAATTGAAAAAGTCCTGAGTTATTAACATGGATGTCTGCAGCTTAAATGTGAATGTAGGTGGTGAAAACTGTCATATCAACGAGAAACTTAACCAAGATGCATACACATGCAAAATTTCAGGTGGATAAGTCGAATCACTGCAGAGATATGAGTGATTTAAACCAAGGCAGATGAACAGACAGAGGCTGTGCAAAAATGGTTGTAGGTGGCACCACCAGTTTTGATATACTGTGGATTCAGAAAATATTGTGGGTTTAAAATTTTGTGGTTTTGACCTAAAACAATATTCGTTTGGTTAAAACTTTTGTCAATTAATCGTTCCTAGTCAGGCATAGTATCAAAATGAATATGTGACCAGACCTGAAAATAAGCCAAAGATCAGTGTTTCCCTTTTTTTAAATAAACACGCAATCCTGGTACATGCAATAGGCTCAATGACACAAATGACAACTATATCGGCTGACTTATCTGAAAATTTTTAGGGTTAAGAAAAGGAGTGTCTACTCTGACATCAAAGACAGTCCGCCAAGCTGTCCCCAGAATTTTATTGCTTAGTTGTATTGTCCTGGTGGTGTTCAGCTACTGTACTCGGCTTCCCCCCTTATCTTGACACCTCATTAAGCACCACCGGGCAAATTGCCTGGTCTGATGTGGTCTGCACTCATGAGAACAAATCCTCTGACAAACTGACATACTGGTTATGATTTTATGACTTATTAGAACCAACATAAGTCAATATTTATATTCTGCATATTCATTAATTAATAGAAATAAAACTTCTTGGTATGTTGTTCGTTCAGACGAAACCCAAGTTGACTGACAACCCCCAGGAACAAGGCCACACTTAGACTGGGCTCCAGCTCATATAATTGTGCTCAGCTGACCGTGAATCTTCACCTACCAGGGGATAACTAGATTAACTCTGCTGTACGATTGTTTATTTTAACAAGGGACCCATGGGTCACGGCGCTCAGCTGTTATATATGATAAAAAATATGATTTGGGAAAGAGGCATATGCTGGTTTTGTGTGGTAATAAATATAAGCTTTATTATGAGTTGTTGGTGTTTAGCTTATGTATGATTTTGATAGTTTATTTGGAAACAGGGAAGAGGATTGATTTCATTTATTTTATTAACAAATGGAGTGCTATTTTCACACAGATTTTGACTTGGCCATATAACTTATAAGCAGCACATATAATAAAAGAGTTTAACTATTTATTAAAATTTAATAACAAATATTGTGCCAATATAATTTTTATTAAAAATAATAAGAGAATCATATGATTTTTTAAATAAAACATAACTGAAATAATTATTAAAATAACATTATAGAATATATGCATTCATGAATACATTTTGAAAGTATTTGCACTGGTATTCAAATACTTTCATTTTTACCTGAATTCCCATTCTTATGCAAGAAATTTTTTAATGGAGTACATATTCATATTCATATTCATATACATTTGCAAAGTATTTGCACCATGTCTGGTATTTATTCAGTTTTAGCCAAACAATGATGTTGAGAATCCAGAATATAAACAAAGGACCCATGGGTCACGACAAAAGTTTGAAATTTTAGCAAATGCAAAATATGAAAAATATTTTATTGTAATGTTTTATATTTATATAAGCATATGAGAAGCTAAGAGGAAAGGGCCCTCCTACTTGGTTATAGTAAAGTTCTCAATATATGATTGCAAACTAATACTCTGACAAGACTGTCATGAAAAAAAAACAGTAAAAGTTTTGAGATACTGTGATGCATATGAAAAATTTACAGATAGACAGGCAAGTGGACAGAATGGACTAATACCGTCATTTCACTTTCAAGGGAATAATGCATTTAAGTTAATATATAAGCCTATTTTTTTAAGCATATCCACTTTTTTCAATAATAGTTTTTATCTGATTCTTTTTTTTTATTTACAAGTGTTATAAATTTGTAATATAAAAGTGAAAATATAAGTTAAAATATTAGAATTCTAAGTTCCAATCATTACATATCCAGATTGTAGCTCACATTGGGTCATATTATGCATACACATATATTTTATTATTTTTAAATCAAATTTTTAAACTGAATGTAAAAGAAAATAATGCCACAACATGGCATCTACAAAATTATTTCTTGAATCCCTTTTAAAAAGTTTTGCACATTGGAGTTTTCAGAACATGCTTAATTTTATTCACCGAAATAAAATAAAAAATTCAGTAAATTTGATAAAATAAAAACATCTTTTCAAATAAAGTATACACACTGTTGGTTATATGAGGGACAAACAATATCATTATGCTAATTACAATCTCAGCTATAATTAATAACTGGAATTAATAGTCAATTTTACACCTGGTGAAGTTTTACTCTTCTGAAGTAAAGCATTACTTATCTGATGAACATCCACACTTTCATAGCAATACATCACTTTGTGGACACAATTAAATGTGCACTTTAATCATTGTAACCCTGGTGGTACAATACAAAATCTAAAATGTAGCATGTCCAAGAATAAAATAAAATACAGAAAGTTATAACATTCATCTAGTTTATGCACAAGCTGGGGGGGGGGGGTTGAGTGCAGGGCAGAGGAGAAGTCTGCTAGTAGTGGCCAAGCTGGGTCAAGGCAAGCTGCCTGGGGTGGGTTACATAATGCAAGTGAAGGCTGTACTACTAGGTGGGCCAGATGTAAACAACACTTGACATGGTGTATGAAAACTTGAATAAAAGCTACTCTTTTCAAACAATTTCTTTGAAATTTCAGATTTTAAAAGATTAAATTCTTATGTATATATGCTGTGAAATTAAATCAACAGTGCTTACAGGGAAAAAATGTGCCACTGCCAAAGTTGGACAAAATTTAAGGTATTGATTTTTT
The DNA here is from genome assembly GCA_026874595.1 of Sipunculus nudus. Classification (NCBI taxonomy): domain Eukaryota; kingdom Metazoa; phylum Annelida; class Sipuncula; order Golfingiida; family Sipunculidae; genus Sipunculus; species Sipunculus nudus. The sequence goes on along the minus strand of CM049311.1, from coordinate 3,131,979 downwards.
ATTTATGCTAATAACTTGAAAAATTTGCAAAATTCAGATCTAATTTTGGGCAAACAATTGAATCTTGATTAAATGAAGTTATATTCCTAAAAAAAGTCTTCAGCTTCAGCAATTCTCATGTAAAGTGAGCAAATATATTTCCTGATTTTTTAAAAATTGCATTATATTTGGGCCTATAATTTCAAAATAATACCCAATACTGACCTAATTTTTGGTATGTGCACAGAAAATGTATGGAAGAATATGAATACTAAATATGATCAAAAACAGATCAGTGGTTTTGATATTAGGCAGACTTGAAGTGTAACTATTGCTTTTTAATGGAAAACGGAGGTTTTTCCTTAATATCTCGAAGGAACGAAGTTCTAATAGTCCAATTTTCGGTATGGTAGGAGATTTTGGGGACATCTAATGGTATGCAGAATTTTGGATTCGTAGGTCCAACGGTTTTAAAACGTGCCCTGTTAACGGCCGGACGGCCGGACGGCCAGACGGATGGACGGACGACAGACAAAGGACCACGACTATAGCTCAGATGACTTACAGTCAGCTCAGCTAATAATTCATTCACTTAATATCCATTTTATCTAAACATGACATTCTTTCAAATGAACAATCAAATAAGATAACCATGGCAAAATGACCTTTACCTACCACTTTTAGCGAGATAATATGAGAGAGAGAGCAAGTCAACATATACCAGTGTAGGTGCAGACGCACTTTTAAATAGTCACTTGTAAGTCCGACACTGATGGTATCTTGGTTTGTTTCTCTCTCAGATGGAACTGAATATCTTTCCTCACAATATTTCTATTTTAATTTATGGGCTTAATATTGTTTTCTTTATGTTTTAATAATCAGTAGCATTTGCTAGCATGGACGGTGAAAGCAGGCAAACACAATAACTCAATGCTCAGGGTCGATGGACTTTCAAAAATTCTATAATAGACCTACTGATCTTTTGATTTTTAATTTTGTGGATAAAGGCTACTCACAAATTCCACAAAAATAAAAACCAAACGAATAATTCTGAATCCACCGTAAAGTTATCCAAGAGCTACGCTCATGCAAAATTTCAGTCTGATTGGTCAAAAGAGTCCAAAGATATATGGGTTCATGTGTAAAAACATATGCACAGATGGATATAGCCCTAGCACCCATTCTCTTTACTAGCTACGCTGTGCGAGAGCCCTAGAAGATGATTTGAGGAAACTGGAGACATTCCACATGACAATAAAACTCTTAAATATTTCGTCTGAAAATGTCGTATTCGTTAAGAAATAAAGATATTCTTATCAAATACGCATATATCATACCACTTAGACAGTGTTTGTCCACTTTAAATGTTGATTAGAAGAATATGTATTATCCTAATAAACGGTGATACATGGGGAACAATGTCTGCTCTGGGTTTCCCCCAGCCACGGCTGGCTGGCAGCCGCCTGTGTAACCAGAGGTAACGGGCCGTGTTGGCTCAGCGAGCAAAGGTCACACAGTTCGTTTCAGATTCTGAGACAGTTTCAGGCGCAAGGGTTGCAAATTTTTAAAAGTGAGTCTTGTTTACATACTAAAACATAATATTTAGCTGAATTTCTTGGTCATTCGAATAAAGTACTATATCTCCCTTAGATCACTTAAAGTTTCCTTTTCATAAACGCTCTATTTGATTTTACATGATTTTTTTTCCGACAAGGGTATGAAGTTCTCCAGTTTACTCTAAAGCTTTTAATGCGGAAGTATCCAGGGTCCTGGATACCGCCGCATTTAATGCAGTTAAGATGGATGCTGTGCAGAGAGGACAGGTCAGAGATCAACCCAAAATAAGGGCGCATCAGTTCACATGTGACCCAATCATAATTCTGAGTTTCATAAAATTCTGTCCGGTGGTTATAGAGGAGTTCTCCAGAAACCTATGCGGCGGCAACAGTAGACTGAAAAAAGCATGGTTTTGCGGATACAGTTATAAGCAGATCTATACACCTGACACATATGTTGGTATTGAAGAGCAGTAATCAATATTATTTATAATTTAATTAAATCAGCTGCAGAAGATGTCACAATATTGTCAATAGTCTGGATGTGTTCTTGTATCAGTTGCCATATGCCATACAGACTTTAATCACCTGTTCACAAAATAGATGACTAAAGATTATAGATTATTGTGAATAAGCTTAATGTCAAGAGTTTATCTTCACAGATGTATCAATGCAAAATGGAGTGTTTATAGTTTTTATTATTTGGTGACATGCTATTCAGTTTGGACACAGTATGTCACTGATGTATTTCTGAGAATCTAAAACCAGTTTTCATGAAAGCTTTTAATATTTCCCACACATTGTTTACACTAACTTGACTGTCCTGTCATGATGCGGTGGTTACGTGCCGCCATTATCGCTCAGACTCACTGATCGCTTCCAGGCAATCAGTGTGGAAGCCGACCCCTAGCATCACTCACCCGTGATAATTCCTGTGCTTTAGATTCTTACACATATGCACAGATATCTTACCTTGCAGATATCAAAGAAACAGAGGCAGGATTTGGAAGGTTTCTCCTTGTTGATAGCACCAGAGATAAGGACAAGACAATGGCAGTTGTAAACATAGAGGGCGCCCATGTCTGGTCGGTCAGTGACTTTTCACCGTTCACTGCTGTTCGGGTCACATGTGCTAAAATTTTTGCTTCACGTGTGACAACTTTATCTCCCTTATCGGGCATCATCTGAATTCTGGTTATGTATTTCCAATCTCTGTCGTCTCAATCTTCTCATGTTTCCCGATCTTCACAATTTTATCTTTTAATAACCAAACAGTTTCTGTTAAATTGACTAATTCCTAAATTTCAAATTCACCATAGATGTGCGCGATATCATATATATTAAATTTCAATCTCAGTATGCCATCTTATATATTACATTCAGTCTCATCATAGATTTGCGGTTTTATATTTAAATTTTAATCTCATCTTAGATGTGCGGTATTATATAATTCATTTTTCAACAATAATAACTTATCTTGTCCAACTATTGTCACAACTTTTTTTAAACTTGTCCAAACGGTTCCCCCTTCTTTTATAGGTTTGCCCTCGTCCAATTCAGACGTTTTCACTCTTCTTTGTTTTTACAACCTTTAAGACTTATCTTAACGTTTACCTTTTTATAAAGTTTAATTTGTATAAACGTTTACTATCTTCTTCAGGAAGGTTTTAATGAGTACTAAAATCTTTCCTAAGTTTAATATGAGCAAACTTAATAACTTCCCGTTTTGTTGGATTTATAACTTTTTTCAATTTTAATTTGTCCAAGCATTTGCGTTTTTGTAATTATTAGTTTTCACATGTCCAGATGCTTCTTTCCTTTTTGTCACCTTCTGCTTCTGCAAACGTTTCCCGTTTTCTTTTCCCTTTAACATGTTTCAAATGTTCAAGCGTTTACGATCTTCTTTTTAGGATTTAACATATCCAAACGTTTCCCCTCTAAATTTTTCTTTTGATTGTAACTTGTAAAATCGTTTAAATTTTTCTTATTGTAAGTATTTTTGGCCCAAACTTTTTTCCCCTTTTCTTTCATTTTTGTAAGTTTTAACTTTTCTAAACAAACACAAATAAACGCATTATCTATATGATAAAAAAACATTATTAGTTCGGAATCTCCTGTTGATCGACTTTCAATATTTCTGTTCTTACTGGACTCCTAAGCTTTTACATTCTGAATGCAGTGTAAAATGTATTAATTGACTCGAAAAAACACCTACATGCAGGGACTTCATCAGAAAATATGAAAAAGTGGGTTAAAACATGTTAGTAAGATTCGTGACACGTATATTTTACCTTTTAAGCGGGGAGGTAATCAGAAATATTTTAGACTCAAATTGTTTCAATTGAGGGAAAATTTCAAAGACAATGCACTAACTTTCAGTTAAGTTGAGAAGAATATATATATATATATATATATATATATATATATATATATATATATATATATATATATATATATATACTCCATTCCTAATTTAATTAATTTAATGATTTTATAATCAAATATGTATGTGTACTTTTATTTTGTTGTGATAATAATCGCACAGTTTGGAGCGTACACGACAATCCGTACGGTGGTATCGGAAATCCACCGAAAATCCGGACAAACGGAAAATCACACAAATCGCTTTACGCTATTAATATATAGATCCATTATAGGTATGGTGTTGTGGATAAAAATCTTTCGGAACAGCGTTCAGAACATGTTTCGGAACAGCGTACAGTCACACACGGTCGCCCCAAACCAGTGCTAAACGGGGTCTTTGACAAATAGTCACCTATATATATATGTGCTATGTGACATGAGAAACTGATAAACAATATCACATATACATACAAAAGAAACCATCCATGGAATAAACCTCAGAAGAAAATGCAAAAATACCAGTTTTATTTGTGAAAATAGTATAACAATGATGGCCATAGCTTATATATGCATACATACAGAATGAAAGAATTTTTTAAGTCTTTAAAAACAAAGAGTATTGTACATAAACATTATTGAAAATGATATGGCACATGCATGTAAAAGAAACAAATATATCAGTACAAATTTATTAAATTTACATTTTACATGAGTTTTACATTTTAAACTGCAGTAATGCATGAGAAAAAATCTGGATTTTCAAAAATTTTAACTTTTAAGTCAATATTATGTGTTTACAACTTTGGTGGTGCCACTCCACACGTGTACAAATCACACTGTACCAACCACGATGTCAATTTAGTTAACATTTTCTTAACATGTTATATAGTAGGCCTATACATGTGTTGGTGAATATTTGTCATTGACCTCAGTCGCATGCAAGGCCCTGCATGAACTTCATGTCCATTTTGATAAGATTTCCTTTGTTATGTAGTACTTGTGCCTGCATGTTTAGCAAAACTATTTTTTTTTTATGTTTTACCCTGATCATATGACATTTTTATCGAAACATAAAAAAACAAAGGTAAAATATGCCTGAGAAAAATATACCTTTCCTGCGACCCGGTAGATGTGTCCAGTTATGAAGCTGCTCTCTTATTTTCAATTTCTATATTGCTACAGAACTAAATATTCAATATCTATCCCCATTCAATTATGAATTCGGTATAGAACGTTCAGGCATGTGCTTCGACGTAGCATTGAACGTAATTCAATCTGTTCATTTCCACAGAAGCCATATCTGCACTTATTCCCGTGAACAGACAGAATAATAAAATAATGAACTTCATTGGGACATCATATATATCATGGTCCTCTTTAATTTTGAAATACTATTAGTTTAAATACTCATAGGCTATAGGCCCCTATTCGAAAAATCATCAAGTTCGGTCAAAACTTCTCCATAGACTATATATAGATTGACAATTAATGCGATATAGATCTATAGAAAGACAAATCAATAAATTTAAACACTAAAAGATACAAATTTCAAATTATATTTGTAGCATGGACATTTGGAAATTAGCCTAATATGTCATTCACCTAACTAAATAACCAACCAAAAATTAGTTTTAGCAATATTTGGACCTGGCCACGATATATATGCCTTATAAAACTAATGTGTGCCATAATAATATGATCGCAAACAAATGTATCTCCATCGAACCATGACAGTGTGAATAAATTCTGTCCATTTAATCAGGACTTTATTTTTCCAGTCATATATATTGGGTGAAAGGACGGTTTGCCAAGAGCTCAAGGCCTTAAAGGTGCCCATTCACCTACCTATTGAAAAATTATTTATGTGATTTCTGGCTTCCTCTGCAATGTTTACAAATGGGAAAAACATGTACCGGTAACCTATGGTAATAGGTTGCATATATGCATGGAGAGGTAGAAAGGACACTTATTGCAATACGCAATTTGCAAAGCCCTGGTTTATCTGACTTAACAATTGTTGCCAGATGCCCATGTTGAATTTGTTTTGGCGAGCCCCAAAATATTATAAACACGTTGATATAAACAAAACGAGCAGCCTGTGTGCGGGGATATCCACGTTTTCTGGCCTTATATATATATATATATATATATATATATATATATATATATATATATATATATATATATATATATAAGTTCCAAGGGATTACCTTTAGTTTTTAAAGGTCAAATAAGTAATTGGGCCAACTTAAAGAGGGCCATGGCTTGATCCCTATAATTGATAAATAAAAATAAAACATACTAAATTAAAAATAATAATGATAAATTAATAAACATAACATTATAAATAAAAGAATTCCTTACATTTGAAGTGCTCAATAGAAGAATATAATATATATTTGATTTTTGTTGCTGATGGTAATTGCTGCTCAGTATATTCGATCCCTCTTTTTCTATTTTTTTTTTGTATGAAAGTTCTCTGTCTAATAAAAGAGAGAAGTTAAATTTGGAAATAAACGCATATTATATTGTCATTATAATAAACATGAATATATAACTTTTCATAGCCATGAGTCCTATATATTTCGTGATTTTCATAAATTATTTATATTTGCAATATTTTGGCTTGCATTGATTTGTGGAAGAGGCAACCATCCGCAGGGCTTTATTAGCCAGTTTTCAAAGTACCCCTTTATTGAATAAACGTAAGAGCTATATATAATTTGCTAAAAAAATCCCTGATTGTCTGTGCATGAATAACTTATTTTTTTTTTCATAATCACTATTTTGTTCAAATATTAAAACAACAATTTTCAGCCTATAGTCGTTAAGTGATTCGGTGCATGTTTATATATAAATCAATATATAAACACAAAAAAGTTATACGGGAAGCATTCTAAAGAAATAAAAAAAACTTGCTTGAATTATTAATTATTAATCACATGCAGTTAAAGATTTTCTGTATTTTATTCGTAATATTCCAATTTTCGACACTGTAATAAATCAGTACTTTCATTATGACTCATTTATGAGATTGTGAATGCATTCTATAAATTGATTCTTTTTTATGTACCCTGGATCAACAAAAAACTGTTTGGGTTAATAAAATACTGTCTTTATCCATTTAAAATGGTGGACAGCTTTTCATATGGTAAAAATTATTCCTCAATCATGAATTCCTGAGGCAGACTATTTTATGCTACACAGGAACCGGAAAATGAACGCCGAAGAAGCCTTGTCGTTTGGCCGTGAATGATCATACGTTAAGAACAAGACTTTGTTTATTGGCGTTGTGACAGGCTTTCATCTTCACCATGCCTCGTATTAATATAAAGGGAGGCGTGTGGAGAAACACAGAGGTAAGTACTTATATTTGGTGAAACCTGCAATTTCGATTTGGATGCAGTATGACATGATAGTTGATGTAGAGCACATTTAAAGCGGTCTCTCTCACTCTTAGGTTGAAACAACATGATGATGTCAGTGTCATTGTCAGTTGTCGCTGTCACTGTCAGTTGTCGCTGTCATATTCACGGGACACTGTCACTGAAACCCGATTAATTGAAAACCAAGATCAATTTTATCATGTATATGCTATTTGAATATAACTTTATTTAAAATACAGGCTATTCTACAGCTTGATAAATCTTGCAAAATATTTTTTGGATAGAAATAGAATTTGTAAATTGAAGGTAAGGGTCTAAAACACTACTGTCCTGGTTGGCACTGCTGCCAACCAGGCAGCGAGACACTCCCCCTTTAATTGGTTTATACAGCCATCTGACTTCCTAAAGGGATTAACCTGCCTGGCCAACAAATTGTCCAGGAGCTGACCAATTAGTGAGGCATTAATTGCTATACATAATATATACTGTCCTGATTGGCAGTGTTCTGGTTGGCAGTGCTGCCAACCAGGACAGTAGTCTTTTAGACCATGTTGAAATTTAAAGTTTTTTTTATGTGAAAAGTTGGTCACCAAATGAACAAGGGTGACTTAAATATTAGGGTACGACTTTGGAATCCAGGCTACATGATTACATCCCTGAAATAAGTTATAAACTGTGAAGTAGGAATTTTTTTAATATACGAGTATATTTTATATCGAAATATAATCGCAATTCATGCCTCCTCATTCATATTTATTACTCTTCTGCATGTACTTGCCTTCACTTTCTACATAGACACTATAGCACGGCCACCTTATTCACCTGTGTTAACGGCTCCTGACATTCCTCATTTTTACCTCCTACAAACACATTAGGTAAGATCCATACCAGTTTATTGGTCTCACTGTCATAAAGCACTCTTCACCAGTTCTATCCAATACATGTCATGTCGTTTTTCTTAGTATTCACGCTTATTTAACTCACGAGGCGACACACAACTTATTTGCTTGTGCTCTCGCTGCCATGTGCACCAACATTGATGACGTTATACACACCTCAGGTTTCGGGGGTGGATTTACGCTGTAACTGGGGGGGGTGTACCATTCATGATAGCCCCCAATAGCTCACGTTTTTTCTGTACTTTTTTTTCATTTTTATATACATTTTAATCCCTCTGTCTCTTCATTCTATTGCTACACGTTATATTTTTTTACTATGTGATTTTACTTTGTCATTAGTGGTTCTCATATATCTATAGTTTTATTAGCGGGGGTGTGGGGGCGGCAGCCCCCAATAGCTCACGTATTTTCTGTACTTTTTTTTCATTTTTATATACATTTTAATCCCTCTGTCTCTTCATTCTATTGCTACACGTTATATTTTTTTACTATGTGATTTTACTTTGTCATTAGTGGTTCTCATATATCTATAGTTTTATTAGCGGGGGTGTGGGGGCGGCAGCCCCCAATAGCTCACGTATTTTCTGTACCTTTTTTTTTTTCATTTTCATATACATTTTAATCCCTCTGTCTCTTTATTATATTGCTACACGTTAGATTTTTTTACTATGTGATTTTACTTTGTCATTAGTGGTTCTCATATATCTATAGTTTTATTATTTTCTGTATTTTTTTTTCCATTTTCATATACATTTTTTTATCCCTCTATCTCTTCATTATATTGGTACACCTTCGCTTTTTATACTAGGTGTATCCCTTTTATATATACTTCTTTTAGCGGATGTGTGCGGCCGCCAGCCCCCCAGTCCAAATTATTCTCTTCTTTTTTATGAAGTCACACTTTCCCTTTTCTTTTACCTTTACGCATTTATTCATTATGTTGTTTCATCTATTTATATATCCAATATCTATATACACCTGTTTATACCTTATCTCGTCAACATTTTATTGTTATATACATGTATATTACTCCATGCATGTACCGTTCCAATAAACTGATTATTGTATACATTCTTATATTCTTTCTATTATTTCTAATTGACTCCTATTTTTACACCCTTTCCTGTATACGTTGTACCCTTAGCGGGCCTTTGGGTTTCCATCCACCATTATATTTATATCATGCATTATTTATTAATGTTTTATAAACTCATATGTTACTTACCTTAACTATATAGCTTCCATTTACTATTGTCATTCTTCTTACCATATCTTCCTTATCTAGCTTTCACATCTGTCTTAACTAACAGTCCTGCATATATATATAGAGAGATATGCACATTTTAACGCGAGCATATCTTGCAGGCAGCCTGCCCACAACTCCCGTTGTAAATTTTGCCAGCATCCTCAATAAATTGAAGAAATAAATCTTTCCCCCTGTGTTTCTCCCGCCACATGAACACGCTCAGGTACCCTTGAAGATGTTCCGCTTTTACTCCTAGCCGCGGCATGCTCACCCCCTGTTTCACCTTTTGCCAGGTACCTTCAATCGAATTGGTATGACAACCTGTGAGGGGATCCTTAAAATTCACCGAGTGATTCACTGTTTCATGTTCATAACCCAAACTGCCCAGGCAATCATAGCTCTTCCAACAATCTGATTGGATCACCGAACCGCGAGCTATATGTTTTTGAATTAAAGGGATCAAAGTCTCACTGCTACGATCTTTCACTACAAACATGAAAACCTTCGTCTTGTCCAGTTTCTCTCGTCCTCCAAACACCCAACCCCCTTTCACCTCATGACCTCGGTGATACTTGCGTTTAGCAAATTTTGACTCGTCTATCTCCACTAAAACACCTGGACCCCCAATCTGCTCCCCCTCATCCGACTCTCTTAGAATTGTCTCTTCCACGACCTCCCGGCAAAAACTACACCAATCCACCATTGTCGAACTGCTGCACCCCATTTCATAATTAATTTGTAACTGGTTCATACCTGTACACCACAGGTATGTCAGTTCAATTATTTCTTCAATTGTCATGTTGGACATGGCAAACCAGCTGCCGTGACGTAAACTAAGTTTAGTATGATGTGGGTTTGGTTTCCGTTTCTGACAACGCCATTTATATAAGTCACTACTTTCCTCACACTGTACTGCCACCATTTTCATGTCCTGATTGCAGTGCGGACACACCCGTGACGAAGCTATTAAATTTTTTTCTTTCACCCAATTTATTGTAATTTCCTTACTCACCAGTATCTTACTGATTAAGTCTCTGTGCGTGATATGACTCGCTTCACTTCCACTCTGTCCCTCTTTCCGCTGATAACTGCCACTGCTAATGGAACACTGACTCATTTTATCACTGAGCAATTTAATGTCACTTTGGCATTCCTTATCACATTTGGAAAGAGGCTCACTTTGACTTTCTTTATCAATGTACTCTTTATCGGTCTCTTCAGGCCTTGACTGTCCGGACCTAATAACCGACCGTTCACCTGTCTCACTCGCTCTCACTTCTGCCTCAGTTACATGTTTGCGTAATTTTAATTTCTTCCTTTTTTCAGCTCGCTCCTTCTTTTCTTCCTCTGTTGGCAGACCTCGTTTCATATTTACACTTGCTGTAGCACCACCTGTTGCTGTGCCTATGAGAACATCTAATTTGCCCGTAACTGATCGGACATATTAACGTTCCACTAACAGTGACACGTTAATAGCAACTGCCACATATTTGAGTTGCGACAGCCTCATTACAATTTGTCACATGATTGTAAACGACAAAGACCTTTGCTCGCCTGACCACAAGACACGTCAGTAGATAGGGAGGGATTTCACATAGTTTTATTAAATCACACAATATTCATTTTTTGTAATAAAGCTTGTTAAATATTATACTCATATACACTCTTACATATACACTCAAATAAATTACCGGGCGTTTGGGTGCGGCAGCCCCCATATATTTTTTCATGTTTATATTAATTATTAAACATATATCACATATTCCTGGAATTACGTTAACATTCTATTCAAACTGTATGCATGAATACCCATATCCTCCCAATCACTTGCATCCTATACCATTTCACACACATACAATATTTGTTTTCTATTTTTTCACTTTTTTCTATTTATTCCATGCCTTGTAAGTCGTCATAGTCGATGTCACCCGTTTCTCTTACTCAATAATCCGCCCCCAATAGCTACTCCACACTAGTTTCAAGTAATACCGTTAGGGGTCGCTCTCAATAACGTTTCACGTACACGCGGTCATTCTGGTTCATTAGACTTAAATATCCCAGATATTCACTCGCTTTCAACTCGTCTTTCGTGGCGTAGTTACCTGTGCAGAGGACTCCGGAGCGTAGGGTCGCTGGTTCGATACCCGTTCAATCACCATGTCATTGCATGTTATATGTACTAATAATTCATACTTCTCTCTCACATTCCAGATGCAGGTCTGCATAGCAAGGGAAGGTCTAGAGACAATAGAGCAACAGATAAGGAGACTAAAATAGTGCTATTATATAACCAATATACATCCCCCCCAAAAAAACTTTACCCCATTTTTTCCTCTATCCCCATCAAATATATCGCCCTCTTTAGCTGGTACCCTAAACCAAAATGTAGCCTGGATTCAAAAGTCGCTCCAATATTAGGGTTCATGTCTCGGCATTCCTAGGATAATTGGCCAACATGGTCATCATAAGTTTTGATAGAGAAAAAATAATTCTGAATAACAGCTCAGAAAAATTGTTAGATAAAATTTTTCTTTTAATGAAATATATGTATACACTACAAAATGTAAAGAAGTCTTTCAATATTAACGGTCCCATACACTCTATTAAAAGATATTATTGTGTTGAAAAAGAGGTAGCTATATCAAAAGGAAAGTTAACAGTGCATAAAACTCTGTGGATTAGGTTATATAATATTATCAGAGAAACAAATTAAATTTTCACTGGAGAAACAAATTAAAATTTTCACTGGATGATTGTGGATTGTTTTGTCAGTTTTGTAATAAATGTAAGGTGATACAATGTTTATGTAAATTCAGTATAATGATATTATGTAATATGTGTCATGCATATTTTATTGTTTGTACAGTACTGTAAGATTATTTTTTGTTGTGAATAAAAAAAAACAACAACAAAAAATGGTCATCATAAGTTAACAGGAAAATGCTTTAAACCAGTGACAGTTTAATCATGCTGTTATGAGAACAACCATCACTGTTTTTATGGGTAGGTGACAAAATATTCCCCACATTAAGGTGTTTCATCACTGTATGTGACACTAAAGGCAATGACCAATGTTAGTCTAAAAGTAAACAGGGGTTGAGCCAATTACAATTACAAATTCCTGAATTTTCTCAAAGTAACAAATAAATTACAATTACTAACAGTGTTTGTATCATTTATAGTATCAGGAGTTTAATCTGTTGTTAAATTAATGCTTTGGCAGTGGCAAATTGCACTCAGTACAGTATTTGAAAGCATATAGAGGTTTGAGTTTATTTTAAAGCCATTATCTTTAAGTGTACACATACAATATCACATTCAGAGATATAATTTGTTTGAGAAAAAATACAGACCTGATTAATAATGTCATCTAATATTCTTGGATCAAATATTTTCTTCATCCAACAAATGCCTTGCTCCTTGGTATAATGACACTAATTAATATAGCACATGGAAATGAAATTTGATTTAATTTTATCAGCTGATTAAGGTATTTTTTTTCATGAAGGATTTTATTCACACATTAGGTAATAACGATGTGTCCGACATTCCTAACTAACAAAACACATCAAAGTTGTATTTTAAATAGTGGACATTTAAAATACATACACACATATTAAATACATTTCAAAGACATATTAAGTAGGGTTATAATACTTACCTGGATCTTAAATACATGTAATACATTACAACTAGATATAATCCTGATAATTTTCAGAAAAGTCAGTGCTTTCACCATGATTGGCTTCTGTATTTATGATAGGTTTAATATACTTTGCCCAGAGACCCAAGGCCATGTCTAGAGACATGGGAAATTGTGAAGACAGTTCAGATGCTGCAGTGAACCAAACTAAAAAGGCCCTGCTGTCTTGATATATTCTGTTTACCTCATGGGCCATGAACTGGAGGTAATCCTGATATCAGCCTCCCCAGATCATCATCCTCTTTTGTTCTTGTGACTCTCTGTGTGAGTTAATTATCAGATAATCATTGATGTAATCAGATTAGTGTGAGTTTGTTCCAGCCAAACAATTCTCCCTTTCAGTGGAAGTGTGACATATGATAAGCTGATACTTGTCTTAGTTTAGCTTTGTGGAAGCCTTACCTTTTCATACTGCATGCAGTAGAAGCATTTGCAAATTTATAGGTCCACTACAAATGCTCATTGTCATGCTTGTAACATACAAAAGCACTGTTTATTCAATAATCACAGGTCATATCTACCCAAGAATATTTTAATAAGGAGTAGAGAGGAATGAGGCTTTACCTAGATACAATCAATTCAGTCATGAATTATGAAAAGTAATTTTGATTACACATTTTTTTTTATACGCCTATTGTATTTTGGTATACCCACCATTACTGTGGGTTTGGGTTTTCACAAAACTCTCCATAACTACTTACCAATAGATTATCTCACCTGAGTTTGATTAAGGGCAAAATCTGTACATATTTAATCAGGTCAGAGGTCACTGCACTTTTAGAAACACCATGGTGACTAACCAAAAATCCTATGGGTTCGTTAAACTCATCATACATATTTACCAATATAGTATCTCACCTCAATTGAATTCTCAGCAAAATTCATGCATATATAATGAGGACAGAGGTCACCACACCTTTTTGGAACCAACCATGATGATTATTTATGCAATGGGTATATTATGCTCCATTTGCAATGCTCTTGTTATCCTTGTAATCATTGCATTTACCTGTAGTAAAATTTTGTTCAGTTACAAAAGACATTAATTGAGAATTTTTAGCTCAGCTGACTATAAGTCATCTGAGCTATAGTCGTGGTCCGTCGTCCGTCCGTCTGTCCGTCCGTCCGTCCGTCCGTCCGTCCGTAGATGTGGCACGTTTTGAAACCGTAAGACCTAGGAATCCAAAATTCAGCATAATGTTAGATGTCCCCAAGATCTCCTACCAAGCCAAAAACTGGGTCTTTGCGACTTCATTCCTTTGAGAAATTAAGAAAAAACCTCAATTTTTTATTAAAAACCTATTTTCACACTTTAGGACTGCCTAATATCAAAACCACTCATCTGTTTTTCCTCATATTTCCTATAAATAATCCTCTATATAATTCCTATGTACATGCCAGAAATTAGGTCTGTATTATTTAATTTAAAAAAGTTATGGGCCCAAACATAATGCATTTTTTAAATAATCAGGAAAGAAATTTTATCACTTAACACAAAACTTGTTAAAGCTAAGCACTTTTTTTCCAGTAATATTACTTTTATTAATCAAAATTAAATTGTATACCCAAAATTAGATCAAAATCTTTTAAATTTTTAAAAATATTAGCAAAAATAAAAAATTGGTACCTTAAATTTTGCCCAACTTTGACCATGGCACGTTTTTTTGCTGTAACTGCTGTGGATTTAATTTTCACAGCATGTTTTTGTTAGCATTTCAACTGTTAACACCAAAAATTTGAAACCAGTTGATCAAAAACTGTAGATTTTATTCAAGTTTTCAAGCACCATGTCACATATTGCTAGTGTTATGCAGTTTGCTAGAGCTCAGCTCCCGAGCTTCAGCTCTAAGTTCCTTAAATTTGGCATACAGTTAGATTTCTCCAAAATCCCCTACCATGCCAAGAATTTGGTCACTAGGACTTAATTCCTTCGAGATATCAATGAAAAACTTAATTTTTCCATTAAAAACCCAATGTTACACTTTAAGACTGCCTAATATCAAAACCACTGATCTGACTTTGATCATATATAATATACATATTTTTCTATACATTCACTATGCACATGCCTAAATTGATGTCAGTATTGTGTATTTTTTTTAAGTTATGGGCCCAAACATAATGCACTTTGTAAAAAATCAAGAAATATATTTACTCCCTTAACAAGGGCATTGCTGAAGCTAGAGATCTTTTTTGTCAGGGATGTAACATTATTTAATCAAGATTCAATTGAATACCCAAAATTAGTCTGAATTTTTCAAATTTTATAAGTTATTAGTATAAATATAAAATTAGTACCTTAAATTTTGCCCAACTGTGACCATGGCACGTTTGTTTTCCGTGAGCACTGTTGATATAATTTTCATATCATGCACACATAAGGATTTCAGCTTTTTAGTTTAGAAAGCTGAAAGAAATTTGCCAAATATTGTAGCTTTTATTAATGTTTTTTATGAGACCCTGTCAGACTTTGGCTCTCTCCAGCCCCTCTTGAGTCACCTGTATGTTGACCTTGTTGACCTTTCATCAAATTATGCACGCTTGAGGGGAGAATCCAGGCAGCTGATGGCCAGCCACAGTTGATCCAGGTGTTCAACCCAACTCATCTAGTAGTTTTAACCAACAACATAACAATAAACAATAAATTAATAAATTTTTATTGGTTTTTAATAACAAATTAAAGAAAAATAGAAAAGGAATTTGTTAGTTTATAATAACAGGAAATTAACTTGCAGTTACTGATGATATAAGAATCTTGTATCGATGGGTAGAATGTCACATATTCCAAATAACACCATGCAGTCACCTATGGCATTTTTCAGTTCATTTTTAATGATAAAGAAGTAAATCATATTATTCATTACTAATCATTAAGGATTATATGAAGGAAATTAATGATAGACAAAGATGCAGTTGATAATATTAATCTAGATTCCTACTGTGTCTAGTGTGTACATTGATGTGAAATTAGTCCAAAATGAATTTTTTACAGTTATTTTTTAATATAAATAAAAGCCATAAAACCAGGTACTTATGATCATTATTTAAATGTGTGAATTTTGTATATTCTGGATTCTCAACATCATTTTTTGGTGAAAACTGAATAAATACCAGACATGGTGCGAATACTTTGTAATTGTATTTAAATACGAATATGATTATGTACTCCATTATAAAATTTCTTGCATAATGAATGGGAATTCAGGTAAAAATGAAAGTATATGAATACTCGTGCAAATACTTTCAAAATGTATTCATGAATGCATTCATGAATATATTCTTTAATATTATTTTAATAATCATATCAATTATATTTCAATTTAAAAAATCATATGATTCTCTTATTATTTTTAATAAAAATTATATTTGGGACAATATTTGTAATTTTTTTAATAAATAGTTAAACTCTTATATTATATGTTCTGCTTATAAGTTATATGGCCAAGTCAAAATCTGTGTGACAGTAGTACTCCATTTGTTAATAAAATAAATGAAATCAATCCTCTTCCCTGTCTCCAAAGGTACTATCAAAATCATACATAAGCTAAACAACAACAACTCATAATACAGCTTATATTTATTACCACACAAAACCAGCATGTGCCTCATTTCTAAATAATATTTTTTTATCATATATAACAGCTGAGCGTCGTGACCCATAGGTCCCTTGTTAATTAATAACATAATGTAATTACAAATACACATTAAAATTACCTCAATCCTTAAAGTTATACTATTAATTTAACACTCCTATCAGCATAGTTCTTTGCAATACTCTTTCAAGTTTATTTAATTCTCAATGAAAATTCCGCAGATGTCACAGGAGATTCTGTATTACCAAGTTATTCAAATGATCAGTATGTGGTGTATATTAGTTATCCATGGTAGTTCACAGTGTTTATTCAGATTTATCAAAATGTCATTTTGTTTCAGGATGAAATCCTCAAGGCAGCTGTTATGAAATATGGCAAGAACCAGTGGGCACGTATTGCATCTCTGCTCCACCGAAAATCTGCAAAGCAGTGCAAGGCTCGGTGGTTTGAATGGCTTGACCCCAGTATTAAAAAGACAGAATGGAGCAGGGAGGAGGAGGAGAAGCTGCTTCATTTGGCCAAGCTGATGCCCACACAGTGGCGGACCATCGCTCCGCTCATCGGCAGGACTGCCGCTCAGTGTCTGGAGCACTATGAGTTTCTTCTGTAAGTTTCTATAGATTGCAAAGTAAAAAATTATAAGGAAAAGACCCCCCCCATTCTTATGTACACAATTTTTATTAGCTCAGCTGACTATAAGTCATCTGAGCTATAGTCGTGGTCCATTGTCCGTCGTCCGTCCGTCTGTCCGTCCGTCCGTCCGTCCGTCCGTAGATGTGGCACGTTTTGAAACCGTAAGACCTAGGAATCCAAAATTCAGCATAATGTTAGATGTCCCCAAGATCTCCTACCAAGCCGAAAACTGGGTCTCTGCGACTTCGTTCCTTTGAGAAATTAAGGAAAAACCTCAATTTTATATTAAAATCCTATTTCCACACTTCAGGACTGCCTAATATCAAAACCACTCATCTGTTTTTCCTCATATTTACCATAAATATTCTTCTATATAGTTCCTATGTACATGCCAGAAATTAAGTCTGTTAAGTATAAATTCTTTAAGTTATGGGCCCAAACATAATGGACTTTGTAAAAAATCAGGAAAAATATTTACTCACTTAACATGAAAAATTTTGAAACTAGAGTCTGTTTTCCCAAGTATATAACTATGTTTAATTAAGATTCAATTGTTTACCCAAAATTAGATCTGAATTTTGTAAATTTTTTAAGTAATTAGCATAAAATAAAATCAGGACCTTAAATTTTGCCCAACTTTGACCATGGCACGTTTTTTTCCTGTAAGCACCATTGATTTAATTTTCACAGCATGTGAACATAAATATTTAATTAGTTTAAATCTGAAATTTGGAAGTAAAAGCTTGAAAATTAAGCTAGTTATTGATTTTTTTCTTGAGGCTCTATTGTAGTCATTTGCTTTGTTTACAGATTACAGATGCAGGGTCCCACTCCAGGTCACTGGAAGTCAGCTATGCCAGAGTTTCTGATTTGTTACAGTCACTGGGGGAGATCCCCTGCTGTGACAGGTGTACAGTTATTCTCATATCACCACCCCAATGACCCCCCCCCCCCCCCCCCGCAAACACAACCCACCAAGTGTTATGCAGTATTGTTATTGTTTTCACTGTATCTCCTTAATTGTAATGCTGCTTCCACTCTGATATGCAAAAACTTTCCTTGAAAAAGTAATTCAAGGTGTAATCCAGAAGATGCAATGTTGTGTAATGTAGCATTTTTAAAGAAATCATTTTTCTTTTAAATGATTTTACCAATCATAATGGAACCCATCAGTATGCTTAAATTATGATAAAATATGAAGCACATTATGGATAAATAAAGACACAATTAAAAATTGTGAAATCTAAATTCAAGTATTTTTTTTAGATATTTATTGTTTTGCAGATTTAAAAGATATATTTTGTGGTAAAAAAAAAATAAACATTTTATATGCATGATGTGGTGTTATCTGACAAGATTGAGATTTATGATGATGCAATTGAGAATTATGAATCAACTTTTATATTCAGATATATATGTTATATTGAAAATGTATAGAAATATAAACTTAAATTAAAAAAAAAATTGATGTGATAAAAAAATGAGGATTTATTACAAACATTTGTTCATTATTTTCCTGCATCAGCAGAATTTGAGATCAGGCTTTGTTTGCCATGTTTTATGTTGTTAATTAGTTATATTTCAACTGTATACATTTCATAAAAAAAAACATATATTTAATAATATATATTATACAAAAAAAAAGATTCGATTGAACAAATGTGTAAACTACTGAAATGTCAACAGTTAATCGAAAAGCCAACTAATGGTCATGGTAACTGTACAGATCATTTGTTCACAAACTGCTCACATGCTTCAGTTTCAACATGGTCAGGTCACAAAATATTATTTGCAACAATTTCTTGCTCATCAATACAAACCAATCATATAAACCAACCATGGCCTTTATTACCTCTTCCTCTTACACTTTATCTCCATTTGATATTATTTTAGATTTTTACCTTCAAGGTTAACTTCAGCTGAGCACAGTGACCCATAGGTCCCTTGTTTTCATTGTAGCCTAGAGGTTAAATTATATTTTATGTACTTGGTACAGCTATCATGTATACCCACAGTGTAGTATGGAGTATATATATACAGATGATAAACATGTGTGTCCTTTTGGCTGTCTTTATAAACTTTTATATTTTATAATATATTACTATATAATCTATATTTACTATCATATAACAGAGGCCTATACACATTACATCAACATTTTTAGCTCAGCTGACTATAAGTCATCTGAGCTATAGTCGTGGTCCATTGTCCGTCGTCCGTCCGTCTGTCCGTCCGTCCGTCCGTCCGTCCGTCCGTCCGTCCGTCCGTCCGTAGATGTGGCACGTTTTGAAACCGTAAGACCTAGGAATCCAAAATTCAGCATAATGTTAGATGTCCCCAAGATCTCCTACCAAGCCGAAAACTGGGTCTTTGCGACTTCGTTCCTTTGAGAAATTAAGGAAAAACTTCAATTTTTTATTAAAATCCTATTTTCACACTTCAGGACTGCCTAATATCAAAACCACTCATCTGTTTTTCCTCATATTTACCATAAATAATCCTCTATATGGTTCCTATGTACATGCCAGAAATTGGGTCTGTATTATATAATTTAAAAAAGTTATGGGCCCAAACATAATGCATTTTGTCAATAATCAGGAAAAAAATTTGATCACTTAACACAAAACTTGTTAAAGCTAAGCACTTTTTTTCCAGTAATATAACTTTTATTAATCAAAATTAAATTGTATACCCAAAATTTGATCAAAATCTTTTAAATTTTTTGAAATATTAGCAAAAATAAAAAATTGGTACCTTAAACTTTGCCCAACTTTGACCATGGCACGTTTTTTTTCTGTAACTGCTGTGGATTTAATTTTCAAAGCATGTTTTTGTTAGCATTTCAACTGTTAACATCTAAAATTTGAAACCAGTTGATCAAAAACTGTAGATTTTATTCAAGTTTTCAAGCACCATGTCACATATTGTTTACATCAACCTAGTGTTATGCAGTTTGCTAGAGCTCAGCTCCCCAGCTTCAGCTCTAAGTTCCTTAAATTAGGCATACAGTAAGATGTCTCCAAAATCCCCTACCATGCCAATAATTTGGTCACCAGAACTTAATTCCTTCGAGATATTAATGAAAAACTTCATTTTTTTCATTAAAAACCCTTTGTTACACTTCAGGACTGCCTAGTATCAAAACCACTGATCTGACTTTGATCATATATAATATACATATTTTTCTATACATTCGCTATGCACATGCCAGAAATGATGTAAGAATTGGGAAATTGTTTTAAGTTATGTGCCCAAACAAAATTGACTTTGTAAAAAATCAGGAAAAATATTTACTCAGGTTTCATGAAAATTATTGAAGCTAGAGAATTTTTTTTAAGTATATAACTTTGTTTAATTAAGATTCAATTGTATACCCAAAATTAGATCTGTATTTTGTAAATTTTATAAGTTATTAGCATAAACATAAAATCAGTACCTGAAATTTTACCCAACTTTGACCATGGCACATTTTTTCCCTGTGAGTACTGTTGATTTAATTTTCTCAGAATGTAAACATAAGTATTTAATGTGTTTAAATCTGAAATTTGAAACTAAAAGGTTGAAAATTAGGCTAGTTATTGAATTTTATCTTGAGGGTCTATTGTAGTCACTTGCTTTGTTCCAGATGCAGGTAGGCCACTCCAGGTCACTGGAAGTCAGCTGTGCCAGGGTTCCTGATTTGTTTCAGTCACTGGGGGAGATCCCCTGCTGTGACAGGTGTACAATTGTTCTCATATCACACCCCCTCCCCCCCCCCCCCCCCATGAATATATAAATATACATTTGTATGCATGATGTGGTGTTACATGACAAGATTGAGATTTATGATGATGCAATTTAGAATTATGAATCAACGTTTATATTCAGAAATTTATGTTATATTGGAAATGTATACAAATTAAACTTAAATTAAAAAAAAGGATCTAATACAAACATGTGTTCATTATTTTCGAGCCTCAGCAGAATTGGAGATCAGGCTTTGTTTGCCCTGAATGTTTATGCAAAAGTGTTGTTAATCCCATCTCCTCCCCCCCCCCCCCCCCCCCGGCTGTCATTGATCCTTAGCACCTCATCATCACCTGTGCACTGGGACATTAGTTAATATTGCAAATGTGTACAATTTTTTCAATTTGAAAGATAATTGGATTAGAAAAAATTAAGATCTAATATTGAAACATATTCTTGCCCCAGGAGAATGGAACATAAAGTGATCAGCTCTTGTCTGTCCATCATCTCTCAATTATCATTAAATATATATACTAATTATGAAATTTTTCCTTTAAGCACTGTTGAAATAACTTTCATATGCTGTATGTGTATGGATTTAAGCCATTAAAGTCTGAAATTTGAAAGCAACTTATGTATTCAGATGTGTAATATTGCAGATGAAAAATTTTAAAATATTAAAATATATTATCAGCTTTGTTTGTCTAACAGTCTGTCTGTCCTTTTTTAAATATTATGTAATTGTGAATGGACTATTTAATCCTGTAAGTATTGTTGAATTAAATGGAAATCCTATATGTATATACACTATGTTAATACAGAGATGTTGTAACTCCCATCATTCCAGCCCTCCCCCCCCCCCCCCCAACCACCACCACCAGGTTCTTGCATCTGGGGACTGGAGACATCAGTTATATTTCAACTGTATACATTTTATAAAATAAAAATACATATATTTAATAATATATATTATGTAAAATAGATCCAATTGAGCAAATGTGTAAACTACTGAACTGTCAACAAACTATCAAAAAGCCAGCCAATGATCATGGTAATAATATACATCTTATGTTCACAAACTGCTCACATGCTTCAATTTTGACATTAGAGAATGCATGGTTTGGTCACAAAATATTATTTGCAACAATTTCTCACTCATCAATACAAACCAATCATGTCAACCAGCCATGGCATATATTACCTTTTCATCTTAGACTTGATCTCCATTATTATTTTAGATTTTTACCTTCAAGGCCAACTTCAGCTGAGCACAGTGACCCATATTTATAGCACCATGTCTTGAATGTTTACATCAAGTCATTGGTTAACAGTGTTCCAGGCTGTTACATAACACCTTCACTCCTTGCCTACTGCTTCTGTGAGTGTCTGGGTCAGGCTGGGTCAGGCAGTAATTACCAGAGAGCCTTTCTCCTCTCTCTTTCCCTTTCTCTCTTTCTAGCTCTCTTTCTCTCTCTCTCTTTCTCTCTCTCTCACCCCTATGCCTTCCTTCCTCCCTCCACCCCATTATGTTGACAGGTACTATAAACCTAATTTATTAGATATATATGTTGATGCAATTAAGAAATGTGAATCAACTGAAATATTCACATATATTTGTTATACTCTAAATGTATAGTTACATTTTCAAACCTGGAAAAAATGATGTTATAAAAAAGGGAATTTATGTAAAAATTGTTCATAATTTCCTGGCTCAGAAGAATGGGAATTAAAATTATTTGCTTTGTTTCTCTAGCTTTCTTGCCTGTTTTAAATATTTAATAATTATGAATAAACTTTTTTTTCCTGTAAGCTCTGATTAATTAAATTTCATATCCTGTACGTATATGCAAGGGTATTGTAACTCCCACCATCCCCTTCCCCGACCCCACTAAGTCCTTGCTCCTTCGCACTGTCAACAATAGTGTTATTGCTATAGCATAAAATTGAATAATTTGAAGAAAATATATACAGAGATTCTGTGAGTGTCTGGGTCAGGCTGGTTCAGGCAGTAATTACCAGAGAGCCTTTATCCTCTCTCTTTCCCTTTCTCCTTCTAGCTCTCTTTCTCTCTCTCTCTTTCTCTCTCTCTCACCCCTATGCCTTCCTTCCTCCCTCCACCCCATTATGTTGACAGGTACTATAAACCTAATTTATTAGATATATATGTTGATGCAATTAAGAAATGTGAATCAACTGAAATATTCACATATATTTGTTATACTCTAAATGTATAGTTACATTTTCAAACCTGGAAAAAAATGATGTTATAAAAAAGGGAATTTATGTAAAAATTGTTCATAATTTCCTGGCTCAGAAGAATGGGAATTAAAATTATTTGCTTTGTTTCTCTAGCTTTCTTGCCTGTTTTAAATATTTAATAATTATGAATAAACTTTTTTTTCCTGTAAGCTCTGATTAATTAAATTTCATATCCTGTACGTATATGCAAGGGTATTGTAACTCGTACCATCCCCTTCCCCCACCCCACTAAGTCCTTGCTCCTTCGCACTGTCAACAATAGTGCTAATGCTATAGCATAAAATTTAATAATTTGAAGAAAATATATACAGAGAGACAGAGGCGTTGTAACTCCCATCGTAACCCCCCCCCCCCCCCCCTCCATCAAGTCCTTCGGCCTGTGGAGTGGGGATTTTATAGCACCTGTATACATATCATAAAATAGAAAAAACAGTTTAATTAAAGTTTAAATTTAAAAAATTGGATCTCATTAGACAAATATGTAAAAAGTTGAACTGTCAACAGCCTGTCAAAAAGGTATCCAATGAAAGCGCAAGGTCAGATCTTAAAATATTATTTGCAACAATTTCTTCAATCATATCAACCAACCATAGCCTAGATTACCTCTTTCTCTCAGACTTTATCTACATTTCATAATATTTTAGATTTTAACCTTCCAGGTGTTTAAGTACTGTTGAATGTTCCCTCCCTCTCTCTCTATCTCCTTTTCTCTCTACATCCAACCCTCCTTGCTGCCCACACTGTTTCCTTCTCCGAACCCCATCCCAATGTCAGCCTCAGTAAACGAGAACAAGTTGAATCAGATTTTCATATTTTTATATATTGTATAACTGTTTGTTGCCTATGTACGTGCCAGAAATTATGTCAATATTGTGTAATATGTAGATGTGGTGGGCATCAATATAATGTACCTTGTCAAGACCTAAGAGATATCATGTCATACAGTCACAATTCATAAATCCACTCTTCAGCATAGTTAATAATAACATTATATATGTCAAATTGAAATCTTGCGGACTTCTATACAATATAGATCCTTCAACAAATAGCCTTATCATCATTCTACCACTGCTTAGTGTACTGTCATTGCATTCATATTTGCTCAAATATATTGCTATTTTCAACAGCTCCCAAATAAATAAAAAATAAACCACTATATAGCCAAATAGGTCCATGATATTCATAAGGTTTGTCGACTAAATATAGTATCACAATGGTGATACATTTATAGTTCAATCATGATCAGCTGAGCGTCGTGACCCATAGGTCCCTTGTTCTGTTACACAAATACTGGTTCCCTTTGGGCTGCTAAGGGCGTACAGTGGATCCCTGGCTTATACACCATTGCTGGTTGTTTAATGCTTTGGTTATTTTTTTTTTAGGGACAAAGCTCAGCAAAAAGAGCAGGGTGATGATGCTGATGATCCGAGAAAGTTAAAACCTGGAGAAATCGATCCAAATCCGGAAACAAAACCTGCAAGGCCGGATCACATGGACATGGATGAAGACGGTTTGTGTATTCTGCATTCAGTATATTGGTTTTCAGTTAAATTCATTAGCACTTTAATTCACCAGATTAAATTTATACCAGAAATAATAAAGATGAAGAAAATATTTAGAAAAATGAATTACCTGTGATACTTACAATTTGTATATAAAATATTTCATTATTTTGTCAAAAGGTGCTTTTGATGCGCGTGTCAAGATCTGGACCTTCAAATAATTGTAGAAAAAACTGATGCTGTCATGAGAGGAATATTTTACTTTACTCAGTCAAAAAAAGCAATAGAAGCCCTAAGATTATTTTAGTGGGGCATGTGATGCCATCTTTCCATTACAGAAAAAAAATTCAGATTGAGCCATAGCAGTATCCTACCTTTCTTTGTATTTATAGTTTGGTCACAAATGTAGAAACTTGCTGTTTAATATATAAACACTTACCGTATCTACCAAAGCAGACTTGGTTAAAGAAAGTTTTGAACACTAGTTAGTGTATATTTTGTAATGTACTTTGGTTAGTCTAGTTTTTAGAGTTGCTGGATGGGATATATACTTCATTTATGAAACCTGAGAAGTCTGGGCATGTTTATTTTAAGTGGTAAGCTGAGTATGGTTTTAAGGCACTTGTACGTTGATAGTCTTTTTTTTATCACAGAACTAGAGATGTTATCAGAAGCCAGAGCCCGTCTGGCCAACACACAGGGTAAAAAAGCAAAGAGAAAAGCCAGAGAAAAACAGCTGGAGGAGGCTCGTAGACTTGCGGCTCTACAGAAACGACGGGAACTCAGGGCTGCTGGGATAGAGTGAGCTTCAGTTAATAATTATTCCTGTTTGTCAGTCACAGTTTTTATGCCTAGGTCCAATACTGTGGCTTATATTGACTTATTACAAATAAAAAGAGATGTAATGGAAAGAGATGGACACATCTTTAAACACGAGTTTTTAAATGATTGAAGGCACATGAAAAAACCATATCATTTCATTTGTTTCCCTTGTTGTCTTTATCACAATACATAATCTATTAAATAACATAAACTGTGTATTTTTTTTCCTTTCATAATTGCTTGAGCTGTATATTACCAGTATATTTGTATCCCCAGACAAAGTCGGGATACTATGGTTTCACGACGGTCCTGCCGCCGCCGCCGCAGAAAAACCTTGTGAGCGGGATAACTCAAAAAATATTTCACTGATCTTTTTCAAACTTTACATTTGTATAGAAATAGGTATGGGGATGAAGCCTATTTAAAATGGGGTCATAACCTATGTTAGGAGAGTGACCTTGACCTTGAATAGGTCCATTTTTGCTGAAAATAACACAAATTCTCAAATTTCTCAAGTAAGCTTGCATGGACTGGTCCAAAAATCAAGGGGACTGAAGATCTTGGATAGCCTTGAGATTTACCAGAAACTGGTGGCGCCACCTATTATCCTTTTTTTAGCTCAGCTGACTTTCAGTCATGCTGGGCTATAGCGATGGGTCTTTGTCCGTCGTCCTTCCGTCTGTCCGTCCGGCCGGCCGGCCGTCCTTTAGCAGGGAACAAATCGTAACCGTAGGGGCTAGGGCCATGAACCCTATGCAGTCTTAGAGGTTATAAAAAGATCTCCTTGCAAACCTTAAATTAGGTCACTGCGACCTATATTCTCGAAGTTATGGGGTGTGTTTGCACCCCCCAGAAATAACTCTTTGAGACAAAATTTTCATCCCAAACCCTCCATCTCTCACATACAGCTCACCTACCAACAGGGGAAGAACCATAATTTTTTTTAGGTCAAAAGGTCAAAGGTCAAGGTCACAGGAGCCTCTTCTTTGAAAAGCCTGTGGATGCATTTTAAGCCATTCCTTTCATCCCAATTCTTTGATTTTTCACATATAGCTCACCTACTAAGTTGGAGAAGAATCCTATAGATTTTGAGGTCACAAGGTCAAAGGTCGGGGTCACAGGATCCACTTCTTTGAAAAGGTTGTGGACACATTTCAAGCTAGACTTTTCATTCCAAACCTTCCAGCACTGATATCGCTTCTCTGCCAACAGGGGAAAAGACCTGTTGATTTTGAGGTCAAAGGTCAAGTTCACAGCACCCACTTCTTGCGTGGAGTCATTTTCAGGCAAACTTTTCAATCTGTACCTTCCATCTGTCATATATGGCTTACCTACCAATAAGGGAAGAAGCCTATTGATGTGGAGGTCAAAAAGTCAAAGGTCAAGGTCACAATATTTAATTGTTCTAAATGCTTGTGAGCATATTTCAAGTGTAACTGTTCAACTCAAACCTTTAGTCTTTCACATATGCCACATCTATGCATCACTCAGTTTGACTCAAACTTCATATTTATGGGTCTTTTTGCTTGAATAAATAACTTATTGATTTTGGGGTAAGCTGGTCAGCAGGTTAAAGGTTGCAGGTCAAAGTTATTCACCCATTGGTTGCCAAGTAATTACACCAGATTTAAGTGGTTAGTAGTTACCCATCATTTAGAAAGAATCCAGTTGATATATGGGCAAAAGGCCAAGGTCATAGGTCAGGGATGTTCACAATTACTTATTTTATAGACCATCTCTATTTTTCTTGTATATATAACCATCCCACTCCAGCTGGTACATCTCCCTGTGTGGCTGTAATTGTGAGTGACACTGGTGACATATGACTCCCTTTTGTATCAGCCTATTAAGTGATAAGGCACAGTGATAAGTACCTCGTTACTTCATAACAAAAACACTGTCGTCAGAATGCTTCAGCCAGGCATTAAGACTATGAGAGTATAGAATTAAGGTTTAGCTACTGATTTATAAGATGATGGGAACATTTTGCAGTTTATTTTATGGAATCCTAGCAATAAACTTAGTTTCCTAGATATCTGAATATTTTAATACATATCACCACATATAAAAGCAAGTGTTTGTTCTCATAATATGTGGATGTGTACCTTGATTTAGGATGGCTTTTTGTTTTATTTCAAGACTCTTTCAGCATTTCTTTTCTTTCAGGTTTGGCAGTTTACCTACCTCGCTGACCCCATTGAAAAGCAGAGTGATAATAAAAAATATTGGACTTACACTTTTTACAATTGCATATCTATAAATCTGATATGAGGGCCTGGAATTATTTTGGGCATTCATTTCTGGATAATTTGCCCCAAGTTTGGTCTCTTATTGGAGAATGTGGGATATCAAATGTCATACCTGTCAGAAATCCATTATGTCTGCCAGTTAGCCACCTTAGAAATTCTTTCTTCAGTGCAGTTTCAGTAATTTTTCTTTAATGTTTGGTCCGATTTAGAGAACGTTTGTTGTCTGATTTCAGACTTGTCAGAAGTCCAATATGGCCACCAGGCAACCATCTTTTAATTCCTTTTGATCATATTATCTCAAGAACAGTTAAAGTGAATGCAGTTGGATGTATATTTATGTAATCTTGTAAAGGATTTGGTCAAATATTTCTGAATAAATATTACCATCATTTATAAAAGTGCAGTACAGTTGGCTTGCATTGAATAAAAATTCATACAAAAGCACCTGTTTCTCAATAATTCTTGCATGTATTTCCTTGATTTTTGCTATATATTTTGATCTTATATTTGCCCTTTGTGGTGTTCCTTTGAGACTGACAGGTGTCAAGAAAGCTGTTGGAATAGTTCCTGATAGCTTAACAATCATGCATTTTCCTCAGACCATCAATTCACTGTGTTTTAACCAGACATAGGTGATATATATTTCTGTTGTCATAGAAAATTTTCAACAAATTGGCAAATTGGTTCTTCAAAATTTGACTGGAAGTTGTGAAGCTCAGTCCATGATGTCACAGGTCATGCTTGGCAGCTGAGCGTCATTACCCATGGGTCACTTGTGTTTTTACGCCTTTTAATACCCCCATAATTGCCACTTGACAGTACTGTAAGCATTATAAGTCAAAAACTAATGGACAGATTTCTTTCATATTATGCACATGTAGAGAAAGATGGGTTATGGGATGAGGTCTATTTACATTTGGGTCATGACCTTTACCATGAGAGTGGCCTTGACCTTTAATGTGTCCATATTTGGTGAAAATCACACACCTCTTATGATATCTATAGTGTTGATAGCCATATGGATTTCAAACGTGACTTATGTATGGCCCACCACTAAAGTAAGAACCCTATAGGTTCTAGGGTCATGAGGTCAAAGGTCAAGGTCACTGGACTCGCATCTTAAAAGATACTGTGGATGCATTTTAAGCCAAACTTTCGTCCCATGTCTTCCATCTTGAATAGATAGCTCACTTGCCAATAGTGGATGATCCATATCAATTTTGGGGTCACAAGGTCAAAGGTCAAGGCCACAGGAGCTATCTGTCAAAAAAATAGTTTCTGGATGATAATTCCTGCTTTTATTGATGTATTGATTTCAAACTTGACTTATATATGTCCCATTGAAAAAGCAAGACCCGAATAAATTTTGGGGTCATGAGGTCAAAGGTCAAGGTCACTGGACACATCTTTAAAAAGATTGTGGATGCATTTTCAGCCAAAAAAATTCATCTCAGATCTTTCATCTCGCACATATAGTTCACCTGCCAAGAGTGGAAGACCCCTATCAATTTTGAGGTCACAAGGTCAAAGGTGGATGCACAGGAGCCATCTGTCCAAAAATTAGTTTCTGGATGATAATTCCTGCTTTTATTGATGTATGGATTTCAAACTTGACTTGTATATGTCCCATTGGAAAAGCAAGACCCCAATTGATTTTGGGGTCATGAGGTCAAAGGTCAAGATCACAGGACACATCTTTAATTGATGTGGATGCATTTTCAGCCAAACATTTCATCTCAGATCTTCATCTTGCACATATAGTTTACCTGCCAAGAGAGGAATAACCCTATCAATTTTGAGGTCACAAGGTCAAAGGTGAAGGTCACAGGAGCCATCTGTCCAAAAATTAGTTTCTGGATGATAATTCCTGCTTTTATTGATGTATAGATTTCAAACTTGACTTGTATATGTCCCATTGGAAAAGCAAGACCCGAATTGAGTTTGGGGTCATGAGGTCAACGGTCAAGGTCACAGGACACATCTTTAAAAAGATGTGGATGCATTTTCAGCCAAACATTTCATCTCAGACATTTCATCTTTCATATACAGTTCTCCTGCCAATAGAGGAAGACGCCTGTCAATTGTGAGGTCACAAGGTCAAAGGTGAAGGTCACATGAGCCATCCGTCCAAAAATTAGTTCCCGAGATGATAATTCAAGCCTGGATTAATATATGGATTTCAAACCTGACTTATATATGGCCCATCAATAAATCTTGACCTCTATTGATTTATATATAAAAGTGGATGATCAATATCAATTTTGGGGTCACAAGGTCAAAGGTCAAGGCCACAGGAGCCATCTGTCAAAAAATTAGTTTCTGGATGATAATTCCTGCTTTTATTGATGTATAGATTTCAAACTTGACTTATATATGTCCCATTGAAAAAGCAAGACCCCAATTGATTTTGGGGTCATGAGGTCAAAGGTCAAGTTCACAGGACCAACATCTTCAATCATATTGTGGATTGATAGATGGAAGAAACAATAATTGCTTGCCAGGTGTCAGTATATGCTGCTAATAATGGGGGCCTATTCTTAAAGGGGGGGGGGGCTACTATGTCTGGGGATACTCTGGCACCTGCGGTGCCAAGAAATGTCTAGTTTTCATATGTGTTAATAATAAAAACATAACTATAACTAAGATAGCTTTCCTTTTTAAAATTGTTTATTTGGTTCTGCTGTAACCCTTATTGTGTGAATTGATGAGATACAGATTGATGTAGTGGTTCTTTATATATGTGATATATATTGCCCTTCATTATAAATGTGTCATTGGATTATAGGGTACGACAGAAAAGGAAGAAGAAGAGGGGTGTAGATTACAATGCTGAGATTCCATTTGAAAAGAAACCAGCCCCAGGATTTCATGACACATCTACCGAGGTATACCAGCCACCAGATCCAAACTTTAAACGGCTCCGGCAGCAGAACCTAGATGGAGAACTGCGCCGTGATAAGGAGGAGAGGGAGAGGAAGAAAGATAAACAGAAACTAAAGAAGCGCAAAGAAAATGATCTGCCAGGCGCCATAACAGCTCAGAACCAGTTTGCAGAACCAATAAAGAAAAGGAGCAAGCTTGTCATGCCAGCGCCGCAGATCTCCGAGGCTGAGCTTGAAGAGGTAGTAAAGATGGGACAGGCTACTGAGAATGCCCGTCAGCAGGCTGAAGAAGGCGGGGCACCAGATGGAGCCACCCATTCCCTGTTGTCTGATTATTCTGTTACACCAAGTATACAGGGTCTACGCACTCCCAGAACACCAGCCCAAGAAGACACTATTTTACAGGTAAATCATCTTTGACAGATTAGTTTTTCTTGTAATTGAGAAAGTTTATATGGTGCAGTTTTTCTTTATAAATACTGGCCTACAGGTCAAAGAACCATGATTTAAGTCTGAACAGGGATTGCTTGGTGGTCAGCCTTGATTGTGCAATAATGATTGTATGACTTGCATAACTTCTACAGTTTCTACAATGATAAACCTTATGGCTGAAGCAAACAGCACTGAAATTAGAGAAAGAGTTTACTTTTATCAGAGCTTTATAAACAAAGTATATTCCAGTAGAGTTTAAATTTGATTTAAAAAAAGTATACATTTGAAAACTTGAAAGTAAATATTTGGTATGTGACTGTTATGGGCTGATTTGAGGTTCCCTGTTGTTGTGAGGTATGACTCTGGGATCAGCTTTGTGAAGGGAATATGATTGTCTGAACTAATAACTTGTGTTTTATATTTTAGGAAGCACAAAATATCATGGCACTGACCAATGTGGACACCCCTCTGAAAGGTGGATTAAATACACCGCTCCATGAGTCCGACTTTAGTGGTGTCACTCCTAAACACCAGGTAGCAGCCACACCAAATACTGTGTTAGGAACACCGTTCAGGACACCAGGTCCAGAGAACAAAGGTAATCCATGGCCAGATAATACTGTGTTTTAGCCCAGTAGATGTTAGTCATGCTGATCAGTAATCTTTTCAGCATTCAAGAATCTTGTACAGATATATAGGAAACACACATTTTGGGGAAAGCTATCACAAAAATGGCTCAAACAATTACTAAAAGATGTCATTAAATTGTTTCAATTTCACTTATATTGGTTCATTCTGAAAAAGAATTCACACAAAAACTTTGATTTTGTACTTCTTGATGAATTGTTTGTCTTGATATTTTGCTTGATCATGGATAGTGTTATCCATTGTTTAAGGGTGCTAATGTCTTGTTATTTCAGATTTTCACAAAGTACATGTGGTTTCGCAGTTTTCCTGAGCAAACAAATTGGTTTCTTTGAAGTAGAAAGATAACAGGATTTCTCTATCCACTCCTTAGTTCAATGTCACCATGAGGAATCTGATAGAAAATCAATAATACATCTCTGAATTTATCTTGTATTATTACAACTAACTTGTTGAGTTTTGATATGCAGATATCATAACCAGTTTCATAAAGCACTTTATTATCTGTCATGGACATTGTACATTGTGTTATCTCTAGGCATGACACCAAGGAGTGGCATGACACCCCAGGCACCAGGCACCACAGGCCCCACACAGACACCACAGAGGACGCCAGTCCGTGACAAGCTCAGCATCAACCCCGAGGACGAGTACGAGGATGCCCAGTACGCTCAGTACCAACAGGTAAATGCTGGGTCTGATGTAATAATAATACCACCATGTAGGTACAGATTAGAATATCCTGATTTGCAAGGAATCCTTCACCTGTGTATTTTACTTGCTACAGCCCTGTATCAAAAGTTTTGTTAAAAATTATTTTTGATATGCAACACAGCATCTTGGGAAGTTTACCTTGTAAAATTCAGTCAGACATGCTTTTACTTTTTAGCCCTCAGCCCTTAGGCTGATGGGCTATTGTCGTCACCCCAGCTGTCCGTCCGTCCTTCCGTCCCGGCGTCCGTTAACTTTTACCTTGTGAGCGGGATATCTTGAAAGGATTCACCATCAGAATTTTATTTCCTTGGTAAAGATGTATATCAACAAAATCTCGGTCAAGTTCAAAGATGGGTGACCTTGACCTATTTTTCTACATTTTAGAGCTGATTATAGAAAAACACTTAGATGCAGAGGACGCCAGTCCGTGACAAGCTCAGCATCAACCCCGAGTAACCATTTGGTGGATTTTCACAAAACTTACGATGATTATTGGGACTCATAGTCTGTACCTGCTACACAAGTTTGGTGGCGCCACCTACAATTTCTGATTTTAAATGAATTTTTATCGGATTTTTCATATTTAGGCTTGTGAGCGGGATATCTCTAAAAGGATTCACCGTTGGAATTTTATTTTTTTGGTGAAGATGTATCTTGACAAAATCTTGGTCAAGTTCAAAGATGGGTGACCTTGACCTATTTTTCTACGTTTTAGAGCTGATTATAGAAAAAAACATTTAGAAACTTATTTCTCAGGAACCATTGGGTGGATTTTCACAATACTTGCTATGATCATAGGGACTGATGGTCTGTAACTGCTGCACAAGTTTGGGGGTGCCACCTACAATTTCTGATTTTTAATGAATTTTTCTTGGATTTTTCAACTTTGGCCTTGTGAGCAGGATATCTCTAAAAGGATTCACAATAGGAATTTTATTTCTTTGGAGAAGATGTATATCGACAAAATCTACGTCAAGTTTGAAGATGGATGACCTTGACCTACTTTTCAAGGTCACAGAGCTTATAATAGAATAAAACTTAGAAGCTTATTTTTCAGGAAGCATTTGGTGGATTGTTATGAATCATGGTACATACCTCTCCATTTTAAATTTATAACTGAGACATGTACAGATATACATCCTTGTGAGAACAGATATTTAGTACTTGTTACCACCTCTAAACACTGTTCTTTTGGCTGAGGGCTTTTGTCAGCTTCTGCTGATATTCTAGTTTATATATACAGTGCTGATACAGACTTAAAAAAATAATGCTGTGTCTCATATAAAGGTAAAATATTAATGTAGATTAATAACAATGTTTTTTTTTTCTCAACCTTCATTAAACCTTTTTTCTACATATGAGTTCAAATATGAGTTTTAAATCACACCATACTAACATTGTATGTGAAGGAAGCCAGTCAAACTGCAGGAGTAAATCCATTGAAAGTCAGGCCAATCACACATCACTGAATGCAAAACGCAGAAATCAGTATATGCTTTTTCAGACTTTTCAAATGCCATTCTAATGCTGCTAATAAACCAGTTTAACTTTCAATAAAAAGTTTAATGTGGTTTAATATTTTGTAGAGGGAGATGCGAGACTCCCTGAAGCAGGGCCTGGCCAGCCTGCCTGCCCCTCGTAATGACTATGAGATCGTTATCCCGGAGCAAGAGAACCAGGAACAGGCCAGTGACTTGGCAGATGCAGCATATGTTGAAGACCAGGCTGACCTTGACGCTAGGCGGGAGGCTGACCTTGCAGCCATTAGTAAGTATTCTGTTTTAGTTTCCATGGTTGCCACTGTGATATTTTGCAGCTCAGTTTTTAGTGTTGCAGCAATAACTTACAGGGGCTTTGATGGATTTTCAAGACACTCACAATAA
Source organism: Sipunculus nudus (assembly GCA_026874595.1). Lineage (NCBI taxonomy): Eukaryota > Metazoa > Annelida > Sipuncula > Golfingiida > Sipunculidae > Sipunculus > Sipunculus nudus. Next base: position 3,097,506 of record CM049311.1, on the reverse strand, counting down.
CTACTTACCAATAGATTATCTTGCCCCGAGTTCAATTATAGGCAACATCAATGCATATTTAATAAGCTCAGAGGTCACTAGGCTAGCAAGTCATCATACTATTGATTTAAATCAAACTCAATAGAAATATTATTGTATCCGCCAAAACAAAGTTTTGCGGATACTATGTTTTTGACCGGGTTCTGCCGCGCAGCGGCGTTCATTTCCAGAGAACTCCTTTGAGACTACTGGACTGATTTTTCCGAAACTTACACCAATAATCGGGTCACATATGAACTGGTGCCTAACCAATTGGCATTGACCTCTGACCTCTCCTCTCTCCATCTGTGTGTCTGTTTTGACTCATTAACCCACATATATTCGGACTCATTTGACCAATCAGGAAAAAAATTTGTACAAATGTAGCCCTTGGATAGCTTTAAAACATACACAAAAAATGGTGGCGCCACCTGCAATCATGTTTGCACAGTGTCCATCTGTTCGTCTGCCTTGGGTTAAAATCACTCATATCTTTGCAGTGGTTTGACTGATTCACCTGAAATTTGGCATGTGCATATATTCTGGATAGCTTTCTTGATTTTATGACAGGTGGCTCCCACCTACATTCACGTTCACGCTGCACACATCCATGCTTATATCTCCGGACTGGTTTGACGTATCTTCCTGAAAATTTGCATGTGTTTAGATCTTGCATAGCTCTTCATCATACAAGAAACTGGTGGCGCCACTTGCAATTATTTTTGCACAGCGTTTATCTGTTAGTTTGACTTGGGTTAAAAGCACTCATATCTCTGCAGTGGTTTGACTTTTCCACCTGAAATTTGGCATGTGTATACAGCCTGGATAGCTTTCTTGATTTTATGACAGGTGGTGCCACCTACATACATGTTCATGCTGCAGATATCCATGCTAATATCACCGGACTGGTTTGAAGTATCTTCCTGAAGTTTTGCATGTGTTTGGATCTCACATAGGTCTTTATCATACAAGAAACTGGTGGCGCCACCTGCAGCCATTTTTGCACAGTGTCCATCTGTTTGTCTACTGTGGGCTAAAATCACTCATATCTTGGCAGTGGTATGACTTTTCTCCTGAAATCTTGCATGTGTATACATCTTGGATAGTTTCTTGTTCAAATTACTGGTGGCGCCACCTACAATCATGTTTACGTGGCAGACATCCATGCTAATATGTAACACATCTAACTCTATTTCCCCTTGCCACTCAATCCATGCCTTGCTTCACCCGTCTGCTCTGATTTTGGCTGATACAGGTAGTCGCTTGTACACTGCCCGTATTCTAGTTCAAAATAATATTTTTCCTTAGTTTGATTACCAGCAAAATCCACATATTTATTTAGGTAAGAGGTCACCAGAATTTGATGGCAGCATGGTGACTTACAAAAAATCTGATGGATTTTCAGGAAACTCATAAATAATTACCAAAAGAGTTTCTAACTTCAATTAAATTCTCAGCAAAATTCACACATATTTAATGAGGTCAGAGGTCACCAGACTGCTTTGTACAGGCCAATTTTAGGTGTCACTGTGATAATGTACAAGGAATATGATGGATTCTGATGAAACTTAACAGAAATATTAAACAATACAGTTCCTCACCTAAGTTCAATTACAAGCACAATCCATGCATATTTAATGAGGTCAGAGTTCACCAGACTTTGCTGGCACCATGGTGACTTACCAAAAATCTTGATTTTGATGACACTCATTATAAATATTTACCAATGAAGTTTCTCACCAAAATTGCATTCTCAGCAAAATCTTTGCATATTTAATGAGGTCTGGGGTCACCAGATACGCAATGGGTGTATTATGTACCTTTTGCAGTGCTAGTGTTGGAATTTGTTTGTACAAGTTCATATGTTAATGTAAGTATACAGTACTTTATTATTTATGTTGAATGTGATTTAATGATGAGTCATAACCTTTAGTGTCCATCAGATTTTCTCAGATTATCACCAAGGTAAACTCATTCGTTTCACGTTTTTCTCAGACTCAATGAATGCTGCAAAATCTCTTTGTTTTTGCTGAACTCAGTTAAGTCAAATAGCCTCCACTCTCCAAGTAATAAACTTTGCAATTTTTTAATTAATTAACAGGTAGAATGAATATATGAATATATACAGAAAGAGTTAGAGAGTGTGAGTCCCAGAGAGCCAGTGTGAGGTGACAGTTTCTGGAGCTCCTGGATGTTGGTACATGAACTTTTGGTCATGAATTTGTGTCAGCCATAGTAATATCTTAGTTCCAACAGAGCTCACAACAAATCAGTACACATGTTTCTCATGGATGTACACCCACCCATACATGCATGGTCTGCTCAATTTTGCAGAATTATGAATTATTGCAACAGCCTTTTGAGCACTATCAGACAAATGTATAAAACATGAGCACAAATTATAAATACATGAACTCTTATGAACTTTGCTGAGTAAAGTACAGAATATTAACAAAGGTTGTTCATGAGGTCATGTATCATTCTGTATCTGTAGGGGAAGAAGAAATGAAGAGAAGATCTCAGTCTGTGCAGCGTGACCTGCCTCGTCCTGTTGAGATCAACAGCAACATAATGAGGCCCCAAGGACCGTCAGACCCACCGCTAACACAGCTACAAAAGGTAGATCACCTGTTAACATTTGACTCACCAGTAATACAGCTAAAAAAGTATGTCAGTAAATATCAGACCCGCCACTAACACAGCTACAAAAGGTATATCACCTGTTAACATTTGACTCACCAGTAATACAGCTAAAAAAGTATGTCAATAAATATCCGACCCACCACTAACACAGCTACAAAAGGTAGATCACCTGTTAACATTTGACTCACCAGTAATACAGCTAAAAAGTATGTCAATAAATATCAGACCCACCACTAACTCAGCTACAAAAGGTAGGTGACCTGTTATTATTTGACTCACCAGTAATACAGCTAAAAAAGTATGTCAGTAAATATCAGACCCGCCACTAACACAGCTACAAAAGGTAGATCACCTGTTAACATTTGACTCACCAGTAATACAGCTAAAAAGTATGTCAGTAAATATCAGACCCACCACTAACACAGCTACAAAAGGTAGATCACCTGTTAACATTTGACTCACCAGTAATACAGCTAAAAAAGTATGTCAGTAAATATCAGACCCACCACTAACACAGCTACAAAAGGTAGATCACCTGTTAACATTTGACTCACCAGTAATACAGCTAAAAAAGTATGTCAATAAATATCAGACCCACCGCTAACACAGCTACAAAAGGTAGATCACCTGTTAACATTTGACTCACCAGTAATACAGTTAAAAAAGTATGTCAGTAAATATCAGACCCACCACTAACACAGCTACAAAAGGTAGATCACCTGTTAACATTTGACTCACCAGTAATACAGCTAAAAAAGTATGTCAATAAATATCAGACCCACCACTAACTCAGCTACAAAAGGTAGGTCACCTGTTAACATTTGACTCACCAGTAATACAGCTAAAAAGTATGTCAGTAAATATCAGACCCACCACTAACACAGCTACAAAAGGTAGATCACCTGTTAACATTTGACTCACCAGTAATACAGCTAAAAAGTATGTCAATAAATATCAGACCCACCACTAACTCAGCTACAAAAGGTAGGTCACCTGTTAACATTTGACTCACCAGTAATACAGCTAAAAAGTATGTCAGTAAATATCAGACCCACCACTAACACAGCTACAAAAGGTAGATCACCTGTTAACATTTGACTCACCAGTAATACAGCTAAAAAGTATGTCAATAAATATCAGACCCGCCACTAACACAGCTACAAAAGGTAGATCACCTGTTAACATTTGACTCACCAGTAATACAGCTAAAAAGTATGTCAGTAAATATCAGACCCACCACTAACACAGCTACAAAAGGTAGATCACCTGTTAACATTTGACTCACCAGTAATACAGCTAAAAAGTATGTCAATAAATATCAGACCCACCACTAACTCAGCTACAAAAGGTAGATCACCTGTTAACATTTGACTCACCAGTAATACAGCTAAAAAAGTATGTCAATAAATATCAGACCCACCACTAACACAGCTACAAAAGGTAGATCACCTGTTAACATTTGACTCACCAGTAATACAGCTAAAAAAGTATGTCAATAAATATCGGACCCACCACTAACTCAGCTACAAAAGGTAGATCACCTGTTAACATTTGACTCACCAGTAATACAGCTAAAAAAGTATGTCAGTAAATATCAGTACACCACTAACACAGCTACAAAAGGTAGATCACCTGTTAACATTTGACTCACCAGTAATACAGCATAAAAAAGTATGTCAATAAATATCAGACCCACCGCTAACACAGCTACAAAAGGTAGATCACCTGTTAACATTTGACTCACCAGTAATACAGCTAAAAAGTATGTCAGTAAATATCAGTACACCACTAACACAGCTACAAAAGGTAGATCACCTGTTAACATTTGACTCACCAGTAATACAGCTAAAAAAGTATGTCAGTAAATATCAGACCCACCACTAACACAGCTACAAAAGGTATATCACCTGTTAACATTTGACTCACCAGTAATACAGCTAAAAAAGTATGTCAGTAAATATCAGTACACCACTAACACAGCTACAAAAGGTATATCACCTGTTAACATTTGACTCACCAGTAATACAGCTAAAAAAGTATGTCAATAAATATCAGACCCACCACTAACACAGCTACAAAAGGTAGATCACCTGTTAACATTTGACTCACCAGTAATACAGCTAAAAAAGTATGTCAATAAATATCAGATCCACCGCTAACACAGCTACAAAAGGTAGATCACCTGTTAACATTTGACTCACCAGTAATACAGCTAAAAAAGTATGTCAATAAATATCCGACCCACCACTAACTCAGCTACAAAAGGTAGATCACCTGTTAACATTTGACTCACCAGTAATACAGCTAAAAAAGTATGTCAGTAAATATCAGACCCACCACTAACACAGCTACAAAAGGTAGATCACCTGTTAACATTTGACTCACCAGTAATACAGCATAAAAAAGTATGTCAATAAATATCGGACCCGCCACTAACACAGCTACAAAAGGTAGATCACCTGTTAACATTTGACTCACCAGTAATACAGCTAAAAAAGTATGTCAATAAATATCAGTACACCACTAACACAGCTACAAAAGGTAGGTGACCTGTTAACATTTGACTCACCAGTAATACAGCTAAAAAAGTATGTCAATAAATATCAGTACACCACTAACACAGCTACAAAAGGTAGATCACCTGTTAACATTTGACTCACCAGTAATACAGCTAAAAAAGTTTGTCAATAAATATCAGACCCGCCACTAACACAGCTACAAAAGGTATATCACCTGTTAACATTTGACTCACCAGTAATACAGCTAAAAAAGTATGTCAGTAAATATCAGACCCACCACTAACACAGCTACAAAAGGTAGATCACCTGTTAACATTTGACTCACCAGTAATACAGCATAAAAAAGTATGTCAGTAAATATCAGACCCACCACTAACACAGCTACAAAAGGTATATCACCTGTTAACATTTGACTCACCAGTAATACAGCTAAAAAAGTATGTCAATAAATATCAGACCCACCACTAACTCAGCTACAAAAGGTAGATCACCTGTTAACATTTGACTCACCAGTAATACAGCTAAAAAGTATGTCAATAAATATCAGACCCACCACTAACACAGCTACAAAAGGTATATCACCTGTTAACATTTGACTCACCAGTAATACAGCTAAAAAAGTATGTCAATAAATATCAGACCCACCACTAACTCAGCTACAAAAGGTAGATCACCTGTTAACATTTGACTCACCAGTAATACAGCTAAAAAGTATGTCAGTAAATATCAGACCCGCCACTAACACAGCTACAAAAGGTATATCACCTGTTAACATTTGACTCACCAGTAATACAGCTAAAAAAGTATGTCAATAAATATCAGACCCACCACTAACACAGCTACAAAAGGTAGATCACCTGTTAACATTTGACTCACCAGTAATACAGCTAAAAAAGTATGTCAATAAATATCCGACCCACCACTAACTCAGCTACAAAAGGTAGATCACCTGTTAACATTTGACTCACCAGTAATACAGCTAAAAAGTATGTCAGTAAATATCAGACCCGCCACTAACACAGCTACAAAAGGTAGATCACCTGTTAACATTTGACTCACCAGTAATACAGCTAAAAAAGTATGTCAGTAAATATCAGACCCACCACTAACACAGCTACAAAAGGTATATCACCTGTTAACATTTGACTCACCAGTAATACAGCTAAAAAAGTATGTCAATAAATATCAGACCCACCACTAACACAGCTACAAAAGGTAGATCACCTGTTAACATTTGACTCACCAGTAATACAGCTAAAAAAGTATGTCAGTAAATATCAGACCCACCACTAACACAGCTACAAAAGGTAGATCACCTGTTAACATTTGACTCACCAGTAATACAGCTAAAAAAGTATGTCAATAAATATCAGACCCACCACTAACACAGCTACAAAAGGTAGATCACCTGTTAACATTTGACTCACCAGTAATACAGCTAAAAAGTATGTCAGTAAATATCAGACCCGCCACTAACACAGCTACAAAAGGTAGATCACCTGTTAACATTTGACTCACCAGTAATACAGCTAAAAAAGTATGTCAATAAATATCAGACCCACCACTAACACAGCTACAAAAGGTAGATCACCTGTTAACATTTGACTCACCAGTAATACAGCTAAAAAAGTATGTCAATAAATATCAGACCCACCACTAACACAGCTACAAAAGGTATATCACCTGTTAACATTTGACTCACCAGTAATACAGCTAAAAAAGTATGTCAGTAAATATCAGACCCACCACTAACACAGCTACAAAAGGTAGATCACCTGTTAACATTTGACTCACCAGTAATACAGCTAAAAAAGTATGTCAATAAATATCAGACCCACCACTAACACAGCTACAAAAGGTAGATCACCTGTTAACATTTGACTCACCAGTAATACAGCTAAAAAAGTATGTCAGTAAATATCAGACCCACCACTAACACAGCTACAAAAGGTAGATCACCTGTTATTATTTGACTCACCAGTAATACAGCTAAAAAAGTATGTCAATAAATATCAGACCCACCACTAACACAGCTACAAAAGGTATATCACCTGTTAACATTTGACTCACCAGTAATACAGCTAAAAAAGTATGTCAGTAAATATCAGACCCACCACTAACACAGCTACAAAAGGTAGATCACCTGTTAACATTTGACTCACCAGTAATACAGCTAAAAAAGTATGTCAATAAATATCAGACCCACCACTAACACAGCTACAAAAGGTAGATCACCTGTTAACATTTGACTCACCAGTAATACAGCTAAAAAAGTATGTCAATAAATATCAGACCCACCACTAACACAGCTACAAAAGGTATATCACCTGTTAACATTTGACTCACCAGTAATACAGCTAAAAAAGTATGTCAGTAAATATCAGACCCACCACTAACACAGCTACAAAAGGTAGATCACCTGTTAACATTTGACTCACCAGTAATACAGCTAAAAAAGTATGTCAATAAATATCAGACCCACCACTAACACAGCTACAAAAGGTAGATCACCTGTTAACATTTGACTCACCAGTAATACAGCTAAAAAGTATGTCAGTAAATATCAGACCCGCCACTAACACAGCTACAAAAGGTAGATCACCTGTTAACATTTGACTCACCAGTAATACAGCTAAAAAAGTATGTCAATA
>CM049311.1:0-31408 GCA_026874595.1 Sipunculus nudus | reverse complement strand
TGCACAAAACACGATCTTTTGTTACGCGAAAACCGAGCTGATTTCGGCGAAACGACGTTTGTACAGGGTCTAAATGGCCTAATGAAGCTTCTAAAACGCTTCTTTCGCCATTTAAATCGGCCATTTTTCCACAAAACACGATCTTGTATACGCGAAAACCGAGCTGATTTCGGCGAAAACGACGTTTGTAACAGGGTCTAAATGGCCTAATGAAGCTTCTTAAACGCTTCTTTCGCAATTTAAATCGGCCATTTTTGCACAAAACACGATCTTTTCTTACGCGAAAACCGAGCTGATTTCGGCGAAAACGATGTTTTAACAGGGTCTAAATGGCGTAATGAAGCTTCTAAAACGCTTCTTTCGCAATTTAAATCGGCCATTTTTCCACAAAACACGATCTTTTGTTACGCGAAAACCGAGCTGATTTCGGCGAAAACGACGTTTGTAACAGGGTCTAAATGGCCTAATGAAGCTTCTAAAACGCTTCTTTCGCAATTTAAATCGGCCATTTTTCCCCAAAACACGATCTTTTGTCACGCAAAAACCGAGCTGATTTCGGCGAAAACGACGTTTGTAACAGGGTCTAAATGGCCTAATGAAGCTTCTAAAACGCTTCTTTCGCAATTTAAATCGGCCATTTTTGCACAAAACACGATCTTTTGTTACGCGAAAACCGAGCTGATTTCGGCGAAAACGACGTTTGTAACAGGGTCTAAATGGCCTAATGAAGCTTCTAAAACGCTTCTTTCGCAATTTAAATCGGCCATTTTTGCACAAAACACGATCTTTTGTTACGCGAAAACCGAGCTGATTTCGGTGAAAACGACGTTTGTAACAGGTCTAAATGGCCTAATGAAGCTTCTAAAACGCTTCTTTCGCAATTTAAATCGGCCATTTTTGCACAAAACACGATCTTTTCTTACGCGAAAACCGAGCTGATTTCGGCGAAAACGATGTTTGTAACAGGGTCTAAATGGCGTAATGAAGCTTCTAAAACGCTTCTTTCGCAATTTAAATCGGCCATTTTTCACAAAACACGATCTTTTGTTACGCGAAAACCGAGCTGATTTCGGCGAAAACGACGTTTGTAACAGGGTCTAAATGGCCTAATGAAGCTTCTAAAACGCTTCTTTCGCAATTTAAATCGGCCATTTTTCCCCAAAACACGATCTTTTGTCACGCAAAAACCGAGCTGATTTCGGCGAAAACGACGTTTGTAAACAGGGTCTAAATGGCCTAATGAAGCTTCTAAAACGCTTCTTTCGCAATTTAAATCGGCCATTTTTGCACAAAACACGATCTTTTCTTACGCGAAAACCGAGCTGATTTCGGCGAAAACGATGTTTGTAACAGGGTCTAAATGGCGTAATGAAGCTTCTAAAACGCTTCTTTCGCAATTTAAATCGGCCATTTTTCCACAAAACACGATCTTTTGTTACGCGAAAACCGAGCTGATTTCGGCGAAAACGACGTTTGTAACAGGGTCTAAATGGCCTAATGAAGCTTCTAAAACGCTTCTTTCGCAATTTAAATCGGCCATTTTTCCCCAAAACACGATCTTTTGTCACGCAAAAACCGAGCTGATTTCGGCGAAAACGACGTTTGTAACAGGGTCTAAATGGCCTAATGAAGCTTCTAAAACGCTTCTTTCGCAATTTAAATCGGCCATTTTTGCACAAAACACGATCTTTTGTTACGCGAAAACCGAGCTGATTTCGGCGAAAACGGACGTTTGTAACAGGGTCTAAATGGCCTAATGAAGCTTCTAAAACGCTTCTTTCGCAATTTAAATCGGCCATTTTTCCACAAAAACACGATCTTTTGTTACGCGAAAACCGAGCTGATTTCGGCGAAAACGACGTTTGTAACAGGGTCTAAATAGCCTAATGAAGCTTCTAAAAACGCTTCTTTCGCAATTTAAATCGGCCATTTTTCCACAAAACACGATCTTTTGTTACGCGAAAACCGAGCTGATTTCGGCGAAAACGACGTTTGTAACAGGGTCTAAATGGCCTAATGAAAGCTTCTAAAACGCTTCTTTCGCAATTTAAATCGGCCATTTTTGCACAAAACACGATCTTTTGTTACGCGAAAACCGAGCTGATTTCGGCGAAAACGACGTTTGTAACAGGGTCTAAATGGCCTAATGAAGCTTCTAAAACGCTTCTTTCGCAATTTAAATCGGCCATTTTTGCACAAAACACGATCTTTTGTTACGCGAAAACCGAGCTGATTTCGGCGAAAACGACGTTTGTAATAGGGTCTAAATAGCCTAATGAAGCTTCTAAAACGCTTCTTTCGCAATTTAAATCGGCCATTTTTTCCACAAAACACGATCTTTTGTTACGCGAAAACCGAGCTGATTTCAGCGAAAACGACGTTTGTAACAGGGTCTAATGGCCTAATGAAGCTTCTAAAACGCTTCTTTCGCAATTTAAATCGGCCATTTTTGCACAAAACACGATCTTTTGTTACGCGAAAACCGAGCTGATTTCGGCGAAAACGACGTTTGTAACAGGGTCTAAATGGCCTAATGAAGCTTCTAAAACGCTTCTTTCGCAATTTAAATCGGCCATTTTTGCACAAAAACACGATCTTGTATTACGCGAAAACCGAGCTGATTTCGGCGAAAACGACGTTTGTAACAGGGTCTAAATGGCCTAATGAAGCTTCTAAAACGCTTCTTTCGCAATTTAAATCGGCCATTTTTTCCACAAAACACGATCTTGTATTACGCGAAAACCGAGCTGATTTCGGCGAAAACGACGTTTGTAACAGGGTCTAAATGGCCTAATGAAGCTTCTAAAACGCTTCTTTCGCAATTAAAATCGGCCATTTTTCCACAAAAACACGATCTTTTGTTACGCGAAAACCGAGCTGATTTCGGCGAAAACGACGTTTGTAACAGGGTCTAAATGGCCTAATGAAGCTTCTAAAACGCTTCTTTCGCAATTTAAATCGGCCATTTTTCCACAAAACACGATCTTTTGTTACGCGAAAACGAGCTGATTTCGGCGAAAACGACGTTTGTAACAGGGTCTAAATGGCCTAATGAAGCTTCTAAAGCGCTTCTTTTGCAATTTAAATCGGCCATTTTTCCACAAAACACGATCTTTTGTTACGCGAAAACGAGCTGATTTCGGCGAAAACGACGTTTGTAACAGGGTCTAAATGGCCTAATGAAGCTTCTAAAACGCTTCTTTCGCAATTTAAATCGGCCATTTTTTTCACAAAACACGATCTTGTATTACGCGAAAACCGAGCTGATTTCGGCGAAAACGACGTTTGTAACATGGTCTAAATGGCTTAATGAAGCTTCTAAAACGCTTCTTTCGCAATTTAAATCGGCCATTTTTGCACAAAACACGATCTTTTGTTACGCGAAAACCGAGCTGATTTCGGCGAAAACGACGTTTGTAACAGGGTCTAAATGGCCTAATGAAGCTTCTAAAACGCTTCTTTCGCAATTTAAATCGGCCATTTTTCCACAAAACACGATCTTTTGTTACGCGAAACCGAGCTGATTTCGGCGAAAACGACGTTTGTAACAGGGTCTAAATGGCCTAATGAAGCTTCTAAAACGCTTCTTTTGCAATTTAAATCGGCCATTTTTCCACAAAACACGATCTTTTGTTACGCGAAAAACCGAGCTGATTTCAGCGAAAACGACGTTTGTAACAGGGTCTAAATGGCCTAATGAAGCTTCTAAAACGCTTCTTTCGCAATTTAAATCGGCCATTTTTTCACAAAACACGATCTTGTATTACGCGAAAACCGAGCTGATTTCGGCGAAAACGACGTTTGTAACATGGTCTAAATGGCTTAATGAAGCTTCTAAAACGCTTCTTTCGCAATTTAAATCGGCCATTTTTGCACAAAACACGATCTTTTGTTACGCGAAAACCGAGCTGATTTCGGCGAAAACGACGTTTGTAACAGGGTCTAAATGGCCTAATGAAGCTTCTAAAACGCTTCTTTCGCAATTTAAATCGGCCATTTTTGCACAAAACACGATCTTTTGTTACGCGAAAACCGAGCTGATTTCGGCGAAAACGACGTTTGTAACAGGGTCTAAATGGCCTAATGAAGCTTCTAAAACGCTTCTTTCGCAATTTAAATCGGCCATTTTTCCACAAAACACGATCTTTTGTTACGCGAAAACCGAGCTGATTTCGGCGAAAACGACGTTTGTAACAGGGTCTAAATGGCCTAATGAAGCTTCTAAAACGCTTCTTTCGCAATTAAATCGGCCATTTTTCCACAAAACACGATCTTTTGTTACGCGAAAACGAGCTGATTTCGGCGAAAACGACGTTTGTAACAGGGTCTAAATAGCCTAATGAAGCTTCTAAAACGCTTCTTTCGCAATTTAAATCGGCCATTTTTCCACAAAACACGATCTTTTGTTACGCGAAAACCGAGCTGATTTCGGCGAAAACGACGTTTGTAACAGGGTCTAAATGGCCTAATGAAGCTTCTAAAAACGCTTCTTTCGCAATTTAAATCGGCCATTTTTGCACAAAACACGATCTTTTGTTACGCGAAAACCGAGCTGATTTCGGCGAAAACGACGTTTGTAACAGGGTCTAAATGGCCTAATGAAGCTTCTAAAACGCTTCTTTCGCAATTTAAATCGGCCATTTTTCCACAAAACACGATCTTGTATTACGCGAAAACCGAGCTGATTTCGGCGAAAACGACGTTTGTAACAGGGTCTAAATGGCCTAATGAAGCTTCTAAAACGCTTCTTTCGCAATTTAAATCGGCCATTTTTTGCACAAAACACGATCTTTTGTTACGCGAAAACCGAGCTGATTTCGGCGAAAACGACGTTTGTAACAGGGTCTAAATAGCCTAATGAAGCTTCTAAAACGCTTCTTTCGCAATTTAAATCGGCCATTTTTCCACAAAACACGATCTTTTGTTACGCGAAAACCGAGCTGATTTCAGCGAAAACGACGTTTGTAAGCAGGGTCTAAATGGCCTAATGAAGCTTCTAAAACGCTTCTTTCGCAATTTAAATCGGCCATTTTTTCACAAAACACGATCTTGTATTACGCGAAAACCGAGCTGATTTCGGCGAAAACGACGTTTGTAACAGGGTCTAAATGGCCTAATGAAGCTTCTAAAACGCTTCTTTCGCAATTTAAATCGGCCATTTTTCCACAAAACACGATCTTGTATTACGCGAAAACCGAGCTGATTTCGGCGAAAACGACGTTTGTAACAGGGTCTAAATGGCCTAATGAAGCTTCTAAAACGCTTCTTTCGCAATTTTAAATCGGCCATTTTTGCACAAAACACGATCTTTTGTTACGCGAAAACCGAGCTGATTTCGGCGAAAACGACGTTTGTAACAGGGTCTAAATAGCCTAATGAAGCTTCTAAAACGCTTCTTTCGCAATTTAAATCGGCCATTTTTCCACAAAACACGATCTTTTGTTACGCGGAAAACCGAGCTGATTTCGGCGAAAACGACGTTTGTAACAGGGTCTAAATGGCCTAATGAAGCTTCTAAAACGCTTCTTTCGCAATTTAAATCGGCCATTTTTGCACAAAACACGATCTTTTCTTACGCGAAAACCGAGCTGATTTCGGCGAAAACGATGTTTGTAACAGGGTCTAAATGGCGTAATGAAGCTTCTAAAACGCTTCTTTCGCAATTTAAATCGGCCATTTTTCCACAAAACACGATCTTTTGTTACGCGAAAACCGAGCTGATTTCGGCGAAAACGACGTTTGTAACAGGGTCTAAATGGCCTAATGAAGCTTCTAAAACGCTTCTTTCGCAATTTAAATCGGCCATTTTTCCCCAAAACACGATCTTTTGTCACGCAAAAACCGAGCTGATTTCGGCGAAAACGACGTTTCTGTAACAGGGTCTAAATGGCCTAATGAAGCTTCTAAAACGCTTCTTTCGCAATTTAAATCGGCCATTTTTCCACAAAACACGATCTTTTGTTACGCGAAAACCGAGCTGATTTCGGCGAAAACGACGTTTGTAACAGGGTCTAAATAGCCTAATGAAGCTTCTAAAACGCTTCTTTCGCAATTTAAATCGGCCATTTTTCCACAAAACACGATCTTTTGTTACGCGAAAACCGAGCTGATTTCGGCGAAAACGACGTTTGTAACAGGGTCTAAATGGCCTAATGAAGCTTCTAAAACGCTTCTTCGCAATTTAAATCGGCCATTTTTGCACAAAACACGATCTTTTGTTACGCGAAAACCGAGCTGATTTCGGCGAAAACGACGTTTGTAACAGGGTCTAAATGGCCTAATGAAGCTTCTAAAACGCTTCTTTCGCAATTTAAATCGGCCATTTTTGCACAAAACAACGATCTTTTGTTACGCGAAAACCGAGCTGATTTCGGCGAAAACGACGTTTGTAACAGGGTCTAAATAGCCTAATGAAGCTTCTAAAAACGCTTCTTTTCGCAATTTAAATCGGCCATTTTTCCACAAAACACGATCTTTTGTTACGCGAAAACCGAGCTGATTTCAGCGAAAACGACGTTTGTAACAGGGTCTAAATGGCCTAATGAAGCTTCTAAAACGCTTCTTCGCAATTTAAATCGGCCATTTTTGCACAAAACACGATCTTTTGTTACGCGAAAACCGAGCTGATTTCGGCGAAAACGACGTTTGTAACAGGGTCTAAATGGCCTAATGAAGCTTCTAAAACGCTTCTTTCGCAATTTAAATCGGCCATTTTTCCACAAAACACGATCTTTTGTTACGCGAAAACCGAGCTGATTTCGGCGAAAAACGACGTTTGTAACAGGGTCTAAATGGCCTAATGAAGCTTCTAAAACGCTTCTTTCGCAATTTAAATCGGCCATTTTTCCACAAAACACGATCTTTTGTTACGCGAAAACCGAGCTGATTTCGGCGAAAACGACGTTTGTAACAGGGTCTAATAGCCTAATGAAGCTTCTAAAACGCTTCTTTCGCAATTTAAAATCGGGCCATTTTTCCACAAAACACGATCTTTTGTTACCGCGAAAACCGAGCTGATTTCGGCGAAAACGACGTTTGTAACAGGGTCTAAATGGCCTAATGAAGCTTCTAAAACGCTTCTTTCGCAATTTAAATCGGCCATTTTTTGCACAAAACACGATCTTTTGTTACGCGAAAACCGAGCTGATTTCGGCGAAAACGACGTTTGTAACAGGGTCTAAATGGCCTAATGAAGCTTCTAAAACGCTTCTTTCGCAATTTAAATCGGCCATTTTTGCACAAAACACGATCTTTTGTTACGCGAAAACCGAGCTGATTTCGGCGAAAACGACGTTTGTAACAGGGTCTAAATGGCCTAATGAAGCTTCTAAAACGCTTCTTTCGCAATTTAAATCGGCCATTTTTGCACAAAACACGATCTTTTGTTACGCGAAAACCGAGCTGATTTCGGCGAAAACGACGTTTGTAACAGGGTCTAAATAGCCTAATGAAGCTTCTAAAACGCTTCTTTCGCAATTTAAATCGGCCATTTTTCCACAAAACACGATCTTTTGTTACGCGAAAACCGAGCTGATTTCAGCGAAAACGACGTTTGTAACAGGGTCTAAATGGCCTAATGAAGCTTCTAAAACGCTTCTTTCGCAATTTAAATCGGCCATTTTTTCACAAAACACGATCTTGTATTACGCGAAAACCGAGCTGATTTCGGCGAAAACGACGTTTGTAACAGGGTCTAAATGGCTTAATGAAGCTTCTAAAACGCTTCTTTCGCAATTTAAATCGGCCATTTTTGCACAAAACACGATCTTTTGTTACGCGAAAACCGAGCTGATTTCGGCGAAAACGACGTTTGTAACAGGGTCTAAATGGCCTAATGAAGCTTCTAAAACGCTTCTTTCGCAATTTAAATCGGCCATTTTTGCACAAAACACGATCTTTTGTTACGCGAAAACCGAGCTGATTTCGGCGAAAACGACGTTTGTAACAGGGTCTAAATAGCCTAATGAAGCTTCTAAAACGCTTCTTTCGCAATTTAAATCGGCCATTTTTCCACAAAACACGATCTTTTGTTACGCGAAAACCGAGCTGATTTCGGCGAAAACGACGTTTGTAACAGGGTCTAAATGGCCTAATGAAGCTTCTAAAACGCTTCTTTCGCAATTTAAATCGGCCATTTTTCCACAAAACACGATCTTTTGTTACGCGAAAACCGAGCTGATTTCGGCGAAAACGACGTTTGTAACAGGGTCTAAATGGCCTAATGAAGCTTCTAAAACGCTTCTTTCGCAATTTAAATCGGCCATTTTTCCCCAAAACACGATCTTTTGTCACGCAAAAACCGAGCTGATTTCGGCGAAAACGACGTTTGTAACAGGGTCTAAATGGCCTAATGAAGCTTCTAAAACGCTTCTTTCGCAATTTAAATCGGGCCATTTTTGCACAAAACACGATCTTTTGTTACGCGAAAACCGAGCTGATTTCGGCGAAAACGACGTTTGTAACAGGGTCTAAATGGCCTAATGAAGCTTCTAAAACGCTTCTTTCGCAATTTAAATCGGCCATTTTTCCACAAAACACGATCTTGTATTACGCGAAAACCGAGCTGATTTCGGCGAAAACGACGTTTGTAACAGGGTCTAAATGGCCTAATGAAGCTTCTAAAACGCTTCTTTCGCAATTTAAATCGGCCATTTTTCCACAAAACACGATCTTTTGTTACGCGAAAACCGAGCTGATTTCGGCGAAAACGATGTTTGTAACAGGGTCTAAATGGCCTAATGAAGCTTCTAAAACGCTTCTTTCGCAATTTAAATCGGCCATTTTTCCCCAAAACACGATCTTTTGTCACGCAAAAACCGAGCTGATTTCGGCGAAAACGACGTTTGTAACAGGGTCTAAATGGCCTAATGAAGCTTCTAAAACGCTTCTTTCGCAATTTAAATCGGCCATTTTTGCACAAAACACGATCTTTTGTTACGCGAAAATCGAGCTGATTTCGGCGAAAACGACGTTTGTAACAGGGTCTAAATGGCCTAATGAAGCTTCTAAAACGCTTCTTTCGCAATTTAAATCGGCCATTTTTCCCCAAAACACGATCTTTTGTCACGCAAAAACCGAGCTGATTTCGGCGAAAACGACGTTTGTAACAGGGTCTAAATGGCCTAATGAAGCTTCTAAAACGCTTCTTTCGCAATTTAAATCGGCCATTTTTGCACAAAACACGATCTTTTGTTACGCGAAAACCGAGCTGATTTCGGCGAAAACGACGTTTGTAACAGGGTCTAAATGGCCTAATGAAGCTTCTAAAACGCTTCTTTCGCAATTTAAATCGGCCATTTTTCCACAAAACACGATCTTGTATTACGCGAAAACCGAGCTGATTTCGGCGAAAACGACGTTTGTAACCGGGTCTAAATGGCCTAATGAAGCTTCTAAAACGCTTCTTTCGCAATTTAAATCGGCCATTTTTGCACAAAACACGATCTTTTCTTACGCGAAAACCGAGCTGATTTCGGCGAAAACGATGTTTGTAACAGGGTCTAAATGGCGTAATGAAGCTTCTAAAACGCTTCTTTCGCAATTTAAATCGGCCATTTTTCCACAAAACACGATCTTTTGTTACGCGAAAACCGAGCTGATTTCGGCGAAAACGACGTTTGTAACAGGGTCTAAATGGCCTAATGAAGCTTCTAAAACGCTTCTTTCGCAATTTAAATCGGCCATTTTTCCCCAAAACACGATCTTTTGTCACGCAAAAACCGAGCTGATTTCGGCGAAAACGACGTTTGTAACTGGGTCTAAATCGGATAATGAAGATCCTAAAAGGCTTCTTTCGCATCAGAAAACTGACATTTTTGCACAAAACACGATCTTTTGTTACGCGAAAACCGAGCTGATTTCGGCGAAAACGACGTTTGTAACAGGGTCTAAATGGCCTAATGAAGCTTCTAAAACGCTTCTTTCGCAATTTAAATCGGCCATTTTTGCACAAAACACGATCTTTTGTTACGCGAAAACCGAGCTGATTTCGGCGAAAACGACGTTTGTAACAGGGTCTAAATGGCCTAATGAAGCTTCTAAAACGCTTCTTTCGCAATTTAAATCGGCCATTTTTCCACAAAACACGATCTTGTATTACGCGAAAACCGAGCTGATTTCGGCGAAAACGACGTTTGTAACAGGGTCTAAATGGCCTAATGAAGCTTCTTAAACGCTTCTTTCGCAATTTAAATCGGCCATTTTTGCACAAAACACGATCTTTTCTTACGCGAAAACCGAGCTGATTTCGGCGAAAACGATGTTTGTAACAGGGTCTAAATGGCGTAATGAAGCTTCTAAAACGCTTCTTTCGCAATTTAAATCGGCCATTTTTCCACAAAACACGATCTTTTGTTACGCGAAAACCGAGCTGATTTCGGCGAAAACGACGTTTGTAACAGGGTCTAAATGGCCTAATGAAGCTTCTAAAACGCTTCTTTCGCAATTTAAATCGGCCATTTTTCCCCAAAACACGATCTTTTGTCACGCCAAAAACCGAGCTGATTTCGGCGAAAACGACGTTTGTAACAGGGTCTAAATGGCCTAATGAAGCTTCTAAAACGCTTCTTTCGCAATTTAAATCGGCCATTTTTGCACAAAACACGATCTTTTGTTACGCGAAAACCGAGCTGATTTCGGCGAAAACGACGTTTGTAACAGGGTCTAAATGGCCTAATGAAGCTTCTAAAACGCTTCTTTCGCAATTTAAATCGGCCATTTTTCCCCAAAACACGATCTTTTGTCACGCAAAAACCGAGCTGATTTCGGCGAAAACGACGTTTGTAACAGGGTCTAAATGGCCTAATGAAGCTTCTAAAACGCTTCTTTCGCAATTTAAATCGGCCATTTTTGCACAAAACACGATCTTTTCTTACGCGAAAACCGAGCTGATTTCGGCGAAAACGATGTTTGTAACAGGGTCTAAATGGCGTAATGAAGCTTCTAAAACGCTTCTTTCGCAATTTAAATCGGCCATTTTTCCACAAAACACGATCTTTTGTTACGCGAAAACCGAGCTGATTTCGGCGAAAACGACGTTTGTAACAGGGTCTAAATGGCCTAATGAAGCTTCTAAAACGCTTCTTTCGCAATTTAAATCGGCCATTTTTCCCCAAAACACGATCTTTTGTCACGCAAAAACCGAGCTGATTTCGGCGAAAACGACGTTTGTAACAGGGTCTAAATGGCCTAATGAAGCTTCTAAAACGCTTCTTTCGCAATTTAAATCGGCCATTTTTGCACAAAACACGATCTTTTGTTACGCGAAAACCGAGCTGATTTCGGCGAAAACGACGTTTGTAACAGGGTCTAAATGGCCTAATGAAGCTTCTAAAACGCTTCTTTCGCAATTTAAATCGGCCATTTTTCCACAAAACACGATCTTTTGTTACGCGAAAACCGAGCTGATTTCGGCGAAAACGACGTTTGTAACAGGGTCTAAATAGCCTAATGAAGCTTCTAAAACGCTTCTTTCGCAATTTAAATCGGCCATTTTTCCACAAAACACGATCTTTTGTTACGCGAAAACCGAGCTGATTTCGGCGAAAACGACGTTTGTAACAGGGTCTAAATGGCCTAATGAAGCTTCTAAAACGCTTCTTTCGCAATTTAAATCGGCCATTTTTGCACAAAACACGATCTTTTGTTACGCGAAAACCGAGCTGATTTCGGCGAAAACGACGTTTGTAACAGGGTCTAAATGGCCTAATGAAGCTTCTAAAACGCTTCTTTCGCAATTTAAATCGGCCATTTTTGCACAAAACACGATCTTTTGTTACGCGAAAACCGAGCTGATTTCGGCGAAAACGACGTTTGTAACAGGGTCTAAATAGCCTAATGAAGCTTCTAAAATGCTTCTTTCGCAATTTAAATCGGCCATTTTTCCACAAAACACGATCTTTTGTTACGCGAAAACCGAGCTGATTTCAGCGAAAACGACGTTTGTAACAGGGTCTAAATGGCCTAATGAAGCTTCTAAAACGCTTCTTTCGCAATTTAAATCGGCCATTTTTGCACAAAACACGATCTTTTGTTACGCGAAAACCGAGCTGATTTCGGCGAAAACGACGTTTGTAACAGGGTCTAAATGGCCTAATGAAGCTTCTAAAACGCTTCTTTCGCAATTTAAATCGGCCATTTTTGCACAAAACACGATCTTGTATTACGCGAAAACCGAGCTGATTTCGGCGAAAACGACGTTTGTAACAGGGTCTAAATGGCCTAATGAAGCTTCTAAAACGCTTCTTTCGCAATTTAAATCGGCCATTTTTCCACAAAACACGATCTTGTATTACGCGAAAACCGAGCTGATTTCGGCGAAAACGACGTTTGTAACAGGGTCTAAATGGCCTAATGAAGCTTCTAAAACGCTTCTTTCGCAATTAAAATCGGCCATTTTTCCACAAAACACGATCTTTTGTTACGCGAAAACCGAGCTGATTTCGGCGAAAACGACGTTTGTAACAGGGTCTAAATGGCCTAATGAAGCTTCTAAAACGCTTCTTTCGCAATTTAAATCGGCCATTTTTGCACAAAACACGATCTTTTGTTACGCGAAAACCGAGCTGATTTCGGCGAAAACGACGTTTGTAACAGGGTCTAAATGGCCTAATGAAGCTTCTAAAACGCTTCTTTCGCAATTTAAATCGGCCATTTTTGCACAAAACACGATCTTTTGTTACGCGAAAACCGAGCTGATTTCGGCGCGAAAACGACGTTTGTAACAGGGTCTAAATGGCCTAATGAAGCTTCTAAAACGCTTCTTTCGCAATTTAAATCGGCCATTTTTCCACAAAACACGATCTTTTGTTACGCGAAAACCGAGCTGATTTCGGCGAAAACGACGTTTGTAACAGGGTCTAAATGGCCTAATGAAGCTTCTAAAACGCTTCTTTCGCAATTTAAATCGGCCATTTTTCCACAAAACACGATCTTTTGTTACGCGAAAACCGAGCTGATTTCGGCGAAAACGACGTTTGTAACAGGGTCTAAATAGCCTAATGAAGCTTCTAAAACGCTTCTTTCGCAATTTAAATCGGCCATTTTTCCACAAAACACGATCTTTTGTTACGCGAAAACCGAGCTGATTTCGGCGAAAACGACGTTTGTAACAGGGTCTAAATGGCCTAATGAAGCTTCTAAAACGCTTCTTTCGCAATTTAAACGGCCATTTTTGCACAAAACACGATCTTTTGTTACGCGAAAACCGAGCTGATTTCGGCGAAAACGACGTTTGTAACAGGGTCTAAATGGCCTAATGAAGCTTCTAAAACGCTTCTTTCGCAATTTAAATCGGCCATTTTTCCACAAAACACGATCTTGTATTACGCGAAAACCGAGCTGATTTCGGCGAAAACGACGTTTGTAACAGGGTCTAAATGGCCTAATGAAGCTTCTAAAACGCTTCTTTCGCAATTTAAATCGGCCATTTTTGCACAAAACACGATCTTTTGTTACGCGAAAACCGAGCTGATTTCGGCGAAAACGACGTTTGTAACAGGGTCTAAATAGCCTAATGAAGCTTCTAAAACGCTTCTTTCGCAATTTAAATCGGCCATTTTTCCACAAAACAGATCTTTTGTTACGCGAAAACCGAGCTGATTTCAGCGAAAACGACGTTTGTAACAGGGTCTAAATGGCCTAATGAAGCTTCTAAAACGCTTCTTTCGCAATTTAAATCGGCCATTTTTTCACAAAACACGATCTTGTATTACGCGAAAACCGAGCTGATTTCGGCGAAAACGACGTTTGTAACAGGGTCTAAATGGCTTAATGAAGCTTCTAAAACGCTTCTTTCGCAATTTAAATCGGCCATTTTTGCACAAAACACGATCTTTTGTTACGCGAAAACCGAGCTGATTTCGGCGAAAACGACGTTTGTAACAGGGTCTAAATGGCCTAATGAAGCTTCTAAAACGCTTCTTTCGCAATTTAAATCGGCCATTTTTGCACAAAACACGATCTTTTGTTACGCGAAAACCGAGCTGATTTCGGCGAAAACGACGTTTGTAACAGGGTCTAAATAGCCTAATGAAGCTTCTAAAACGCTTCTTTCGCAATTTAAAATCGGCCATTTTTCCACAAAACACGATCTTTTGTTACGCGAAAACCGAGCTGATTTCGGCGAAAACGACGTTTGTAACAGGGTCTAAATGGCCTAATGAAGCTTCTAAAACGCTTCTTTCGCAATTTAAATCGGCCATTTTTCCACAAAACACGATCTTGTATTACGCGAAAACCGAGCTGATTTCGGCGAAAACGACGTTTGTAACAGGGTCTAAATGGCCTAATGAAGCTTCTAAAACGCTTCTTTCGCAATTTAAATCGGCCATTTTTCCACAAAACACGATCTTTTGTTACGCGAAAACCGAGCTGATTTCGGCGAAAACGACGTTTGTAACAGGGTCTAAATAGCCTAATGAAGCTTCTAAAACGCTTCTTTCGCAATTTAAATCGGCCATTTTTCCACAAAACACGATCTTTTGTTACGCGAAAACCGAGCTGATTTCGGCGAAAACGACGTTTGTAACAGGGTCTAAATGGCCTAATGAAGCTTCTAAAACGCTTCTTTCGCAATTTAAATCGGCCATTTTTGCACAAAACACGATCTTGTATTACGCGAAAACCGAGCTGATTTCGGCGAAAACGACGTTTGTAACAGGGTCTAAATGGCCTAATGAAGCTTCTAAAACGCTTCTTTCGCAATTTAAATCGGCCATTTTTCCACAAAACACGATCTTGTATTACGCGAAAACCGAGCTGATTTCGGCGAAAACGACGTTTGTAACAGGGTCTAAATGGCCTAATGAAGCTTCTAAAACGCTTCTTTCGCAATTTAAATCGGCCATTTTTGCACAAAACACGATCTTGTATTACGCGAAAACCGAGCTGATTTCGGCGAAAACGACGTTTGTAACAGGGTCTAAATGGCCTAATGAAGCTTCTAAAACGCTTCTTTCGCAATTTAAATCGGCCATTTTTCCACAAAACACGATCTTGTATTACGCGAAAACCGAGCTGATTTCGGCGAAAACGACGTTTGTAACAGGGTCTAAATGGCCTAATGAAGCTTCTAAAACGCTTCTTTCGCAATTAAAATCGGCCATTTTTCCACAAAACACGATCTTTTGTTACGCGAAAACCGAGCTGATTTCGGCGAAAACGACGTTTGTAACAGGGTCTAAATGGCCTAATGAAGCTTCTAAAACGCTTCTTTCGCAATTTAAATCGGCCATTTTTCCACAAAACACGATCTTTTGTTACGCGAAAACCGAGCTGATTTCGGCGAAAACGACGTTTGTAACAGGGTCTAAATGGCCTAATGAAGCTTCTAAAACGCTTCTTTTGCAATTTAAATCGGCCATTTTTCCACAAAACACGATCTTTTGTTACGCGAAAACCGAGCTGATTTCGGCGAAAACGACGTTTGTAACAGGGTCTAAATGGCCTAATGAAGCTTCTAAAACGCTTCTTTCGCAATTTAAATCGGCCATTTTTCCACAAAACACGATCTTTTGTTACGCGAAAACCGAGCTGATTTCGGCGAAAACGACGTTTGTAACAGGGTCTAAATAGCCTAATGAAGCTTCTAAAACGCTTCTTTCGCAATTTAAATCGGCCATTTTTCCACAAAAACACGATCTTTTGTTACGCGAAAACCGAGCTGATTTCGGCGAAAACGACGTTTGTAACAGGGTCTAAATGGCCTAATGAAGCTTCTAAAACGCTTCTTTCGCAATTTAAATCGGCCATTTTTGCACAAAACACGATCTTTTGTTACGCGAAAACCGAGCTGATTTCGGCGAAAACGACGTTTGTAACAGGGTCTAAATGGCCTAATGAAGCTTCTAAAACGCTTCTTTCGCAATTTAAATCGGCCATTTTTCCACAAAACACGATCTTGTATTACGCGAAAACCGAGCTGATTTCGGCGAAAACGACGTTTGTAACAGGGTCTAAAATGGCCTAATGAAGCTTCTAAAACGCTTCTTTCGCAATTTAAATCGGCCATTTTTGCACAAAACACGATCTTTTGTTACGCGAAAACCGAGCTGATTTCGGCGAAAACGACGTTTGTAACAGGGTCTAAATAGCCTAATGAAGCTTCTAAAACGCTTCTTTCGCAATTTAAATCGGCCATTTTTCCACAAAACACGATCTTTTGTTACGCGAAAACCGAGCTGATTTCAGCGAAAACGACGTTTGTAACAGGGTCTAAATGGCCTAATGAAGCTTCTAAAACGCTTCTTTCGCAATTTAAAATCGGCCATTTTTTCACAAAACACGATCTTGTATTACGCGAAAACCGAGCTGATTTCGGCGAAAACGACGTTTGTAACAGGGTCTAAATGGCCTAATGAAGCTTCTAAAACGCTTCTTTCGCAATTTAAATCGGCCATTTTTCCACAAAACACGATCTTGTATTACGCGAAAACCGAGCTGATTTCGGCGAAAACGACGTTTGTAACAGGGTCTAAATGGCCTAATGAAGCTTCTAAAACGCTTCTTTCGCAATTTAAATCGGCCATTTTTGCACAAAACACGATCTTTTGTTACGCGAAAACCGAGCTGATTTCGGCGAAAACGACGTTTGTAACAGGGTCTAAATAGCCTAATGAAGCTTCTAAAACGCTTCTTTCGCAATTTAAATCGGCCATTTTTCCACAAAACACGATCTTTTGTTACGCGAAAACCGAGCTGATTTCGGCGAAAACGACGTTTGTAACAGGGTCTAAATGGCCTAATGAAGCTTCTAAAACGCTTCTTTCGCAATTTAAATCGGGCCATTTTTGCACAAAACACGATCTTTTCTTACGCGAAAACCGAGCTGATTTCGGCGAAAACGATGTTTGTAACAGGGTCTAAATGGCGTAATGAAGCTTCTAAAACGTTTCGCAATTTAAATCGGCCATTTTTCCACAAAACACGATCTTTTGTTACGCGAAAACCGAGCTGATTTCGGCGAAAACGACGTTTGTAACAGGGTCTAAATGGCCTAATGAAGCTTCTAAAACGCTTCTTTCGCAATTTAAATCGGCCATTTTTCCCCAAAACACGATCTTTTGTCACGCAAAAACCGAGCTGATTTCGGCGAAAACGACGTTTGTAACAGGGTCTAAATGGCCTAATGAAGCTTCTAAAACGCTTCTTTCGCAATTTAAATCGGCCATTTTTCCACAAAACACGATCTTTTGTTACGCGAAAACCGAGCTGATTTCGGCGAAAACGACGTTTGTAACAGGGTCTAAATAGCCTAATGAAGCTTCTAAAACGCTTCTTTCGCAATTTAAATCGGCCATTTTTCCACAAAACACGATCTTTTGTTACGCGAAAACCGAGCTGATTTCGGCGAAAACGACGTTTGTAACAGGGTCTAAATGGCCTAATGAAGCTTCTAAAACGCTTCTTTCGCAATTTAAATCGGCCATTTTTGCACAAAACACGATCTTTTGTTACGCGAAAACCGAGCTGATTTCGGCGAAAACGACGTTTGTAACAGGGTCTAAATGGCCTAATGAAGCTTCTAAAACGCTTCTTTCGCAATTTAAATCGGCCATTTTTGCACAAAACACGATCTTTTGTTACGCGAAAACCGAGCTGATTTCGGCGAAAACGACGTTTGTAACAGGGTCTAAATAGCCTAATGAAGCTTCTAAAACGCTTCTTTCGCAATTTAAATCGGCCATTTTTCCACAAAACACGATCTTTTGTTACGCGAAAACCGAGCTGATTTCAGCGAAAACGACGTTTGTAACAGGGTCTAAATGGCCTAATGAAGCTTCTAAAACGCTTCTTTCGCAATTTAAATCGGCCATTTTTGCACAAAACACGATCTTTTGTTACGCGAAAACCGAGCTGATTTCGGCGAAAACGACGTTTGTAACAGGGTCTAAATGGCCTAATGAAGCTTCTAAAACGCTTCTTTCGCAATTTAAATCGGCCATTTTTGCACAAAACACGATCTTGTATTACGCGAAAACCGAGCTGATTTCGGCGAAAACGACGTTTGTAACAGGGTCTAAATGGCCTAATGAAGCTTCTAAAACGCTTCTTTCGCAATTTAAATCGGCCATTTTTCCACAAAACACGATCTTGTATTACGCGAAAACCGAGCTGATTTCGGCGAAAACGACGTTTGTAACAGGGTCTAAATGGCCTAATGAAGCTTCTAAAACGCTTCTTTCGCAATTAAAATCGGCCATTTTTCCACAAAACACGATCTTTTGTTACGCGAAAACCGAGCTGATTTCGGCGAAAACGACGTTTGTAACAGGGTCTAAATGGCCTAATGAAGCTTCTAAAACGCTTCTTTCGCAATTTAAATCGGCCATTTTTCCACAAAACACGATCTTTTGTTACGCGAAAACCGAGCTGATTTCGGCGAAAACGACGTTTGTAACAGGGTCTAAATGGCCTAATGAAGCTTCTAAAACGCTTCTTTTGCAATTTAAATCGGCCATTTTTCCACAAAACACGATCTTTTGTTACGCGAAAACCGAGCTGATTTCGGCGAAAACGACGTTTGTAACAGGGTCTAAATGGCCTAATGAAGCTTCTAAAACGCTTCTTTCGCAATTTAAATCGGCCATTTTTTCACAAAACACGATCTTGTATTACGCGAAAACCGAGCTGATTTCGGCGAAAACGACGTTTGTAACATGGTCTAAATGGCTTAATGAAGCTTCTAAAACGCTTCTTTCGCAATTTAAATCGGCCATTTTTGCACAAAACACGATCTTTTGTTACGCGAAAACCGAGCTGATTTCGGCGAAAACGACGTTTGTAACAGGGTCTAAATGGCCTAATGAAGCTTCTAAAACGCTTCTTTCGCAATTTAAATCGGCCATTTTTGCACAAAACACGATCTTGTATTACGCGAAAACCGAGCTGATTTCGGCGAAAACGACGTTTGTAACAGGGTCTAAATGGCCTAATGAAGCTTCTTAAACGCTTCTTTCGCAATTTAAATCGGCCATTTTTGCACAAAACACGATCTTTTCTTACGCGAAAACCGAGCTGATTTCGGCGAAAACGACGTTTGTAACAGGGTCTAAATGGCCTAATGAAGCTTCTAAAACGCTTCTTTCGCAATTTAAATCGGCCATTTTTTCACAAAACACGATCTTGTATTACGCGAAAACCGAGCTGATTTCGGCGAAAACGACGTTTGTAACATGGTCTAAATGGCTTAATGAAGCTTCTAAAACGCTTCTTTCGCAATTTAAATCGGCCATTTTTGCACAAAACACGATCTTTTGTTACGCGAAAACCGAGCTGATTTCGGCGAAAACGACGTTTGTAACAGGGTCTAAATGGCCTAATGAAGCTTCTAAACGCTTCTTTCGCAATTTAAATCGGCCATTTTTGCACAAAACACGATCTTTTGTTACGCGAAAACCGAGCTGATTTCGGCGAAAACGACGTTTGTAACAGGGTCTAAATGGCCTAATGAAGCTTCTAAAACGCTTCTTTCGCAATTTAAATCGGCCATTTTTCCACAAAAC
Organism: Sipunculus nudus; assembly: GCA_026874595.1. Lineage (NCBI taxonomy): Eukaryota > Metazoa > Annelida > Sipuncula > Golfingiida > Sipunculidae > Sipunculus > Sipunculus nudus. Next base: position 11,906 of record CM049311.1, on the reverse strand, counting down.
ACGATCTTTTGTTACGCGAAAACCGAGCTGATTTCGGCGAAAACGACGTTTGTAACAGGGTCTAAATGGCCTAATGAAGCTTCTAAAACGCTTCTTTCGCAATTTAAATCGGCCATTTTTCCACAAAACACGATCTTTTGTTACGCGAAAACCGAGCTGATTTCGGCGAAAACGACGTTTGTAACAGGGTCTAAATAGCCTAATGAAGCTTCTAAAACGCTTCTTTCGCAATTTAAATCGGCCATTTTTCCACAAAACACGATCTTTTGTTACGCGAAAACCGAGCTGATTTCGGCGAAAACGACGTTTGTAACAGGGTCTAAATGGCCTAATGAAGCTTCTAAAACGCTTCTTTCGCAATTTAAATCGGCCATTTTTGCACAAAACACGATCTTTTGTTACGCGAAAACCGAGCTGATTTCGGCGAAAACGACGTTTGTAACAGGGTCTAAATGGCCTAATGAAGCTTCTAAAACGCTTCTTTCGCAATTTAAATCGGCCATTTTTCCACAAAACACGATCTTGTATTACGCGAAAACCGAGCTGATTTCGCGAAAACGACGTTTGTAACAGGGTCTAAATGGCCTAATGAAGCTTCTAAAACGCTTCTTTCGCAATTTAAATCGGCCATTTTTGCACAAAACACGATCTTTTGTTACGCGAAAACCGAGCTGATTTCGGCGAAAACGACGTTTGTAACAGGGTCTAAATAGCCTAATGAAGCTTCTAAAACGCTTCTTTCGCAATTTAAATCGGCCATTTTTCCACAAAACACGATCTTTTGTTACGCGAAAACCGAGCTGATTTCAGCGAAAACGACGTTTGTAACAGGGTCTAAATGGCCTAATGAAGCTTCTAAAACGCTTCTTTCGCAATTTAAATCGGCCATTTTTTCACAAAACACGATCTTGTATTACGCGAAAACCGAGCTGATTTCGGCGAAAACGACGTTTGTAACAGGGTCTAAATGGCTTAATGAAGCTTCTAAAACGCTTCTTTCGCAATTTAAATCGGCCATTTTTGCACAAAACACGATCTTTTGTTACGCGAAAACCGAGCTGATTTCGGCGAAAACGACGTTTGTAACAGGGTCTAAATGGCCTAATGAAGCTTCTAAAACGCTTCTTTCGCAATTTAAATCGGCCATTTTTGCACAAAACACGATCTTTTGTTACGCGAAAACCGAGCTGATTTCGGCGAAAACGACGTTTGTAACAGGGTCTAAATGGCCTAATGAAGCTTCTAAAACGCTTCTTTCGCAATTTAAATCGGCCATTTTTGCACAAAACACGATCTTTTGTTACGCGAAAACCGAGCTGATTTCGGCGAAAACGACGTTTGTAACAGGGTCTAAATAGCCTAATGAAGCTTCTAAAACGCTTCTTTCGCAATTTAAATCGGCCATTTTTCCACAAAACACGATCTTTTGTTACGCGAAAACCGAGCTGATTTCGGCGAAAACGACGTTTGTAACAGGGTCTAAATGGCCTAATGAAGCTTCTAAAACGCTTCTTTCGCAATTTAAATCGGCCATTTTTGCACAAAACACGATCTTGTATTACGCGAAAACCGAGCTGATTTCGGCGAAAACGACGTTTGTAACAGGGTCTAAATGGCCTAATGAAGCTTCTAAAACGCTTCTTTCGCAATTTAAATCGGCCATTTTTCCACAAAACACGATCTTGTATTACGCGAAAACCGAGCTGATTTCGGCGAAAACGACGTTTGTAACAGGGTCTAAATGGCCTAATGAAGCTTCTAAAACGCTTCTTTCGCAATTTAAATCGGCCATTTTTGCACAAAACACGATCTTGTATTACGCGAAAACCGAGCTGATTTCGGCGAAAACGACGTTTGTAACAGGGTCTAAATGGCCTAATGAAGCTTCTAAAACGCTTCTTTCGCAATTTAAATCGGCCATTTTTCCACAAAACACGATCTTGTATTACGCGAAAACCGAGCTGATTTCGGCGAAAACGACGTTTGTAACAGGGTCTAAATGGCCTAATGAAGCTTCTAAAACGCTTCTTTCGCAATTAAAATCGGCCATTTTTCCAAAAAACACGATCTTTTGTTACGCGAAAACCGAGCTGATTTCGGCGAAAACGACGTTTGTAACAGGGTCTAAATGGCCTAATGAAGCTTCTAAAACGCTTCTTTCGCAATTTAAATCGGCCATTTTTGCACAAAACACGATCTTTTGTTACGCGAAAACCGAGCTGATTTCGGCGAAAACGACGTTTGTAACAGGGTCTAAATGGCCTAATGAAGCTTCTAAAACGCTTCTTTCGCAATTTAAATCGGCCATTTTTTCACAAAACACGATCTTGTATTACGCGAAAACCGAGCTGATTTCGGCGAAAACGACGTTTGTAACATGGTCTAAATGGCTTAATGAAGCTTCTAAAACGCTTCTTTCGCAATTTAAATCGGCCATTTTTGCACAAAACACGATCTTTTGTTACGCGAAAACCGAGCTGATTTCGGCGAAAACGACGTTTGTAACAGGGTCTAAATGGCCTAATGAAGCTTCTAAAACGCTTCTTTCGCAATTTAAATCGGCCATTTTTGCACAAAACACGATCTTTTGTTACGCGAAAACCGAGCTGATTTCGGCGAAAACGACGTTTGTAACAGGGTCTAAATGGCCTAATGAAGCTTCTAAAACGCTTCTTTCGCAATTTAAATCGGCCATTTTTCCACAAAACACGATCTTTTGTTACGCGAAAACCGAGCTGATTTCGGCGAAAACGACGTTTGTAACAGGGTCTAAATGGCCTAATGAAGCTTCTAAAACGCTTCTTTCGCAATTTAAATCGGCCATTTTTCCACAAAACACGATCTTTTGTTACGCGAAAACCGAGCTGATTTCGGCGAAAACGACGTTTGTAACAGGGTCTAAATAGCCTAATGAAGCTTCTAAAACGCTTCTTTCGCAATTTAAATCGGCCATTTTTGCACAAAACACGATCTTTTGTTACGCGAAAACCGAGCTGATTTCGGCGAAAACGACGTTTGTAACAGGGTCTAAATAGCCTAATGAAGCTTCTAAAACGCTTCTTTCGCAATTTAAATCGGCCATTTTTCCACAAAACACGATCTTTTGTTACGCGAAAACCGAGCTGATTTCAGCGAAAACGACGTTTGTAACAGGGTCTAAATGGCCTAATGAAGCTTCTAAAACGCTTCTTTCGCAATTTAAATCGGCCATTTTTTCACAAAACACGATCTTGTATTACGCGAAAACCGAGCTGATTTCGGCGAAAACGACGTTTGTAACAGGGTCTAAATGGCCTAATGAAGCTTCTAAAACGCTTCTTTCGCAATTTAAATCGGCCATTTTTCCACAAAACACGATCTTGTATTACGCGAAAACCGAGCTGATTTCGGCGAAAACGACGTTTGTAACAGGGTCTAAATGGCCTAATGAAGCTTCTAAAACGCTTCTTTCGCAATTTAAATCGGCCATTTTTGCACAAAACACGATCTTTTGTTACGCGAAAACCGAGCTGATTTCGGCGAAAACGACGTTTGTAACAGGGTCTAAATAGCCTAATGAAGCTTCTAAAACGCTTCTTTCGCAATTTAAATCGGCCATTTTTCCACAAAACACGATCTTTTGTTACGCGAAAACCGAGCTGATTTCGGCGAAAACGACGTTTGTAACAGGGTCTAAATGGCCTAATGAAGCTTCTAAAACGCTTCTTTCGCAATTTAAATCGGCCATTTTTGCACAAAACACGATCTTTTCTTACGCGAAAACCGAGCTGATTTCGGCGAAAACGATGTTTGTAACAGGGTCTAAATGGCGTAATGAAGCTTCTAAAACGCTTCTTTCGCAATTTAAATCGGCCATTTTTCCACAAAACACGATCTTTTGTTACGCGAAAACCGAGCTGATTTCGGCGAAAACGACGTTTGTAACAGGGTCTAAATGGCCTAATGAAGCTTCTAAAACGCTTCTTTCGCAATTTAAATCGGCCATTTTTCCCCAAAACACGATCTTTTGTCACGCAAAAACCGAGCTGATTTCGGCGAAAACGACGTTTGTAACAGGGTCTAAATGGCCTAATGAAGCTTCTAAAACGCTTCTTTCGCAATTTAAATCGGCCATTTTTCCACAAAACACGATCTTTTGTTACGCGAAAACCGAGCTGATTTCGGCGAAAACGACGTTTGTAACAGGGTCTAAATAGCCTAATGAAGCTTCTAAAACGCTTCTTTCGCAATTTAAATCGGCCATTTTTCCACAAAACACGATCTTTTGTTACGCGAAAACCGAGCTGATTTCGGCGAAAACGACGTTTGTAACAGGGTCTAAATGGCCTAATGAAGCTTCTAAAACGCTTCTTTCGCAATTTAAATCGGCCATTTTTGCACAAAACACGATCTTTTGTTACGCGAAAACCGAGCTGATTTCGGCGAAAACGACGTTTGTAACAGGGTCTAAATGGCCTAATGAAGCTTCTAAAACGCTTCTTTCGCAATTTAAATCGGCCATTTTTGCACAAAACACGATCTTTTGTTACGCGAAAACCGAGCTGATTTCGGCGAAAACGACGTTTGTAACAGGGTCTAAATAGCCTAATGAAGCTTCTAAAACGCTTCTTTCGCAATTTAAATCGGCCATTTTTCCACAAAACACGATCTTTTGTTACGCGAAAACCGAGCTGATTTCAGCGAAAACGACGTTTGTAACAGGGTCTAAATGGCCTAATGAAGCTTCTAAAACGCTTCTTTCGCAATTTAAATCGGCCATTTTTGCACAAAACACGATCTTTTGTTACGCGAAAACCGAGCTGATTTCGGCGAAAACGACGTTTGTAACAGGGTCTAAATGGCCTAATGAAGCTTCTAAAACGCTTCTTTCGCAATTTAAATCGGCCATTTTTGCACAAAACACGATCTTGTATTACGCGAAAACCGAGCTGATTTCGGCGAAAACGACGTTTGTAACAGGGTCTAAATGGCCTAATGAAGCTTCTAAAACGCTTCTTTCGCAATTTAAATCGGCCATTTTTCCACAAAACACGATCTTGTATTACGCGAAAACCGAGCTGATTTCGGCGAAAACGACGTTTGTAACAGGGTCTAAATGGCCTAATGAAGCTTCTAAAACGCTTCTTTCGCAATTAAAATCGGCCATTTTTCCACAAAACACGATCTTTTGTTACGCGAAAACCGAGCTGATTTCGGCGAAAACGACGTTTGTAACAGGGTCTAAATGGCCTAATGAAGCTTCTAAAACGCTTCTTTCGCAATTTAAATCGGCCATTTTTCCACAAAACACGATCTTTTGTTACGCGAAAACCGAGCTGATTTCGGCGAAAACGACGTTTGTAACAGGGTCTAAATGGCCTAATGAAGCTTCTAAAACGCTTCTTTTGCAATTTAAATCGGCCATTTTTCCACAAAACACGATCTTTTGTTACGCGAAAACCGAGCTGATTTCGGCGAAAACGACGTTTGTAACAGGGTCTAAATGGCCTAATGAAGCTTCTAAAACGCTTCTTTCGCAATTTAAATCGGCCATTTTTTCACAAAACACGATCTTGTATTACGCGAAAACCGAGCTGATTTCGGCGAAAACGACGTTTGTAACATGGTCTAAATGGCTTAATGAAGCTTCTAAAACGCTTCTTTCGCAATTTAAATCGGCCATTTTTGCACAAAACACGATCTTTTGTTACGCGAAAACCGAGCTGATTTCGGCGAAAACGACGTTTGTAACAGGGTCTAAATGGCCTAATGAAGCTTCTAAAACGCTTCTTTCGCAATTTAAATCGGCCATTTTTGCACAAAACACGATCTTTTGTTACGCGAAAACCGAGCTGATTTCGGCGAAAACGACGTTTGTAACAGGGTCTAAATGGCCTAATGAAGCTTCTAAAACGCTTCTTTCGCAATTTAAATCGGCCATTTTTCCACAAAACACGATCTTTTGTTACGCGAAAACCGAGCTGATTTCGGCGAAAACGACGTTTGTAACAGGGTCTAAATGGCCTAATGAAGCTTCTAAAACGCTTCTTTCGCAATTTAAATCGGCCATTTTTCCACAAAACACGATCTTTTGTTACGCGAAAACCGAGCTGATTTCGGCGAAAACGACGTTTGTAACAGGGTCTAAATAGCCTAATGAAGCTTCTAAAACGCTTCTTTCGCAATTTAAATCGGCCATTTTTCCACAAAACACGATCTTTTGTTACGCGAAAACCGAGCTGATTTCGGCGAAAACGACGTTTGTAACAGGGTCTAAATGGCCTAATGAAGCTTCTAAAACGCTTCTTTCGCAATTTAAATCGGCCATTTTTGCACAAAACACGATCTTTTGTTACGCGAAAACCGAGCTGATTTCGGCGAAAACGACGTTTGTAACAGGGTCTAAATGGCCTAATGAAGCTTCTAAAACGCTTCTTTCGCAATTTAAATCGGCCATTTTTCCACAAAACACGATCTTGTATTACGCGAAAACCGAGCTGATTTCGGCGAAAACGACGTTTGTAACAGGGTCTAAATGGCCTAATGAAGCTTCTAAAACGCTTCTTTCGCAATTTAAATCGGCCATTTTTGCACAAAACACGATCTTTTGTTACGCGAAAACCGAGCTGATTTCGGCGAAAACGACGTTTGTAACAGGGTCTAAATAGCCTAATGAAGCTTCTAAAACGCTTCTTTCGCAATTTAAATCGGCCATTTTTCCACAAAACACGATCTTTTGTTACGCGAAAACCGAGCTGATTTCAGCGAAAACGACGTTTGTAACAGGGTCTAAATGGCCTAATGAAGCTTCTAAAACGCTTCTTTCGCAATTTAAATCGGCCATTTTTTCACAAAACACGATCTTGTATTACGGGAAAACCGAGCTGATTTCGGCGAAAACGACGTTTGTAACAGGGTCTAAATGGCTTAATGAAGCTTCTAAAACGCTTCTTTCGCAATTTAAATCGGCCATTTTTGCACAAAACACGATCTTTTGTTACGCGAAAACCGAGCTGATTTCGGCGAAAACGACGTTTGTAACAGGGTCTAAATGGCCTAATGAAGCTTCTAAAACGCTTCTTTCGCAATTTAAATCGGCCATTTTTGCACAAAACACGATCTTTTCTTACGCGAAAACCGAGCTGATTTCGGCGAAAACGACGTTTGTAACAGGGTCTAAATAGCCTAATGAAGCTTCTAAAACGCTTCTTTCGCAATTTAAATCGGCCATTTTTCCACAAAACACGATCTTTTGTTACGCGAAAACCGAGCTGATTTCGGCGAAAACGACGTTTGTAACAGGGTCTAAATGGCCTAATGAAGCTTCTAAAACGCTTCTTTCGCAATTTAAATCGGCCATTTTTCCACAAAACACGATCTTTTGTTACGCGAAAACCGAGCTGATTTCGGCGAAAACGACGTTTGTAACAGGGTCTAAATGGCCTAATGAAGCTTCTAAAACGCTTCTTTCGCAATTTAAATCGGCCATTTTTCCCCAAAACACGATCTTTTGTCACGCAAAAACCGAGCTGATTTCGGCGAAAACGACGTTTGTAACAGGGTCTAAATGGCCTAATGAAGCTTCTAAAACGCTTCTTTCGCAATTTAAATCGGCCATTTTTGCACAAAACACGATCTTTTGTTACGCGAAAACCGAGCTGATTTCGGCGAAAACGACGTTTGTAACAGGGTCTAAATGGCCTAATGAAGCTTCTAAAACGCTTCTTTCGCAATTTAAATCGGCCATTTTTCCACAAAACACGATCTTGTATTACGCGAAAACCGAGCTGATTTCGGCGAAAACGACGTTTGTAACAGGGTCTAAATGGCCTATGAAGCTTCTAAAACGCTTCTTTCGCAATTTAAATCGGCCATTTTTTCACAAAACACGATCTTGTATTACGCGAAAACCGAGCTGATTTCGGCGAAAACGACGTTTGTAACAGGGTCTAAATGGCTTTATGAAGCTTCTAAAACGCTTCTTTCGCAATTTAAATCGGCCATTTTTGCACAAAACACGATCTTTTGTTACGCGAAAACCGAGCTGATTTCGGCGAAAACGACGTTTGTAACAGGGTCTAAATGGCCTAATGAAGCTTCTAAAACGCTTCTTTCGCAATTTAAATCGGCCATTTTTGCACAAAACACGATCTTTTGTTACGCGAAAAACCGAGCTGATTTCGGCGAAAACGACGTTTGTAACAGGGTCTAAATAGCCTAATGAAGCTTCTAAAACGCTTCTTTCGCAATTTAAATCGGCCATTTTTCCACAAAACACGATCTTTTGTTACGCGAAAACCGAGCTGATTTCGGCGAAAACGACGTTTGTAACAGGGTCTAAATGGCCTAATGAAGCTTCTAAAACGCTTCTTTCGCAATTTAAATCGGCCATTTTTGCACAAAACACGATCTTTTGTTACGCGAAAACCGAGCTGATTTCGGCGAAAACGACGTTTGTAACAGGGTCTAAATGGCCTAATGAAGCTTCTAAAACGCTTCTTTCGCAATTTAAATCGGCCATTTTTCCACAAAACACGATCTTGTATTACGCGAAAACCGAGCTGATTTCGGCGAAAACGACGTTTGTAACAGGGTCTAAATAGCCTAATGAAGCTTCTAAAACGCTTCTTTCGCAATTTAAATCGGCCATTTTTCCACAAAACACGATCTTTTGTTACGCGAAAACCGAGCTGATTTCGGCGAAAACGACGTTTGTAACAGGGTCTAAATGGCCTAATGAAGCTTCTAAAACGCTTCTTTCGCAATTTAAATCGGCCATTTTTCCACAAAACACGATCTTTTCTTACGCGAAAACCGAGCTGATTTCGGCGAAAACGATGTTTGTAACAGGGTCTAAATGGCGTAATGAAGCTTCTAAAACGCTTCTTTCGCAATTTAAATCGGCCATTTTTCCACAAAACACGATCTTTTGTTACGCGAAAACCGAACTGATTTCGGCGAAAACGACGTTTGTAACAGGGTCTAAATGGCCTAATGAAGCTTCTAAAACGCTTCTTTCGCAATTTAAATCGGCCATTTTTGCACAAAACACGATCTTTTCTTACGCGAAAACCGAGCTGATTTCGGCGAAAACGATGTTTGTAACAGGGTCTAAATGGCCTAATGAAGCTTCTAAAACGCTTCTTTCGCAATTTAAATCGGCCATTTTTCCCAAAACACGATCTTTTGTCACGCAAAAACCGAGCTGATTTCGGCGAAAACGACGTTTGTAACAGGGTCTAAATGGCCTAATGAAGCTTCTAAAACGCTTCTTTCGCAATTTAAATCGGCCATTTTTGCACAAAACACGATCTTTTGTTACGCGAAAATCGAGCTGATTTCGGCGAAAACGACGTTTGTAACAGGGTCTAAATGGCCTAATGAAGCTTCTAAAACGCTTCTTTCGCAATTAAAATCGGCCATTTTTCCCCAAAACACGATCTTTTGTCACGCAAAAACCGAGCTGATTCAGCGAAAACGACGTTTGTAACAGGGTCTAAATGGCCTAATGAAGCTTCTAAAACGCTTCTTTCGCAATTTAAATCGGCCATTTTTCCCCAAAACACGATCTTTTGTCACGCAAAAACCGAGCTGATTTCGGCGAAAACGACGTTTGTAACAGGGTCTAAATGGCCTAATGAAGCTTCTAAAACGCTTCTTTCGCAATTTAAATCGGCCATTTTTGCACAAAACACGATCTTTTGTTACGCGAAAATCGAGCTGATTTCGGCGAAAACGACGTTTGTAACAGGGTCTAAATGGCCTAATGAAGCTTCTAAAACGCTTCTTTCGCAATTTAAATCGGCCATTTTTCCCCAAAACACGATCTTTTGTCACGCAAAAACCGAGCTGATTTCGGCGAAAACGACGTTTGTAACAGGGTCTAAATGGCCTAATGAAGCTTCTAAAACGCTTCTTTCGCAATTTAAATCGGCCATTTTTGCACAAAACACGATCTTTTGTTACGCGAAAACCGAGCTGATTTCGGCGAAAACGACGTTTGTAACAGGGTCTAAATGGCCTAATGAAGCTTCTAAAACGCTTCTTTCGCAATTTAAATCGGCCATTTTTCCACAAAACACGATCTTGTATTACGCGAAAACCGAGCTGATTTCGGCGAAAACGACGTTTGTAACAGGGTCTAAATGGCCTAATGAAGCTTCTAAAACGCTTCTTTCGCAATTTAAATCGGCCATTTTTGCACAAAACACGATCTTTTCTTACGCGAAAACCGAGCTGATTTCGGCGAAAACGATGTTTGTAACAGGGTCTAAATGGCGTAATGAAGCTTCTAAAACGCTTCTTTCGCAATTTAAATCGGCCATTTTTCCACAAAACACGATCTTTTGTTACGCGAAAACCGAGCTGATTTCGGCGAAAACGACGTTTGTAACAGGGTCTAAATGGCCTAATGAAGCTTCTAAAACGCTTCTTTCGCAATTTAAATCGGCCATTTTTCCCCAAAACACGATCTTTTGTCACGCAAAAACCGAGCTGATTTCGGCGAAAACGACGTTTGTAACTGGGTCTAAATCGGATAATGAAGATCCTAAAAGGCTTCTTTCGCATCAGAAAACTGACATTTTTGCACAAAACACGATCTTTTGTTACGCGAAAACCGAGCTGATTTCGGCGAAAACGACGTTTGTAACAGGGTCTAAATGGCCTAATGAAGCTTCTAAAACGCTTCTTTCGCAATTTAAATCGGCCATTTTTGCACAAAACACGATCTTTTGTTACGCGAAAACCGAGCTGATTTCGGCGAAAACGACGTTTGTAACAGGGTCTAAATGGCCTAATGAAGCTTCTAAAACGCTTCTTTCGCAATTTAAATCGGCCATTTTTCCACAAAACACGATCTTGTATTACGCGAAAACCGAGCTGATTTCGGCGAAAACGACGTTTGTAACAGGGTCTAAATGGCCTAATGAAGCTTCTAAAACGCTTCTTTCGCAATTTAAATCGGCCATTTTTGCACAAAACACGATCTTTTGTTACGCGAAAACCGAGCTGATTTCGGCGAAAACGACGTTTGTAACAGGGTCTAAATAGCCTAATGAAGCTTCTAAAACGCTTCTTTCGCAATTTAAATCGGCCATTTTTCCACAAAACACGATCTTTTGTTACGCGAAAACCGAGCTGATTTCAGCGAAAACGACGTTTGTAACAGGGTCTAAATGGCCTAATGAAGCTTCTAAAACGCTTCTTTCGCAATTTAAATCGGCCATTTTTTCACAAAACACGATCTTGTATTACGCGAAAACCGAGCTGATTTCGGCGAAAACGACGTTTGTAACAGGGTTTTAATGGCCTAATGAAGCTTCTTAAACGCTTCTTTTCGCAATTTAAATCGGCCATTTTTGCACAAAACACGATCTTTTCTTACGCGAAAACCGAGCTGATTTCGGCGAAAACGATGTTTGTAACAGGGTCTAAATGGCGTAATGAAGCTTCTAAAACGCTTCTTTCGCAATTTAAATCGGCCATTTTTCCACAAACACGATCTTTTGTTACGCGAAAACCGAGCTGATTTCGGCGAAAACGACGTTTGTAACAGGGTCTAAATGGCCTAATGAAGCTTCTAAAACGCTTCTTTCGCAATTTAAATCGGCCATTTTTCCCCAAAACACGATCTTTTGTCACGCAAAAACCGAGCTGATTTCGGCGAAAACGACGTTTGTAACAGGGTCTAAATGGCCTAATGAAGCTTCTAAAACGCTTCTTTCGCAATTTAAATCGGCCATTTTTGCACAAAACACGATCTTTTGTTACGCGAAAACCGAGCTGATTTCGGCGAAAACGACGTTTGTAACAGGGTCTAAATGGCCTAATGAAGCTTCTAAAACGCTTCTTTCGCAATTTAAATCGGCCATTTTTGCACAAAACACGATCTTTTCTTACGCGAAAACCGAGCTGATTTCGGCGAA
>CM049310.1:93015055-93055055 GCA_026874595.1 Sipunculus nudus | reverse complement strand
ATACTTAAATTGTCAACTTCTTATGTTGCGTGTCAACTTAAGTTGTCAAATTATTCTGTACTCTCAACTTAAGCTTATGTTGAATACTAAAGTTGAATCTGAATATTATCTTGAATAATTCAGTTACCTTTTTCAATGTTAAGATCAAAATGAGTTCAGATTAAGTTTAATCTGAATATCAACTTAGCTAATGTTGAATACTTAAGTTGTCAACTTATTATGTTGAATAAATAAGTTGAATCTGGTATTCAACTTTAGCTTATGTTGAATAATTAAAGAGAATTTGCATTTCAACTTAAGCATTCAACGTAAGCTTATTTTAAAAAGCAGATTCAACTTAATCATTCAACATAAGCCTAAGTAGACATGAATATCAACTTTAGCTTATGTTGAATACTTAAATTGTCAACTTCTTATGTTGCGTGTCAACTTAAGTTGTCTAATTATTCTGTACTCTCAACTTAAGCTTATGTTGAATACTAAAGTGGAATCTGAATATTATATTGTATAATTAAATAACCTTTTTTAATATTAAGATCTAATGAGTTCACCTTAAGTTTAATCTGAAAATCAACTTAGCTAATGTTGAATACTTAAGTTGTCAACTTATTATGTTGAATAAATAAGTTGAATCTGATATTCAACTTTAGCTTATGTTGAATAATTTAAGAGAATTTGCATTTCAACTTAGGCATCCAACGTTAGCTTATGTTGAAAATCAGATTCAACTTAATCATTCAACATAAGCCCAAGTAGACATGAATATCAACTTAAGCTTAAGTTGAATACTTAAATTGTCAACTTCTTATGTTGCGTGTCAACTTAAGTTGTCAAATTATTCTGTACTCTCAACTTAAGCTTATGTTGAATACTAAAGTTGAATCTGAATATTATCTTGAATAATTCAGTTACCTTTTTCAATGTTAAGATCAAAATGAGTTCACCTTAAGTTTAATCTGAATATCAACTTAGCTAATGTTGAATACTTAAGTTGTCAACTTATTATGTTGAATAAATAAGTTGAATCTGGTATTCAACTTTAGCTTATGTTGAATAATTAAAGAGAATCTGCATTTCAACTTAAGCATTCAACGTAACTTATGTTGAAAATCAGATTCAACTTAATCATTCAACATAAGCCTAAGTAGACATGAATATCAACTTAAGCTTAGGTTGAATACTTAAATTGTCAACTTCTTATGTTGCGTGTCAACTTAAGTTGTCAAATTATTCTGTACTTTCAACTTAAGCTTATGTTGACTACTAAAGTTGAATCTGAATATTATATTGTATAATTAAATAACCTTTTTTAATATTAAGATCAAAATGAGTTCACCTTAAGTTTAATCTGAAAATCAACTTAGCTAATGTTGAATACTTAAGTTGTCAACTTATTATGTTGAATAAATAAGTTGAATCTGATATTCAACTTTAGCTTATGTTGAATAATTTAAGAGAATTTGCATTTCAACTTAAGCATTCAACGTAAGTTATGTTGAAAATCAGATTCAACTTAATCATTCAACATAAGCCTAAGTAGACATGAATTTCAACTTAAGCTTATGTTGAATACTTAAATAGTTAACTTCTTATGGTGCGTGTCAACTTTAGTTGTCAAATTATTCTGTTGACTCTCAACTTAAGCTTATGTTGAACACTAAAGTTGAATCTGAATATTATGTTGTATAATTAAATTACTTTGTTCATGTTAAGATAAAAATGAGTTCACCTTAAGTTTAATCTGAAAATCAACTTAGCTAATGTTGAATACTTAAGTTGTCAACTTATTATGTTGAATAAATAAGTTGAATCTGATATTCAACTTTAGCTTATGTTGAATAATTAAAGAGAATCTGCATTTCAACTTAAATAGTCGACGTAAGCTTAAGTTGAAAATCAGATTCAACTTAATTATTCAACATTAGCCTAAATAGACATGAATATCAACTTAAGCTCATGTTGAATACTTAAATTGTCAACTTATTATGTTGCCTGTCAACTAAAGTTGTCAAATTAATCTGTTGACTCTCAACTTAAGCTTATGTATAATACTAAAGTTGAATCTGAAGATTATCTTGAATAATTAAGTTATCTTTTTAAATTTTAAGATCCAAATGAGTTCACCGTAAGTTTAATCTGAATATCAACTTAGCTAATGTGGCATCCTTAAGTTGTAAACTTATTATGTTGAATAAATAAGTTGAATCTGATATTCAACTTTAGCTTATGTTGAATATTTAAGTTGAAATGCATATTCTCTTTAATATTTCAACATAAGGTTAAGTTGATATTTAAATTCAACTTAATTAGATGAACTTTGCTATGTGGATACCTGTCCAAGAAAGCACATAAAATAATACATAAATGTAAAGATACCGCTCCTGTTAAAAATGTTATACATATATATTTATATATGTATATATATATGTATGTGTGTATATATACATATATATATATATATTATAGGACCATAACACTGTAAGTTTAGGACCATAACGCTGTAAGATACAAAAAATCAGCTGGGCCAAATATAAGGAAAATATTTATAAAGAATAGTTAAATTGATTATTCAACATAAGCTTAAGTTGAAATTCAGATTCAACTTAATTATTCAACTTATGTTTAAGTTGAAACTGAGTTTCAAATTAATGAGATGAATTTAGCTATGTGCATAATGGTCCATGTTAGTTCAGATAACAAGTACATCAGGTAAATATATTGGTCCGGTTAAAAATGTAATACATGTATATGTATATATATGTACATATATATATATATATTTACTGGTCCAAGCATGTTTATATCACTGCATATATATACATGTGAATATATATATATAAATAAATTATTTCTCTATTTTAATAATGTAAGTAACGCCGATCAGTTATTTCAGAATTAGACTATAGTCAGTATTAACGATAAGTTTTTTTCAACATTTGAATATTGTCGTTATTACTGATAAGTTATTTCGGAATTTGATTTAAGTCTGTATTAGCATTAAGATATTTCAGTATATGAATATTGTCGGTATTACCAAAAATTTTTTTTGGTCTCAAATGTGAGCCGTTTAATTTTTCTATGGCGACATAGTTTACTTTTACTCAAACTCCAGGTACAATGGCTGAAATCAAAGATGCACTTATCTATGGACCATAACACTAAGTTTAGGACCATAACACTGTAATGATACCAAAAATCGGGTCGGACAAATACAAGGAAAATCCCTTTAAATAATAGTTAATTTCATTATTTAACATAAGCTTAAGTTGAAATTCAGATTCAACTCTATTATTCAACTTAAGTTTAAGTTGAAATTGTGATTCAACTTAATTAGATGAACTTAGCGTTATGCATAATGGTCCGTGTAAAAACATATAACAAATACTTATATGTAAAGATACCGGTCCCGTTAAAAATGTAATACATATATATATAATATGTATATATATGTGTGTATATATATAATATATATATATATTTACTGGTACAAGCATGTTTATATCTGTGCATATATATACATCTGAATATATATATATAAATAAGTTATTTCTCTATTTTAATAATAAGTATTGACGATCGGTTATTTATGAAATCGATTATAGTAGGTATTATCTATAAGTTTTTTCAGCATTTGAATATGGTCGGTAGTACCGAAAAGTTATTTCGGAATTTGATTATAGTCGGTTTCAGCAATATCTTATTTCAGTGTTTGAATATTGTCGATATTACGGATACGTTATTTGGGAATTTGATTATAGTTTGTATTAAGAACAAGTTATTTCAGTTTTTGAATATTATCAGTATTATTGATAAGTTATTTTGGTCTCAAATGAGAACCGTTAAATTTTCCAATGGCGACATAGTATACTTTTACTCAAAGTCCAGGTACAATGGCTGATATCAAAGATGCACTTATCTATGGACCATAACACTGTAAGTTTAGGACCATAACACTGTAATGATACCAAAAATCGGGTGGAACAAATATGAGGAAAATCCCAAAGAAGAGTTAATTTGATTATTCAACATAAGCTTAAGCTGAAATTGAGATTCAATTTAATTATTCAACTTAAGTTTAAGTTGAAATTAAGATTCTACTTAATTATTCAACTTAAAGTTAAGTTGACTTTCAAATTCAACTTAATTAGATGAACTTAGCTATGTGGATACTGGTCCAAGACAACACATAAAATAATATATAAATGAAAAGATACTGGTACCGTTAAAAAATGTAATACATATAAAGGCATATGTAAAAATATATTTATATATATATATAAATAATTTTACTGACACCAGTATGTTTATATCTGCGCATATATATATATATATATATATATATATATATATATATAAATATATAAATGTGTGTGTGTGTGTTTGTGTGTGTGTGTCAATATATAAAAATAAATTATTTCCGTATTTGAATATATGAGGTATTACTGATCAGTTATTTTAGAACTTAATCTTTGTCGGTATTATCGATAAGTTTTTTTGTCCTTTGATTATTGTCGGTATTACAAATAAGTCATTTTGTTATTTGAATATTGATAGTATTACTGATAGGTTATTTTGGCAGTTGATTATTGTCCGTGATACGGGTAAGTTAATTCATTCTGAAATAGTAACTGTTAAATCTTCCATGCTGACATAATTTTAATGTAAAGATACCAGTATGAGCTGAAGTTGAAAATAAGATTTAACTTTATTGTTCAACATAAGATTAAGTTGATAAATTAGATTCAACTTAAGTTTTCAACTTATTATTAAGTTGAATTGAGATTCAACTCAATTATTCAACATAAGGTTATGTTGATATTCAAATTCAACTTAACTAGATGACCTTTGTGGATACTGGACAAAGAAAGCACATAAAATAATACATAAATGTAAAGATACCCCTCCTGTTAAAAATGTTATACATATATATGTATGTATGTATATATATGTATGTAAATATATATATATATAGATATATATATATATATTATATAAATATATATATTATAGGACCATAACACTCT
Organism: Sipunculus nudus; assembly: GCA_026874595.1. NCBI lineage: Eukaryota > Metazoa > Annelida > Sipuncula > Golfingiida > Sipunculidae > Sipunculus > Sipunculus nudus. The sequence goes on along the minus strand of CM049310.1, from coordinate 93,050,031 downwards.
AAGTTTAGGACCATAACACTGTAAGATCTGGGCAAAATACAAGGAAAATCTTTATAAAGAATAGTTAATTTAATTATTCAACATAAGCTTAAGTTGAATATCAGATTCAACTTATTTATTCAACATAATAAGTTGACAACTTAAGTATTCAACTTTACTTATGTTTAAGTTGAAATTGAGATTCAAATTAATGAGATGAATTTAGCTATGTGCATAATGAATATTGAATCATCGGTATTACCGATAAGTGATTTGGTCTCAAATGTGAACCGTTAAATTTTCCCATGCAGACATAGTATACTTTTACTGAAAGTTCAAGTACAATTGCTGATATCAAAGATGTACTTATCTATGGACCATAACACTGTAAGTTTAAGACAATACCACTGTAAATATACCCAATTGGGCAGAGCCAAATATAAGGAAATTTCCTTAAAAGAATAGATTATTCAACATAAGCTTAAGTTGAAATTCAGATTCAACTTAATTTTTCAACTCAAGTTTAAGTTGACATTTCAAATTCAACTAAATTAGATGAACTATATATCGATATATCCATCTCTGTTTCTCTTTATATCTGTCTCTCTTTCTCTATCTCTATATTTCTATCTCTATATATCTATATATCTATCTCTCTATATATCTCCTATTGGTTTACCAGAATCAGTCTTTTCAAACATACATATTTCGTGTATGAAGAAAGATTTGACATTTATTAATAATATATCATTAAACTCTACCGGTGTCACTATAATAAAAAAAATAATAATAATAAATAGCAATTATATAGTGCTGAACTCCGATATCAGTCGTAGTGTCAAAAATTTATTTTGGTCTTGAATGTGAACCGTTTAATTTTCCCATGCCGATATAATATAGTTTTACTCAAAATCAAGGTACAATTGCTGATATCAAAGATGTATTATCTATGTGCATTTCCTTAAGAATGATTACATGTGCTACATTTCAAATGTTATTAGCATGGGGAATGCAGGAGTTTCAGATCTGTGTCCATCTCTCACGTTTTTCATGTTGAAAACAGGCCTTCTTCATTCAAAATTATCTTTATTGGGCCAAATGTAAGCACAATGACAAAAAAAGATTAGTAATTTTTTTTCAAATTCCAGGCAATTAGTTATTTCTGAGTACTTGAACATTGTCGGTACTGCCGATAAGTTATTCAGGTATTTGAATAATGTCGGTAGTGTCGATAATTTATTTTGGTCTTGAATGTAAAAATGTTTAATTTTCGTATGCCGACACAGTATTATTTTACTCAAAATCCTGGTACAATTGCTGATATTAAAGATGCACATATCTATGTGCATTTACTTATGAATGATTACAGGTGATACATTTCAAATGATATATGCATGGGGAATGCAGCATTTCCAAATCAGTGTCCATCTCTCATGTTTTCTTCTTAAAAACAGGTCTTTTTCATTCAAGATTATGTTTATTGGGCCAAATATAAATAAAATGGCTTTGAAAGAATAGTTATTTTGGCTAAATTCCAGGCAATAAAGCATTTTGTAAGTACTTGACATTGTCGGTATTACCAACAAGTTATTTGGGTATTTGAAAAATGTCGGTAGTGTCAAAAATTTATTTTGGTCTTGAAATATGAACCGTTAAATTTGTCCATGCTTACATAGTATACTTTTACTTAAAATCTAGGTGTCATTGCTGATATCAATGGGGAATGCAGCAGTTTCAAATCTATGTCCATCTCTCGGGTTTTTCATGTTAAAAACAGACCTTTTTCAGTCAAGATTATGTTTATTGGGCCAAATATAAGTACAATGACTAAAAAAGATTATTTATTTTGGTCAAATTCCTGGCAATAAGTTATTTTCTGAGTACTTGAACATTGTCGGTATTGTCAATAAGTTATTCAGGTATTTGAATAATGTTGTAGTGTCGAAAATTTATTTTGGTCTTGAACGTGAACCATTTAATTTTCCCATGCTGATATAATATAGTTTTACTCAAAATCAAGGTACAATTGCTGATATCAAAGATGCACTTATCTATGTGCATTTCCTTAAGAATGATTATGGGTGATACATTTCAAATGTTATTAGCATTGGGAATGCAGGAGTTTCAGATCTGTGTCCATCTCTCATTTTTTTCATGTTGAAAACAGACCTTTTTTTTATTCAAGATTATGTTTATTGGGCCAAATATAAGTACAATGACTAAAAAAGATTAGTACTTTTGTTCAAATTCCAGGCAATTAGTTATTTTCTGAGTACTTGAACATTGTCGGTTGTGCCGATAAGTTATTCAGGTATTTGAATAATGTCGGTAGTGTCGAAAATTTATTTTGGTCTTGAATGTGAACCGTTTAATTTCCCATGCCGACATAATATACTTTTACTCAAAATCAAGGTACAATTGCTGATATCAAAGATGCACTTATCTATGTGCCTTTCCTTTAGAATGATTATAGGTGATACATTTCAAATGTTATTAGCATGGGGAATGCAGGAGTTTCAGATCTGTGTCCATCTCTCATGTTTTTTCATGTTGAAAACAGGCCTTTTTAATTCAAGATTATGTTTATTGGGCTAAATATAAATAAAATGGCTTTGAAAGAATAGTTATTTCGGCTAAATTCTAGGCAATAAAGCATTTTGTAAGTACTTGACATTGTCGGTATTACCAACAAGTTATTTATGTATTTGAATAATGTCGGTAGTGTCGATAAGTTCTTTTGGTCTGAAATGTGAACCGTTAAATTTGTCCATGCCAACATAGTATACTTTTACTCAAAATCTAGGTATCATTGCTGATATCAATGGGGCATGTAGCAGTTTCAAATCTATGTCCATCTCTCAGGTTTTTCATGTTAAAAACAGACCTTTTTTTATTCAAGATTATGTTTATTGGGCCAAATATAAGTACAATGACTAAAAAAGATTAGTACTTTTGTTCAAATTCCTGGCAATAAGTTATTTTCTGAGTACTTGAACATTGTCGGTGTAGCCGATAAGTTATTCAGGTATCTGAATAATGTCGGTAGTGTCAAAAATTTATTTTGGTTTTGAATGTGAACCGGTAATTTCCAATGCCAACATAGTATACTTTTACTCAAAATCAAGGTACAATTGCTAATATCAAAGATGCACTTATATATGTGCATTTCCTTAAGAATGATTATATGTGATACATTTCAACTGTTATTAGCAGGGGGAATGCAGGAGTTTCAGATCTGTGTCCATCTCTCATGTTTTTCATGTTGAAAACAGGCCTTCTTCATTCAAAATTATTTTTATTGGGCCAAATATAAGTACAATGACTAAAGAAGATTAGTAATTTTGTTCAAATTCCAGGCAATAAGTTATTTTCTCAGTACTTGAACATTGTCGGTATTACCGACAAGTTATTTGGGTATTTGAATAATGTCGGTAGTGTCGATAAGTTCTTTTGGTCTTGAATGTGAACCGTTTAATTTCCCATGCCGACATAATATACTTTTACTCAAAATCTAGGTATCATTGCTGATGTCAATGGGGAATGATCCAGTTTCAAATCTATGTCCATCTTTCAGGTTTTTCATGTTGAAAACAGACCTTTTTTATTCAAGATTATGTTTATTGGGCCAAATATAAGTACAATGACTAAAAAAGATTAGTTATTTTGGTCAAATTCCTGGCAATAAGTTATTTTCTGAGTACTTGAACATTGGCTGTATTGCCGATAAGTTATTCAGGTATTTGAATAATGTCGTAGTGTTGATAATTTATTTTAGTCTTGAATGTGAACCGTTTAATTTCCCATGCCAACATAGTATACTTTAACTCAAAATCAAGGTACATTTGCTGATATCAAAGATGTATTATCTATGTGCATTTCCTTAAGAATTATTACATGTGCTACATTTCAAATGTTATTAGCATTGGGAATGCAGGAGTTTCAGATCTGTGTCCATCTCTCATTTTTTTCATGTTGAAAACAGACCTTTTTTTATTCAAGATTATGTTTATTGGGCCACATATAAGTACAATGACTAAAAAAGATTATTACTTTTGTTCAAATTCCAGGCAATTAGTTATTTTCTGAGTACTTGAACATTGTCGGTATTACCGACAAGTTATTTGGGTATTTGAATAATGTCGGTAGTGTTGATAAGATCTTTTGGTCTGAAATGTGAGCCGTTAAATTTGTCCATGCTGACATAGTATACTTTTACTCAAAAACTAGGTATCATTGTAGATATCAATGGGGAATGCAGCAGTTTCAAATTTATGTCCATCTCTCAGGTTTTTCATGTTGAAAACATACCTTTTTCATTCAAGATTATGTTTATTGGGCCAAATATAAGTACAGTGACTAAAAAAGATTAGTTATTTTGGTCAAATTCCTGGCAATAGGTTATTTTCTGAGTACTTGAACATTGTCGGTATTGTCAATAAGTTATTCAGGTATTTGAATAATGTCGTTGTGTCGAAAATTTATTTTGGTCTTGAACGTGAACCATTTAATTTTCCCATGCCGATATAATATAGTTTTACTCAAAATCAAGGTACAATTGCTGATATCAAAGATGCACTTATCTATGTGCATTTCCTTAAGAATGATTATAGGTGATACATTTCAAATGTTATTAGCATGGGGAATGCAGGAGTTTCAGATCTGTGTCCATCTCTCATTTTTTTCATGTTGAAAACAGGCCTTTTTCATTCAAGATTATGTTTATTGGGCCAAATATAAATAAAATGGCTTTGAAAGAATAGTTATTTTGGCTAAATTCCAGGCAATAAAGCATTTTGTAAGTACTTGATTTTGCCAGTATTACCGACAAATTATTTGGGTATTTGAATAATGTCGGTAGTGTCGATAAGTTCTTTTGGTCTTGAATGTGAACTGTTTAATTTCCCATGCTGACATAATATACTTTTACTCAAAATCTAGGTATCATTGCTGATATCAATGGGGAATGATCCAGTTTCAAATCTATGTCCATCTCTCAGGTTTTTCATGTTGAAAACAGACCTTTTTTATTCAAGATTATGTTTATTGGGCCAAATATAAGTACAATGACTAAAAAAGGTTAGTTATTTTGGTCAAATTCCTGGCAATAAGTTATTTTCTGAGTACTTGAACATTGGCTGTATTGCCGATAAGTTATTCAGGTATTTGAATAATGTCGTAGTGTCGATAATTTATTTTAGTCTTGAATGTGAATCGGTTAATTTCCTATGCCAACATAGTATACTTTTACTTAAAATCAAGGTACAATTGCTGATATTAAAGATGCACTTATCTATGTGCATTTCCTTAAGAATGATTATAGGTGATACATTTCAAATGTTATTAGCATGGGGAATGCAGGAGTTTCAGATCTGTGTGTTTATTGGGCCAAATATAAATAAAATGGCTTCGAAAGAATAGTTATTTTGGCTAAATTCCAGGCAATAAAGCATTTTGTAGGTACTTGACATTGTCTGTATTACCAACAAGTTATTTGGGTATTTGAATAATGTTGGTAGTGACGATAAGTTCTTTTGGTCTGAAATGTGAACCGTTAAATTTGTCCATGCCGACATAGTATGACCATAACACTCTAATGATACCAAAAATCTTGTGGAACAAATATGAGGAAAATCACAAAGAAGAGTTAATTTGATTATTCAACATAAGCTTAAGCTGAAATTGAGATTCAATTTAATTATTCAACTTAAGTTTAAGTTGAAATTAAGATTCTACTTAATTATTCATCTTAAAGTTAAGTTGACCTTCAAATTCAACTTAATTAGATGAACTTAGCTATGTGGATACTGGTCCAAGACAGCACATAAAATAATACATTAATGTAAAGATACTGGTACCGTTAAAAAATGTAATACATATAAAGGCATATGTGAAAATATATTTATATATATATATAAATATTTTTACTGACACCAGTATGTTTATATCTGCGCATATATATATATATATATATATATATATGTGTGTGTGTTTGTGTGTGTCAATATATAAACATAAGTTATTTCTGTATTTGAATATATGAAGTATTACTGATCAGTTATTTTAGAACTTAATCTTTGTCTGTATTATCGATAAGTTTTTTTGTCCTTTGATTATTGTCGGTATTACAGATAAGTTATTTTGATATTTGAATATTGATAGTATTACCGATAGGTTATTTTGGCAGTTGATTATTGTCCGTGATACGGGTAAGTTATTTCATTCTGAAATAGGAACTGTTAAATCTTCCATGCTGACATAAAATAAATGTAAAGATTCCAGTATCAGCTGAAGTTGAAAATAAGATTTAACTTAATTGTTCAACATAATCTTCAGTTGATAAATTAGATTCAACTTAAGTTTTCAACTTAATATTAAGTTGAATTGAGATTCAACTCAATTATTCAACATAAGGTTAAGTTGATATTCAAATTCAAGTTAACTAGATGAACTATGTGGATACTGTTCAAAGAAAGCACATGAAATAATACATAAATGTAAAGATACCGCTCCTGTTAAAAATGTTATACATATATATGTATATATGTATATATATGTATGTGTATATATATATATATATGTATATATATATAAATTATATAAATATATATTATAGGACCATAACACTCTAAGTTTAGGACCATAACACTGTAAGATGCAAAAAATCAGCTGGGCCAAATACAAGGAAAATCTTTATAAAGAATAGTTAATTTAATTATTCAACATAAGCTTAAGTTGAATATCAGATTCATCTTATTTATTCAACATAATAAGTTGACAACTTAAGTATTCAACTTTACTTATGTTTAAGTTGAAATTGAGATTCAAATTAATGAGATGAATTTAGCTATGTGCATAATGAATATTGAATATTATCGGTATCACCGATAAGTGATTTTGGTCTCAAATGTGAACCGTTAAATTTTCCCATGTCGACATAGTATACTTTTACTGAAAGTTCAGGTACAATTGCTGATATCAAAGATGTACTTATCTATGGAACATAACACTGTAAGTTTAAGACAATACCACTGTAAATATACCCAACTGGACAGAGCCAAATATAAGGAAATTTCCTTAAAAGAAGATAATTCAACATAAGCTTAAGTTGAAATTCAGATTCAACTTAATTATTCAACTCAAGTTTAAGTTGACATTTCAAATTCAACTTAATTAGATGAACTTAGCTATGTGCATACTGGTCCCAGTAATTACATATAACAAATACATAAATGAAAAGATACCGGTCCCGTTAAAATGTAATAAATATATATTTATATATTTATCTCTACATTTCTATATATGTATATATCTATATATCTCTATATCTCTATCTCTATATATCTACATATCTATATCTCTATATATCTATCTCTACATCTCTATATCTCTCTATATATATCTATATATATATATTTTTATATCTCTCTATATCTCTATCTGTCTTTAGATCTATATCTCTCTATCTCTCTCTATATATATATGTCTATATCTTTATATCTCTATCCCTCTCCCTCTGTCTCTCAATATATATATATATATATATATATATATATCATTATTTCCATATATCTATATATGGATCTATATATATATATATCTTTATATGGATATATATATGTATATATATATGTATATCTGTTTAGCTTATATCTATATATCTTTCTAGATATCTATATATCTATATGTCTGTGAACCTATATATCTATATCTATATATCTATATATCTATATATCTCTATATCTCTATATCTCTATATCTCTATATCTATATATCTATATATCTATATATCTATATATCGATATAGCGATATATCGATATATCGATATACCGTTATATCGATATATCGATATATCGATATATCAATATATCGAAATATCCATCTCTGTCTCTCTTTATATCTGTCTCTCTTTCTCTATCTCTATATAAATATGTAAATATCTATATATCTATCTCTCTATATATCTCCTATTGGTTTACCAGAATCAGTCTGTTCAAACATACATATTTCGTGTATGAAGAAAGATTTGACATATTAATAATATATCATTAAACTCTACCGGTGTCACTATAATAAAAAAATAATAATAATTAATAGCAATAATATAGCGCTGAACTCCGATATCAGACTTACAGCTGTGATGCATATACACATACATAGAGAGCACAGTCATCCTCACATGTCCATCCCAGTCACACTATATTTAGATATATAAGCACACACAGACTTTCTCTGACTCTCTCTCTGTCACACACATACACAGATTATATATTACTATGTATTACAAGATTATATATTACTTTACATACGAATACACACACATCAATATATATATATATATAAGTAACACTGGTCGTATATTCAGTACTGGCATCAGCATGCAAAATGAATCGTTTGGAAAAGTCAGGAAAAGCTAATACAGGGGCAGAAGAACATCGTTCGAATATTTCGAAGGCTGTTTGATGTTGTTCTTCCCATATTATTTTCCAAGACTGCACCAATTGATTAACTATATCTTGGGCTAGAAACAATCCCAACTTCCGAACTGTTTTCCACACCACGTACCGCCTCGTTTCATCAGAAAACTTGACACACTGTAACTTACGAGCTTTTTCCAATTTTACAAATGTGCTCAGACACCAAACTTTTAGCTGATCTTCTGTCTCTTAACGATAAATTATTTCAGTTTTTTAATATTATTGGTATTATCGATAAGTTATTTTGGTCTCAAATAAGAACCGTTAAATTTTTACATGTCGACATAGTACCGGTCGCGTTAATAATGTAAATCATATATATGTATATATATATGAATGGATATATATATATAGAAATACATATATATAATATATATATATATTTATATATTTACTGGTACGAGCATGTTTATATCTGTGCATATATATACATGTGGATATATATTTATATATATATAAGTTATTTCTCCTTTTTAATAGTATTGCCCATCAGTTATTTCTTATTTTTTATTATAGGTGGCAACAACGATAAGTTATTTAAGTGTTTGTATATTGACAGTATTACTGATAATTTATTTTGGAATTTGATTATAGTCGGTATTAACAATAAGTTATTTCAGTATTTGAATATTGTTGGTGTTACAGATAGGTAATTTTGGTCTCAAATGTGAACCGTTAAATTTACCAATGCCGATATTGTACACTTTTACTCAAAATCCAGGGATAATTGCTGGTATCATAGATGCACTTATTTATGTGCATTTGTTTAAGAATATAAGTACAAATATAAGTACAATGCCTTCGAAATAAAAGTTATTTTGGTGAAATTCCAGGCAATAAGGCATTTTCTGAGTACGTAAACATTGTCCGTATTGCCAATGAGTTATTTGGGTATTTGAAAAATGTCGGTGAGTCTATAAGTTATTTTGATCTCAAATGTGAACCGTTAAATTTTCCCATGCGACATAGTATAATTTAACTCAAAGTCCAGGTGCAATTGTTGATATCAGAGATGCACTTCTCTATGGAACATAACACTGTAAGTTTAGGACCATAACACTGATAAGATACAAAAATTAGGAAGTACAGGTTCATCAGCCAGGGGGCGCCACGTCCTAGAGTGACATATATATGTGTATATGTATATGTGTATGTATGTGTATGTATGTGTATGTATGTGTATGTATGTATATATGTATATATGTATATATGTATATATGTATATATGTATATATGTATATATGTAAATATGTAAATATGTATATATGTATATATGTATATATGTATATATGTATATATGTATATATGTATATATGTATATGTGTATATGTGTATATGTATATATGTATATATGTATATATGTATATATGTATATATGTATATATGTATATATGTATATATGTATGTATATATGTATATATGTATATATGTATATGCGCATATATGTATATATGTATATATGTATATATGTATATATGTATATATGTATATATGTATATATGTATATATGTATATATGTATATATGTATATATGTATATATGTATATATGTATATATGTATATATGTATATATGTATATATGTATATATGTATATATCTTTTATAGGACAATTACATTGTAAGTTTAGGACCATAACACTGTAAATATACAAAAAATCGGCAAGTAAACGTTCAACAGCCAGACATGTCTGGACAATAATACCATTCACTGTTCAATACACCTTTTCAACTTAAGACCGTATTCAACCTTAAGGGAAAATATACTGTTTAAATTTGTTTTTTAACACTTTATATATGCGCTTTTATTTTTCTTATATCCAGAAGGAAAGGCCGCAATACTCTGACCACATCGACGCTTGAAATGTTGCTATTTACCTCATATATAACCCAAAAAAGCTTAAGTTCATGACCATAACAATCTAAGTTTAGGACCATAACATTGTAAGTTTAGTACCATAACACTGTAAAGATACCAAAAATTACCAAGTATACGTTCAACAAGCAGGGGGCGCCACGTCCTACAGTGACATATATATGTATATATGTATATATATGTATATATATATGTATATATATTTATGTAAATATATTTATATATCTTTTATAGGACCATAACACCTAAAAAAACAAAAAAATTGGTAATCACACGTTCAACAGCCAGACATGTCTAGACAATATTACCATTTACCGTTCAATACAGCTTTCAACTTAAGATCGTATTCAACCTTTCAGGATAAGTTACTATTTAAAATGTTTTTTTTTTCACATATGATATGCGCTTTTATTTTTCTCATATTCAGAAGGAAAGGCCGCATTATTATGACCACTTGGACGCTTGAAATATTGCCAATAATTCCCATTTACCATTCAATACAACATTTTAAAGTTAGACCGTATTTAACCTTGTGTGAAAAGGTACTGTTTAAAATTGTTTTTTTCACCTATGATATATGCGCTTTATTTATATCACATCCAGAAGGAAAGGCCGCATTACTATGACCACTTGGACGCTTGAAAGGTTGCCATTTACCTAATATGTATACAAAAAAAACTTAAGTTTAGGACCATAACGCTGTAAGTTTAGGACCCTAAAACCCTAAGTTTAGGACCATAACACTGTAAAGATACCAAAAATTACCAAGTACACGTTCAAGAGCCAGGGGGCACCACGTCCTAGAGTGCTCTCACAAGAACTGGACACATAAAACTTGACTTCTGAATCAACTTAGGCACAAGTTGAATAAACTTTAAAAGGTTAAGTTGACTCCTAAGTTGAAACTGAAGGACCAAATCTAAATTAAGTCGAATGTAATTTCAACCTAAAAAATGCTCGAAATTAAGTCGAAAATTACACTTGATAAGTTGAAAATAGGACCAAAATAACAAGTTTTCAACTTACCTTAAGTCTAAGACCATAGCCCTAACCCTAACCCTAACCCTAACCCTAACCCTAACCTAACCCTAACCCTAACCCTAACCCTAACCCTAACCCTAACCCTAACCCTAACCCTAAAACCTAACCTAACCCTAACCCTAACCTAACCCTAACCTAACCCTAACCCTAACCCTAACCCTAACCCTAACCCTAACCCTAACCCTAACCCTAACCCTAACCCTAACCCTAACCCTAACCCTAACCCTAACCCTAACCCTAACCCTAACCCTAACCCTAACCCTAACTAGGGTCCTCAAACTTAAAAATCACATAAACATTAACCATTTCTTTATATTTCAGTCGTTTAGATCCGGTTTTTTTGGCATTTTTTTATTTGCATGCTATTGTATATTATTCTAGTAAAAACTTGTCTAACCGCTTTTTTTTTTTTTTTTTAATTTTGAAAAAACGAAAATTATTGTAAGGGTTAGACATAACTGACCACTGGTCAGTGGTCACTTGACCATTGGTCAAAAGCACTTTTATTATGATGCAATCTAACAAATATCTAACAAAAATGGTTTCACGTTAAAGTAAAATGGTTAATTACTCACGTTTTTTGGTCTTAATTATTATTAACTGTTAATCAATAAGGTCTTCTTCTTCATCTAGCTTCCCACCCCCCTTGACCTTTGAATCAGTGGCAAATTGAGCTGAGATGGTACTTTTTTTTAATTTGCATGTAACTTTATTATTTTTTAAGCTTCGATCTTTAAACTCAGGATATTTTTCAAAATCAAGAAAATTTATATTTTGGAAAAGAAAAAAAAATTTTAACTTTTAAACTTTTAGAGAAAATGAATTTTAAAAATTAAGGACCAAAAGTACAAATTTCAACTTAAGGCTAACCCTGATTGAAACCAAGCGTTAAAAAACCCAGGAAAAATACAGAAAAACTTATATTTTTTGTTGACTGTCGTTTGCTATCGATTTATATCAGCGTCTGAGACCATGAAATAGAAAATTTAAATTAAAATTAAAAATAATAAAAATTTTTAATTTTAAGTTTTTCAAATTGAAATTTGTTCCCAAATTCTGCAAAATCGCATATTTCCTTTTTTTTCTTTTGAAAAGTCTAACTGGTTTGTAATTACTGAACAAACCCTTCCGAAAAATTGGCTTTTCCACATTTATTTGAAAAGTTATTAGCATAATTTTAAATTTGATAAAAAATATTTTTTTTATGAATTTAACTTTAAATTTCGACTTTATATAAATGTATTAACGTTTCTTTTTGCCATTGTTCGTTAAAACAAAGTGAATTTCATTTATTTTGAGCGTTTGTACACTTTTAATATCTTTTCTCTAGCTTTTTAAGGACTTTCAAGAATTGGCGCTCTTTTTTAAACATAACCCTAGCTTTATATAACCCCAACGGTTACAACCCTAGTTGTAATTTTCAACTTAAGCTTAAGTTGAATGTGAACGTTATTGCCATTTTTGACCTCATATCTGATCTTTTAAATCGGGTTGGTCAGTCCATGTCCATAGGGTCAAGATAAGAGATCAGTCCACCTTAAGTTGAATCTGAATATCCACTTAACCTTAAGTTGGAAAAAGGAATTTTTCAACTTAAGCTTAAGTTGAATGTGAATGTTATTGTCCTTGTCGACCCCAGATCTCACTTTTACCTTAAGTTGAATATGAATGTCAACTTAACCTTATGTTGAATAATTAAGATAAAAATCAGATTCAACTTAATTATTCAACATAAGCCTAAGTTGACATTCATGTCAACTTAGGCTTATGTTGAATAATTAAGTTGTCAACTTATTATGTTGAATAAATAAGTTGAATCTGATATTCAACTTTAGCTTATGTTGAATAATTAAAGAGAATTTGCATTTCAACTTAAGCATTCAACGTAAGCTTATTTTGAAAATCAGATTCAACTTAATCATTCAACATAAGCCTAAGTAGACATGAATATCAACTTAAGCTTATGTTGAATACTTAAATTGTCAACTTCTTATGTTGCGTGTCAACTTAAGTTGTCAAATTATTCTGTTCTCTCAACTTAAGCTTATGTTGAATACTAAAGTGGAATCTGAATATTATATTGTATAATTAAATAACCTTTTTTAATATTAAGATCTAATGAGTTCACCTTAAGTTTAATCTGAAAATCAACTTAGCTAATGTTGAATACTTAAGTTGTCAACTTATTATGTTGAATAAATAAGTTGAATCTGATATTCAACTTTAGCTTATGTTGAATAATTTAAGAGAATTTGCATTTCAACTTAGGCATTCAACGTTAGCTTATGTTGAAAATCAGATTCAACTTAATCATTCAACATAAGCCTAAGTAGACATGAATATCAACTTAAGCTTATGTTGAATACTTAAATTGTCAACTTCTTATGTTGCGTGTCAACTTAAGTTGTCAAATTATTCTGTACTCTCAACTTAAGCTTATGTTGAATACTAAAGTTGAATCTGAATATTATCTTGAATAATTCAGTTACCTTTTTCAATGTTAAGATCAAAATGAGTTCACGTTAAGTTTAATCTGAATATCAACTTAGCTAATGTTGAATACTTAAGTTGTCAACTTATTATGTTGAATAAATAAGTTGAATCTGGTATTCAACTTTAGCTTATGCTGAATAATTAAAGAGAATCTGCATTTCAACTTAAGCATTCAACGTAAGCTTATGTTGAAAATCAGATTCAACTTAATCATTCAACATAAGCCTAAGTAGACATGAATATCAACTTAAGCTTATGTTGAATACTTAAATTGTCAACTTCTTATGTTGCGTGTCAACTTAAGTTGTCAAATTATTCTGTACTCTCAACTTAAGCTTATGTTGAATACTAAAGTGGAATCTGAATATTATATTGTATAATTAAATAACCTTTTTTAATATTAAGATCTAATGAGTTCACCTTAAGTTTAATCTGAAAATCAACTTAGCTAATGTTGAATACTTAAGTTGTCAACTTATTATGTTGAATAAATAAGTTGAATCTGATATTCAACTTTAGCTTATGTTGAATAATTTAAGAGAATTTGCATTTCAACTTAGGCATTCAACGTTAGCTTATGTTGAAAATCAGATTCAACTTAATCATTCAACATAAGCCTAAGTAGACATGAATATCAACTTAAGCTTATGTTGAATACTTAAATTGTCAACTTCTTATGTTGCGTGTCAACTTAAGTTGTCAAATTATTCTGTACTCTCAACTTAAGCTTATGTTGAATACTAAAGTTGAATCTGAATATTATCTTGAATAATTCAGTTACCTTTTTCAATGTTAAGATCAAAATGAGTTCACCTTAAGTTTAATCTGAATATCAACTTAGCTAATGTTGAATACTTAAGTTGTCAACTTATTATGTTGAATAAATAAGTTGAATCTGGTATTCAACTTTAGCTTATGCTGAATAATTAAAGAGAATCTGCATTTCAACTTAAGCATTCAACGTAAGCTTATGTTGAAAATCAGATTCAACTTAATCATTCAACATAAGCCTAAGTAGACATAAATATCAACTTAAGCTTATGTTGAATACTTAAATTGTCAACTTCTTATGTTGCGTGTCAACTTAAGTTGTCAAATTATTCTGTACTCTCAACTTAAGCTTATGTTGAATACTAAAGTTGAATCTGAATATTATATTGTATACTTCAATAACCTTTTTTAATATTAAGATCAAAATGAGTTCACCTTAAGTTTAATCTGAAAATCAACTTAGCTAATGTTGAATACTTAAGTTGTCAACTTATTATGTTGAATAAATAAGTTGAATCTGATATTCAACTTAAGCTTATGTTGAATAATTTAAGAGAATTTGCATTTCAACTTAAGCATTCGACGTAAGCTTATGTTGAAAATCAGATTCAACTTAATCATTCAACATAAGCCTAAGTAGACATGATTATCAACTTAGCCTAATGTGGAATACTTAAATTGTCAACTTATTATGTTGCATGTCAACTTAAGTTGTCAAATTATTCTGTACTCTCAACTTAAGCTTATGTTGAATACTAAAGTTGAATCTGAATATTATCTTGAATAATTCAGTTACCTTTTTCAATGTTAAGATCAAAATGAGTTCACCTTAAGTTTAATCTGAATATCAACTTAGCTAATGTTGAATACTTAAGTTGTCAATTTTTTATGTTGAATAAATAAGTTGAATCTGGGATTCAACTTTAGATTATGTTGAATAATTAAAGAGAATCTGCATTTCAACTAAAATATTCGACGTAAGCTTAAGTTGAAAATCAGATTCAACTTAATCATTCAACATAAGCCTAAGTAGACATGAATTTCAACTTAAGCTTATGTTGAATACTTAAATAGTTAACTTCTTATGTTGCGTGTCAACTTTAGTTGTCAAATTATTCTGTTGACTCTCAACTTAAGCTTATGTTGAACACTAAAGTTGAATCTGAATATTATGTTGTATAATTAAATTACTTTGTTCATGTTAAGATAAAAATGAGTTCACCTTAAGTTTAATCTGAAAATCAACTTAGCTAATGTTGAATACTTAAGTTGTCAACTTATTATGTTGAATAAATAAGTTGAATCTGATATTCAACTTTAGCTTATGTTGAATATTTAAGTTGAAATGCATATTCTCTTTAATTATTCAACATAAGGTTAAGTTGATATTTAAATTCAACTTAATTAGATGAACTTTGCTATGTGGATACCTGTCCAAGAAAGCACATAAAATAATACATAAATGTAAAGATACCGCTCCTGTTAAAAATGTTATACATATATATTTATATATGTATATATATATGTATGTGTGTATATATACATATATATATATATATATTATAGGACCATAACACTGTAAGTTTAGGACCATAACGCTGTAAGATACAAAAAATCAGCTGGGCCAAATATAAGGAAAATATTTATAAAGAATAGTTAAACTGATTATTCAACATAAGCTTAAGTTGAAATTCAGATTCAACTTAATTATTCAACTTATGTTTAAGTTGAAACTGAGTTTCAAATTAATGAGATGAATTTAGCTATGGGCATAATGGTCCATGTTAGTTCAGATAACAAGTACATCAGGTAAATATATTGGTCCGGTTAAAAATGTAATACATGTATATGTTTATATATGTACATATATATATATATATTTACTGGTCCAAGCATGTTTATATCACTGCATATATATACATGTGAATATATATATATATAAATAAATTATTTCTCTATTTTAATAATGTAAGTAACGCCGATCAGTTATTTCAGAATTAGACTATAGTCAGTATTAACAATAAGTTTTTTTCAACATTTGAATATTGTCGTTATTACTGATAAGTTATTTCGGAATTTGATTAAGTCTGTATTAGCATTAAGATATTTCAGTATATGAATATTGTCGGTATTACCAAAAATTTTTTTTGGTCTCAAATGTGAGCCGTTTAATTTTTCTATGGCGACATAGTTTACTTTTACTCAAACTCCAGGTACAATGGCTGAAATCAAAGATGCACTTATCTATGGACCATAACACTAAGTTTAGGACCATAACACTGTAATGATACCAAAAATCGGGTCGGACAAATACAAGGAAAATCCCTTTAAATAATAGTTAATTTCATTATTTAACATAAGCTTAAGTTGAAATTCAGATTCAACTCTATTATTCAACTTAAGTTTAAGTTGAAATTGTGATTCAACTTAATTAGATGAACTTAACGTTATGCATAATGGTCCGTGTAAAAACATATAACAAATACTTATATGTAAAGATACCGGTCCCGTTAAAAATGTAATACATATATATATATAATATGTATATATGTGTGTATATATATAATATATATATATATTTACTGGTACAAGCATGTTTATATCTGTGCATATATATACATCTGAATATATATATATAAATAAGTTATTTCTCTATTTTAATAATAAGTATTGACGATCGGTTATTTCGGAAATCGATTATAGTAGGTATTATCTATAAGTTTTTCCAGCATTTGAATGTGGTCGGTAGTACCGAAAAGTTATTTCGGAATTTGATTATAGTCGGTTTCAGCAATATCTTATTTCAGTGTTTGAATATTGTCGATATTACGGATACGTTATTTGGGAATTTGCTTATAGTTTGTATTAAGAACAAGTTATTTCAGTTTTTGAATATTATTAGTATTATTGATAAGTTATTTTGGTCTCAAATGAGAACCGTTAAATTTTCCAATGGCGACATAGTATACTTTTACTCAAAGTCCAGGTACAATGGCTGATATCAAAGATGCACTTATCTATGGACCATAACACTGTAAATTTAGGACCATAACACTGTAATGATACCAAAAATCGGGTGGAACAAATATGAGGAAAATCCCAAAGAAGAGTTAATTTGATTATTCAACATAAGCTTAAGCTGAAATTGAGATTCAATTTAATTATTCAACTTAAGTTTAAGTTGAAATTAAGATTCTACTTAATTATTCAACTTAAAGTTAAGTTGACTTTCAAATTCAACTTAATTAGATGAACTTAGCTATGTGGATACTGGTCCAAGACAACACATAAAATAATACATAAATGAAAAGATACTGGTACCGTTAAAAAATGTAATACATATAAAGGCATATGTAAAAATATATTTATATATATATATAAATAATTTTACTGACACCAGTATGTTTATATCTGCGCATATATATATATATATATATATATATATGTGTGTGTGTGTGTGTGTTTGTGTGTGTGTGTCAATATATAAACATAAATTATTTCTGTATTTGAATATATGAAGTATTACTGATCAGTTATTTTAGAACTTAATCTTTGTCGGTATTATCGATAAGTTTTTTTGTCCTTTGATTATTGTCGGTATTACAAATAAGTCATTTTGTTATTTGAATATTGATAGTATTACTGATAGGTTATTTTGGCAGTTGATTATTGTCCGTGATACGGGTAAGTTAATTCATTCTGAAATAGTAACTGTTAAATCTTCCATGCTGACATAATTTAAATGTAAAGATACCAGTATGAGCTGAAGTTGAAAATAAGATTTAACTTTATTGTTCAACATAAGATTAAGTTGATAAATTAGATTCAACTTAAGTTTTCAACTTATTATTAAGTTGAATTGAGATTCAACTCAATTATTCAACATAAGGTTATGTTGATATTCAAATTCAACTTAACTAGATGACCTTTGTGGATACTGGACAAAGAAAGCACATAAAATAATACATAAATGTAAAGATACCCCTCTTGTTAAAAATGTTATACATATATATGTATGTATGTATATATATGTATGTAAATATATATATATATTTATAGATATATATATATATATTATATAAATATATATATTATAGGACCATAACACTCTAAGTTTAGGACCATAACACTGTAAGATCTGGGCAAAATACAAGGAAAATCTTTATAAAGAATAGTTAATTTAATTATTCAACATAAGCTTAAGGTGAATATCAGATTCAACTTATTTATTCAACATAATAAGTTGACAACTTAAGTATTCAACTTTACTTATGTTTAAGTTGAAATTGAGATTCAAATTAATGAGATGAATTTAGCTATGTGCATAATGAATATTGAATCATCGGTATTACCGATAAGTGATTTGGTCTCAAATGTGAACCGTTAAATTTTCCCATGCAGACATAGTATACTTTTACTGAAAGTTCAAGTACAATTGCTGATATCAAAGATGTACTTATCTATGGACCATAACACTGTAAGTTTAAGACAATACCACTGTAAATATACCCAATTGGGCAGAGCCAAATATAAGGAAATTTCCTTAAAAGAAAAGATTATTCAACATAAGCTTAAGTTGAAATTCAGATTCAACTTAATTATTCAACTCAAGTTTAAGTTGACATTTCAAATTCAACTAAATTAGATGAACTATATATCGATATATCCATCTCTGTTTCTCTTTATATCTGTCTCTCTTTCTCTATCTCTATATTTCTATCTCTATATATCTATATATCTATCTCTCTATATATCTCCTATTGGTTTACCAGAATCAGTCTTTTCAAACATACATATTTCGTGTATGAAGAAAGATTTGACATTTATTAATAATATATCATTAAACTCTACCGGTGTCACTATAATAAAAAAAATAATAATAATAAATAGCAATTATATAGTGCTGAACTCCGATATCAGTCGTAGTGTCAAAAATTTATTTTGGTCTTGAATGTGAACCGTTTAATTTTCCCATGCCGATATAATATAGTTTTACTCAAAATCAAGGTACAATTGCTGATATCAAAGATGTATTATCTATGTGCATTTCCTTAAGAATGATTACATGTGCTACATTTCAAATGTTATTAGCATGGGGAATGCAGGAGTTTCAGATCTGTGTCCATCTCTCACGTTTTTCATGTTGAAAACAGGCCTTCTTCATTCAAAATTATCTTTATTGGGCCAAATGTAAGCACAATGACAAAAAAAGATTAGTAATTTTTTTTCAAATTCCAGGCAATTAGTTATTTCTGAGTACTTGAACATTGTCGGTACTGCCGATAAGTTATTCAGGTATTTGAATAATGTGGGTAGTGTCGATAATTTATTTTGGTCTTAAATGTAAAAATGTTTAATTTTCGTATGCCGACACGGTATTATTTTACTCAAAATCCTGGTACAATTGCTGATATTAAAGATGCACATATCAATGTGCATTTACTTATGAATGATTACAGGTGATACATTTCAAATGATATATGCATGGGGAATGCAGCATTTCCAAATCAGTGTCCATCTCTCATGTTTTCTTCTTAAAAACAGGTCTTTTTCATTCAAGATAATGTTTATTGGGCCAAATATAAATAAAATGGCTTTGAAAGAATAGTTATTTTGGCTAAATTCCAGGCAATAAAGCATTTTGTAAGTACTTGACATTGTCGGTATTACCAACAAGTTATTTGGGTATTTGAAAAATGTCGGTAGTGTCAAAAATTTATTTTGGTCTTGAAATATGAACCGTTAAATTTGTCCATGCTGACATAGTATACTTTTACTTAAAATCTAGGTGTCATTGCTGATATCAATGGGGAATGGAGCAGTTTCAAATCTATGTCCATCTCTCGGGTTTTTCATGTTAAAAACAGACCTTTTTCATTCAAGATTATGTTTATTGGGCCAAATATAAGTACAATGACTAAAAAAGATTAGTTATTTTGGTCAAATTCCTGGCAATAAGTTATTTTCTGAGTACTTGAACATTGTCGGTATTGTCAATAAGTTATTCAGGTATTTGAATAATGTTGTAGTGTCGAAAATTTATTTTGGTCTTGAACGTGAACCATTTAATTTTCCCATGCTGATATAATATAGTTTTACTCAAAATCAAGGTACAATTGCTGATATCAAAGATGCACTTATCTATGTGCATTTCCTTAAGAATGATTATGGGTGATACATTTCAAATGTTATTAGCATTGGGAATGCAGGAGTTTCAGATCTGTGTCCATCTCTCATTTTTTTCATGTTGAAAACAAACCTTTTTTTTATTCAAGATTATGTTTATTGGGCCAAATATAAGTACAATGACTAAAAAAGATTAGTACTTTTGTTCAAATTCCAGGCAATTAGTTATTTTCTGAGTACTTGAACATTGTCGGTGTTGCCGATAAGTTATTCAGGTATTTGAAGAATGTCGGTAGTGTCGAAAATTTATTTTGGTCTTGAATGTGAACCGTTTAATTTCCCATGCCGACATAATATACTTTTACTCAAAATCAAGGTACAATTGCTGATATCAAAGATGCACTTATCTATGTGCCTTTCCTTTAGAATGATTATAGGTGATACATTTCAAATGTTATTAGCATGGGGAATGCAGGAGTTTCAGATCTGTGTCCATCTCTCATGTTTTTTCATGTTGAAAACAGGCCTTTTTAATTCAAGATTATGTTTATTAGGCTAAATATAAATAAAATCGCTTTGAAAGAATAGTTATTTCGGCTAAATTCTAGGCAATAAAGCATTTTGTAAGTACTTGACATTGTCGGTATTACCAACAAGTTATTTATGTATTTGAATAATGTCGGTAGTGTCGATAAGTTCTTTTGGTCTGAAATGTGAACCGTTAAATTTGTCCATGCCGACATAGTATACTTTTACTCAAAATCTAGGTATCATTGCTGATATCAATGGGGAATGTAGCAGTTTCAAATCTATGTCCATCTCTCAGGTTTTTCATGTTAAAAACAGACCTTTTTTTATTCAAGATTATGTTTATTGGGCCAAATATAAGTACAATGACTAAAAAAGATTAGTACTTTTGTTCAAATTCCTGGCAATAAGTTATTTTCTGAGTACTTGAACATTGTCGGTGTAGCCGATAAGTTATTCAGGTATCTGAATAATGTCGGTAGTGTCAAAAATTTATTTTGGTTTTGAATGTGAACCGGTAATTTCCAATGCCAACATAGTATACTTTTACTCAAAATCAAGGTACAATTGCTGATATCAAAGATGCACTTATATATGTGCATTTCCTTAAGAATGATTATATGTGATACATTTTAACTGTTATTAGCAGGGGGAATGCAGGAGTTTCAGATCTGTGTCCATCTCTCATGTTTTTCATATTGAAAACAGGCCTTCTTCATTCAAAATTATTTTTATTTGCCAAATATAAGTACAATGACTAAAGAAGATTAGTAATTTTGTTTAAATTCCAGGCAATAAGTTATTTTCTCAGTACTTGAACATTGTCGATATTACCGACAAGTTATTTGGGTATTTGAATAATGTCGGTAGTGTCGATAAGTTCTTTTGGTCTTGAATGTGAACCGTT
Organism: Sipunculus nudus; assembly: GCA_026874595.1. Lineage (NCBI taxonomy): Eukaryota > Metazoa > Annelida > Sipuncula > Golfingiida > Sipunculidae > Sipunculus > Sipunculus nudus. The sequence continues at coordinate 93,027,838 of CM049310.1, read as the reverse complement.
TAATTTCCCATGCCGACATAATATACTTTTACTCAAAATCTAGGTATCATTGCTGATGTCAATGTGAAATGATCCAGTTTCAAATCTATGTCCATCTTTCAGGTTTTTCATGTTGAAAACAGACCTTTTTTATTCAAGATTATGTTTATTGGGCCAAATATAAGTACAATGACTAAAAAAGATTAGTTATTTTGGTCAAATTCCTGGCAATAAGTTATTTTCTGAGAACTTGAACATTGGCTGTATTGCCGATAAGTTATTCAGGTATTTGAATAATGTCGTAGTGTTGATAATTTATTTTAGTCTTGAATGTGAACCATTTAATTTCCCATGCCAACATAGTAAACTTTAACTCAAAATCAAGGTACAATTGCTGATATCAAAGATGTATTATCTATGTGCATTTCCTTAAGAATGATTACATGTGCTACATTTCAAATGTTATTAGCATGGGGAATGCAGGAGTTTCAGATCTGTGTCGATCTCTCACGTTTTTCATGTTGAAAACAGGCCTTCTTCATTCAAAATTATCTTTATTGGGCCAAATGTAAGCACAATGACAAAAAAAGATTAGTAATTTTTTTTCAAATTCCAGGCAATTAGTTATTTCTGAGTACTTGAACATTGTCGGTACTGCCGATAAGTTATTCAGGTATTTGAATAATGTGAGTAGTGTCGATAATTTATTTTGGTCTTAAATGTAAAAATGTTTAATTTTCGTATGCCGACACGGTATTATTTTACTCAAAATCCTGGTACAATTGCTGATATTAAAGATGCACATATCTATGTGCATTTACTTATGAATGATTACAGGTGATACATTTCAAATGATATATGCATGGGGAATGCAGCATTTCCAAATCAGTGTCCATCTCTCATGTTTTCTTCTTAAAAACAGGTCTTTTTCATTCAAGATAATGTTTATTGGGCCAAATATAAATAAAATGGCTTTGAAAGAATAGTTATTTTGGCTAAATTCCAGGCAATAAAGCATTTTGTAAGTACTTGACATTGTCGGTATTACCAACAAGTTATTTGGGTATTTGAAAAATGTCGGTAGTGTCAAAAATTTATTTTGGTCTTGAAATATGAACCGTTAAATTTGTCCATGCTGACATAGTATACTTTTACTTAAAATCTAGGTGTCATTGCTGATATCAATGGGGAATGGAGCAGTTTCAAATCTATGTCCATCTCTCGGGTTTTTCATGTTAAAAACAGACCTTTTTCATTCAAGATTATGTTTATTGGGCCAAATATAAGTACAATGACTAAAAAAGATTAGTTATTTTGGTCAAATTCCTGGCAATAAGTTATTTTCTGAGTACTTGAACATTGTCGGTATTGTCAATAAGTTATTCAGGTATTTGAATAATGTTGTAGTGTCGAAAATTTATTTTGGTCTTGAACGTGAACCATTTAATTTTCCCATGCTGATATAATATAGTTTTACTCAAAATCAAGGTACAATTGCTGATATCAAAGATGCACTTATCTATGTGCATTTCCTTAAGAATGATTATGGGTGATACATTTCAAATGTTATTAGCATTGGGAATGCAGGAGTTTCAGATCTGTGTCCATCTCTCATTTTTTTCATGTTGAAAACAAACCTTTTTTTTATTCAAGATTATGTTTATTGGGCCAAATATAAGTACAATGACTAAAAAAGATTAGTACTTTTGTTCAAATTCCAGGCAATTAGTTATTTTCTGAGTACTTGAACATTGTCGGTGTTGCCGATAAGTTATTCAGGTATTTGAAGAATGTCGGTAGTGTCGAAAATTTATTTTGGTCTTGAATGTGAACCGTTTAATTTCCCATGCCGACATAATATACTTTTACTCAAAATCAAGGTACAATTGCTAATATCAAAGATGCACTTATCTATGTGCCTTTCCTTTAGAATGATTATAGGTGATACATTTCAAATGTTATTAGCATGGGGAATGCAGGAGTTTCAGATCTGTGTCCATCTCTCATGTTTTTTCATGTTGAAAACAGGCCTTTTTAATTCAAGATTATGTTTATTGGGCTAAATATAAATAAAATCGCTTTGAAAGAATAGTTATTTCGGCTAAATTCTAGGCAATAAAGCATTTTGTAAGTACTTGACATTGTCGGTATTACCAACAAGTTATTTATGTATTTGAATAATGTCGGTAGTGTCGATAAGTTCTTTTGGTCTGAAATGTGAACCGTTAAATTTGTCCATGCCGACATAGTATACTTTTACTCAAAATCTAGGTATCATTGCTGATATCAATGGGGAATGTAGCAGTTTCAAATCTATGATCATCTCTCAGGTTTTTCATGTTAAAAACAGACCTTTTTTTATTCAAGATTATGTTTATTGGGCCAAATATAAGTACAATGACTAAAAAAGATTAGTACTTTTGTTCAAATTCCTGGCAATAAGTTATTTTCTGAGTACTTGAACATTGTCGGTGTAGCCGATAAGTTATTCAGGTATCTGAATAATGTCGGTAGTGTCAAAAATTTATTTTGGTTTTGAATGTGAACCGGTAATTTCCAATGCCAACATAGTATACTTTTACTCAAAATCAAGGTACAATTGCTGATATCAAAGATGCACTTATATATGTGCATTTCCTTAAGAATGATTATATGTGATACATTTTAACTGTTATTAGCAGGGGGAATGCAGGAGTTTCAGATCTGTGTCCATCTCTCATGTTTTTCATGTTGAAAACAGGCCTTCTTCATTCAAAATTATTTTTATTTGCCAAATATAAGTACAATGACTAAAGAAGATTAGTAATTTTGTTTAAATTCCAGGCAATAAGTTATTTTCTCAGTACTTGAACATTGTCGATATTACCGACAAGTTATTTGGGTATTTGAATAATGTCGGTAGTGTCGATAAGTTCTTTTGGTCTGAAATGTGAACCGTTAAATTTGTCCATGCCGACATAGTATACTTTTACTCAAAATCTAGGTATCATTGCTGATATCAATGGGGAATGTAGCAGTTTCAAATCTATGATCATCTCTCAGGTTTTTCATGTTAAAAACAGACCTTTTTTTATTCAAGATTATGTTTATTGGGCCAAATATAAGTACAATGACTAAAAAAGATTAGTACTTTTGTTCAAATTCCTGGCAATAAGTTATTTTCTGAGTACTTGAACATTGTCGGTGTAGCCGATAAGTTATTCAGGTATCTGAATAATGTCGGTAGTGTCAAAAATTTATTTTGGTTTTGAATGTGAACCGGTAATTTCCAATGCCAACATAGTATACTTTTACTCAAAATCAAGGTACAATTGCTGATATCAAAGATGCACTTATATATGTGCATTTCCTTAAGAATGATTATATGTGATACATTTTAACTGTTATTAGCAGGGGGAATGCAGGAGTTTCAGATCTGTGTCCATCTCTCATGTTTTTCATGTTGAAAACAGGCCTTCTTCATTCAAAATTATTTTTATTTGCCAAATATAAGTACAATGACTAAAGAAGATTAGTAATTTTGTTTAAATTCCAGGCAATAAGTTATTTTCTCAGTACTTGAACATTGTCGATATTACCGACAAGTTATTTGGGTATTTGAATAATGTCGGTAGTGTCGATAAGTTCTTTTGGTCTTGAATGTGAACCGTTTAATTTCCCATGCCGACATAATATACTTTTACTCAAAATCTAGGTATCATTGCTGATGTCAATGGGGAATGATCCAGTTTCAAATCTATGTCCATCTTTCAGGTTTTTCATGTTGAAAACAGACCTTTTTTATTCAAGATTATGTTTATTGGGCCAAATATAAGTACAATGACTAAAAAAGATTAGTTATTTTGGTCAAATTCCTGGCAATAAGTTATTTTCTGAGAACTTGAACATTGGCTGTATTGCCGATAAGTTATTCAGGTATTTGAATAATGTCGTAGTGTTGATAATTTATTTTAGTCTTGAATGTGAACCATTTAATTTCCCATGCCAACATAGTAAACTTTAACTCAAAATCAAGGTACAATTGCTGATATCAAAGATGTATTATCTATGTGCATTTCCTTAAGAATTATTACATGTGCTACATTTCAAATGTTATTAGCATTGGGAATGCAGGAGTTTCAGATCTGTGTCCATCTCTCATTTTTTTCATGTTGAAAACAGACCTTTTTTTATTCAAGATTATGTTTATTGGGCCACATATAAGTACAATGACTAAAAAAGATTAGTACTTTTGTTCAAATTCCAGGCAATTAGTTATTTTCTGAGTACTTGAACATTGTCGGTATTACCGACAAGTTATTTGGGTATTTGAATAATGTCGGTAGTGTTGATAAGATCTTTTGGTCTGAAATGTGAGCCGTTAAATTTGTCCATGCTGACATAGTATACTTTTACTCAAAAACTAGGTATCATTGCAGATATCAATGGGGAATGCAGCAGTTTCAAATTTATGTCCATCTCTCAGGTTTTTCATGTTGAAAACATACCTTTTTCATTCAAGATTATGTTTATTGGGCCAAATATAAGTACAATGACTAAAAAAGATTAGTTATTTTGGTCAAATTCCTGGCAATAGGTTATTTTCTGAGTACTTGAACATTGTCGGTATTGTCAATAAGTTATTCAGGTATTTGAATAATGTCGTTGTGTCGAAAATTTATTTTGGTCTTGAACGTGAACCATTTAATTTTCCCATGCCGATATAATATAGTTTTACTCAAAATCAAGGTACAATTGCTGATATCAAAGATGCACTTATCTATGTGCATTTCCTTAAGAATGATTATAGGTGATACATTTCAAATGTTATTAGCATGGGGAATGCAGGAGTTTCAGATCTGTGTCCATCTCTCATTTTTTTCATGTTGAAAACAGGCCTTTTTCATTCAAGATTATGTTTATTGGGCCAAATATAAATAAAATGGCTTCGAAAGAATAGTTATTTTGGCTAAATTCCAGGCAATAAAGCATTTTGTAAGTACTTGATTATGCCAGTATTACCGACAAGTTATTTGGGTATTTGAATAATGTCGGTAGTGTCGATAAGTTCTTTTGGTCTTGAATGTGAACCGTTTAATTTCCCATGCTGACATAATATACTTTTACTCAAAATCTAGGTATCATTGCTGATATCAATGGGGAATGATCCAGTTTCAAATCTATGTCCATCTCTCAGGTTTTTCATGTTGAAAACAGACCTTTTTTATTCAAGATTATGTTTATTGGGCCAAATATAAGTAAAATGACTAAAAAAGATTAGTTATTTTGGTCAAATTCCTGGCAATAAGTTATTTTCTGAGAACTTGAACATTGGCTGTATTGCCGATAAGTTATTCAGGTATTTGAATAATGTCGTAGTGTTGATAATTTATTTTAGTCTTGAATGTGAACCATTTAATTTCCCATGCCAACATAGTAAACTTTAACTCAAAATCAAGGTACAATTGCTGATATCAAAGATGTATTATCTATGTGCATTTCCTTAAGAATTATTACATGTGCTACATTTCAAATGTTATTAGCATTGGGAATGCAGGAGTTTCAGATCTGTGTCCATCTCTCATTTTTTTCATGTTGAAAACAGACCTTTTTTTATTCAAGATTATGTTTATTGGGCCACATATAAGTACAATGACTAAAAAATATTAGTACTTTTGTTCAAATTCCAGGCAATTAGTTATTTTCTGAGTACTTGAACATTGTCGGTATTACCGACAAGTTATTTGGGTATTTGAATAATGTCGGTAGTGTTGATAAGATCTTTTGGTCTGAAATGTGAGCCGTTAAATTTGTCCATGCTGACATAGTATACTTTTACTCAAAAACTAGGTATCATTGCAGATATCAATGGGGAATGCAGCAGTTTCAAATTTATGTCCATCTCTCAGGTTTTTCATGTTGAAAACATACCTTTTTCATTCAAGATTATGTTTATTGGGCCAAATATAAGTACAATGACTAAAAAAGATTAGTTATTTTGGTCAAATTCCTGGCAATAGGTTATTTTCTGAGTACTTGAACATTGTCGGTATTGTCAATAAGTTATTCAGGTATTTGAATAATGTCGTTGTGTCGAAAATTTATTTTGGTCTTGAACGTGAACCATTTAATTTTCCCATGCCGATATAATATAGTTTTACTCAAAATCAAGGTACAATTGCTGATATCAAAGATGCACTTATCTATGTGCATTTCCTTAAGAATGATTATAGGTGATACATTTCAAATGTTATTAGCATGGGGAATGCAGGAGTTTCAGATCTGTGTTCATCTCTCATTTTTTTTCATGTTGAAAACAGGCCTTTTTCATTCAAGATTATGTTTATTGGGCCAAATATAAATAAAATGGCTTCGAAAGAATAGTTATTTTGGCTAAATTCCAGGCAATAAAGCATTTTGTAAGTACTTGATTATGCCAGTATTACCGACAAGTTATTTGGGTATTTGAATAATGTCGGTAGTGACGATAAGTTCTTTTGGTCTTGAATGTGAACCGTTTAATTTCCCATGCTGACATAATATACTTTTACTCAAAATCTAGGTATCATTGCTGATATCAATGGGGAATGATCCAGTTTCAAATCTATGTCCATCTCTCAGGTTTTTCATGTTGAAAACAGACCTTTTTTATTCAAGATTATGTTTATTGGGCCAAATATAAGAACAATGACTAAAAAAGATTAGTTATTTTGGTCAAATTCCTGGCAATAAGTTATTTTCTGAGTACTTGAACATTGGCTGTATTGCCGATAAGTTATTCAGGTATTTGAATAATGTCGTAGTGTCGATAATTTATTTTAGTCTTGAATGTGAATCGGTTAATTTCCCATGCCAACATAGTATACTTTTACTTAAAATCAAGGTACAATTGCTAATATTAAAGATGCACTTATCTATGTGCATTTCCTTAAGAATGATTATAGGTGATACATTTCAAATGTTATTAGCATGGGGAATGCAGGAGTTTCAGATCTGTGTGTTTATTGGGCCAAATATAAATAAAATGGCTTCGAAAGAATAGTTATTTTGGCTAAATTCCAGGCAATAAAGCATTTTGTAGGTACTTGACATTGTCTGTATTACCGACAAGTTATTTGGGTATTTGAATAATGTTGGTAGTGACGATAAGTTCTGTTGGTCTGAAATGTGAACCGTTAAATTTTGTCCATGCCGACATAGTATGACCATAACACTCTAATGATACCAAAAATCTTGTGGAACAAATATGAGGAAAATCACAAAGAAGAGTTAATTTGATTATTCAACATAAGCTTAAGCTGAAATTGAGATTCAATTTAATTATTCAACTTAAATTTAAGTTGAAATTAAGATTCTACTTAATTATTCATCTTAAAGTTAAGTTGACCTTCAAATTCAACTTAATTAGATGAACTTAGCTATGTGGATACTGGTCCAAGACAGCACATAAAATAATACATTAATGTAAAGATACTGGTACCGTTAAAAAATGTAATACATATAAAGGCATATGTGAAAATATATTTATATATATATATAAATATTTTTACTGACACCAGTATGTTAATATCTGCGCATATATATATATATATATATATATATATATATATATATATATATATATATATATATATATATATATATATATGTGTGTGTGTGTGTGTTTGTGTGTGTCAATATATAAACATAAGTTATTTCTGTATTTGAATATATGAAGTATTACTGATCAGTTATTTTAGAACTTAATCTTTGTCTGTATTATCGATAAGTTTTTTTGTCCTTTGATTATTGTCGGTATTAAAGATAAGTTATTTTGTTATTTGAATATTGATAGTATTACCGATAGGTTATTTTGGCAGTTGATTATTGTCCGTGATACGGGTAAGTTATTTCATTCTGAAATAGGAACTGTTAAATCTTCCATGCTGACATAAAATAAATGTAAAGATACCAGTATCAGCTGAAGTTGAAAATAAGATTTAACTTAATTGTTCAACATAATCTTCAGTTGATAAATTAGATTCAACTTAAGTTTTCAACTTAATATTAAGTTGAATTGAGATTCAACTCAATTATTCAACATAAGGTTAAGTTGATATTCAAATTCAAGTTAACTAGATGAACTATGTGGATACTGTTCAAAGAAAGCACATAAAATAATACATAAATGTAAAGATACCGCTCCTGTTAAAAATGTTATACATATATATGTATATATGTATATATATGTATGTGTATATATATATATATGTATATATATATAAATTATATAAATATATATTATAGGACCATAACACTCTAAGTTTAGGACCATAACACTGTAAGATGCAAAAAATCAGCTGGGCCAAATACAAGGAAAATCTTTATAAAGAATAGTTAATTTAATTATTCAACATAAGCTTAAGTTGAATATCAGATTCATCTTATTTATTCAACATAATAAGTTGACAACTTAAGTATTCAACTTTACTTATGTTTAAGTTGAAATTGAGATTCAAATTAATGAGATGAATTTAGCTATGTGCATAATGAATATTGAATATTATCGGTATCACCGATAAGTGATTTTGGTCTCAAATGTGAACCGTTAAATTTTCCCATGTCGACATAGTATACTTTTACTGAAAGTTCAGGTACAATTGCTGATATCAAAGATGTACTTATCTATGGACCATAACACTGTAAGTTTAAGACAATACCACTGTAAATATACCCAACTGGACAGAGCCAAATATAAGGAAATTTCCTTAAAAGAAGATTATTCAACATAAGCTTAAGTTGAAATTCAGATTCAACTTAATTATTCAACTCAAGTTTAAGTTGACATTTCAAATTCAACTTAATTAGATGAACTTAGCTATGTGCATACTGGTCCCAGTAATTACATATAACAAATACATAAATGAAAAGATACCGGTCCCGTTAAAATGTAATAAATATATATTTATATATTTATCTCTACATTTCTATATATGTATATATCTATATATCTCTATATCTCTATCTCTATATATCTACATATCTATATCTCTATATATCTATCTCTACATCTCTATATCTCTCTATATATATCTATATATATATATTTTTATATCTCTCTATATCTCTATCTGTCTTTAGATCTATATCTCTCTATCTCTCTCTATATATATATATCTATATCTTTATATCTCTATCCCTCTCCCTCTGTCTCTCAATATATATATATATATATATATCATTATTTCCATATATCTATATATGGATCTATATATATATATACATATCTTTATATGGATATATATATGTATATATATATGTATATCTGTTTAGCTTATATCTATATATCTTTCTAGATATCTATATATCTATATGTCTGTGAACCTATATATCTATATCTATATATCTATATATCTATATATCTATATATCTCTATATCTCTATATCTCTATATCTATATATCTATATATCTATATATCTATATATCTATATATCGATATAGCGATATATCGATATATCGATATACCGTTATATCGATATATCGATATATCAATATATCGAAATATCCATCTCTGTCTCTCTTTATATCTGTCTCTCTTTCTCTATCTCTATATTTCTATCTGTAAATATCTATATATCTATCTCTCTATATATCTCCTATTGGTTTACCAGAATCAGTCTGTTATAAACATACATATTTCGTGTATGAAGAAAGATTTGACATTTATTAATAATATATCATTAAACTCTACCGGTGTCACTATAATAAAAAAATAATAATAATTAATAGCAATAATATAGCGCTGAACTCCGATATCAGACTTACAGCTCTGATGCATATACACATACATAGAGAGCACAGTCATCCTCACATGTCCATCCCAGTCACACTATATTTAGATATATAAGCACACACACATTTTCTCTGACTCTCTCTCTGTCACACATACACAGATTATATATTACTATGTATTACAAGATTATATATTACTTTACATACGAATACACACACACCAATATATATATATATATATGTAACACTGGTCGTATATTCAGTACTGGCATCAGCATGCAAAATGAATCGTTTGGAAAAGTCAGGAAAAGCTAATACAGGGGCAGAAGAACATTGTTCGAATATTTCGAAGGCTGTTTGATGTTGTTCTTCCCATATTATTTTCCAAGACTGCACCAATGGATTAACTATATCTTGGGCTAGAAACAATCCCAACTTCCGAACTGTTTTCCAGACCACGTACCGCCTCGTTTCATCAGAAAACTTGACACACTGTAACTTACAAGCTTTTTCCAATTTTACAAATGTGCTCAGACACCAAACTTTTAGCTGATCTTCTGTCTCTTAACAATAAATAATTTCAGTTTTTTAATATTATTGGAAATATCGATAAGTTATTTTGGTCTCAAATAAGAACCGTTAAATTTTTACATGTCGACATAGTACCGGTCGCGTTAATAATGTAAATCATATATATGTATATATATATGAATGGATATATATATATATAGAAATACATATATATAATATATATATATTTATATATTTACTGGTACGAGCATGTTTATATCTGTGCATATATATACATGTGGATATATATAAGTTATTTCTCCTTTTTAATAGTTTTGCCCATCAGTTATTTCGTTATTTTTTATTATAGGTGGCAACAACGATAGTTAAAGTTATTGTTAAAGTTATTTAAGTGTTTGTATATTGACAGTATTACTGATAATTTATTTTGGAATTTGATTATAGTCGGTATTAACAATAAGTTATTTCAGTATTTGAATATTGTCGGTGTTACAGATAGGTGATTTTGGTCTCAAATGTGAACCGTTAAATTTACCAATGCCGATATTGTACACTTTTACTCAAAATCCAGGGATAATTGCTGGTATCATAGATGCACTTATTTATGTGCATTTGTTTAAGAATATAAGTACAAATATAAGTACAATGCCTTCGAAATAAAAGTTATTTTGGTGAAATTCCAGGCAATAAGGCATTTTCTGAGTACGTAAACATTGTCCGTATTGCCAATGAGTTATTTGGGTATTTGAAAAATGTCAGTGAGTCTATAAGTTATTTTGATCTCAAATGTGAACCGTTAAATTTTCCCATGCGACATAGTATAATTTAACTCAAAGTCCAGGTGCAATTGTTGATATCAGAGATGCACTTCTCTATGGAACATAACACTGTAAGTTTAGGACCATAACACTGATAAGATACAAAAATTAGGAAGTACAGGTTCATCAGCCAGGGGGCGCCACGTCCTAGAGTGACATATATGTGTATATGTATATATGTATATGTGTATGTATGTGTATGTATGTGTATGTATGTGTATGTATGTGTATGTATGTGTATGTATGTGTATGTATGTATATATGTATATATGTATATATGTATATATGTATATATGTATATATGTATATATGTATATATGTATATATGTATATATGTATATATGTATATGTGTATATGTATATATGTATATATGTAAATATGTATATATGTACGTATATATGTATATATGTATATATGTATATATGTATATATGTACGTATATATGTATATATGTATATGCGCATATATGCATTATGTATATATGTATATATGTATATATGTATATATGTATATATGTATATATGTATATATGTATATATGTATATATGTATAAATGTATATATGTATATATGTATATATGTATATATCTTTTATAGGACAATTACATTGTAAGTTTAGGACCATAACACTGTAAATATACAAAAAATCGGCAAGTACACGTTCAACAGCCAGACATGTCTGGACAATAATACCATTCACTGTTCAATACACCTTTTCAACTTAAGACCGTATTGAACCTTAAGGGAAAATATACTGTTTAAATTTGTTTTTTAACACTTTATATATGCGCTTTTATTTTTTTTATATCCAGAAGGAAAGGCCGCAATACTCTGACCACATCGACGCTTGAAATGTTGCTATTTACCTCATATATAACCCAAAAAAGCTTAAGTTCATGACCATAACAATCTAAGTTTAGGACCATAACATTGTAAGTTTAGTACCATAACACTGTAAAGATACCAAAAATTACCAAGTATACGTTCATCAAGCAGGGGGCGCCACGTCCTACAGTGACATATATATGTATATATGTATATATATGTATATATATGTATATATATTTATGTAAATATATTTATATATCTTTTATAGGACCATAACACTTAAAAAAAAAACAAAAAAATTGGTAATCACACGTTCAACAGCCAGACATGTCTAGACAATATTACCATTTACCGTTCAATACAGCTTTCAACTTAAGATCGTATTCAACCTTTCAGGATAAGTTACTGTTTAAAATGTTTTTTTTTTCACATATGATATGCGCTTTTTTCTCATATTCAGAAGGAAAGGCCGCATTATTTTGACCACTTGGACGCTTGAAATATTGCCAATAATTCCTATTTACCATTCAATACAACATTTTAAAGTTAGACCGTATTTAACCTTGTGTGAAAAGGTACTGTTTAAAATTGTTTTTTTCACCTATGATGTATGCGCTTTATTTATATCACATCCAGAAGGAAAGGCCGCATTACTATGACCACTTGGACGCTTGAAAGGTTGCCATTTACCTAATATATATACACAAAAAACTTAAGTTTAGGACCATAACGCTGTAAGTTTAGGACCCTAAAACCCTAAGTTTAGGACCATAACACTGTAAAGATACCAAAAATTACCAAGTACACGTTCAAGAGCCAGGGGGCACCACGTCCTAGAGTGCTCTCACAAGAACTGGACACATAAAACTTGACTTC